>VXAC01005610.1:210743-349707 GCA_013399225.1 Rhipidura dahli | reverse complement strand
TGCCGGGGACACTTCTCTGCAGCGGTGGTCACATTTCACCCCTGGGGTGCCGGGGACACTTCTCTGCAGCGGTGGTCACACTTCACCCCTGGGTTGCTGGGGACACTTCTCCTGCACAGCGGTGGTCACATTTCACCCCTGGGGTGCCGGGGACACTTCTCCCGTGGGGCCGTGGCCATGCCTCACCCGTGGGTGGTCACACCTCACCCGTGGGGCCGTGGCCACACCTCACCCGTGGATTTTGGGGACGATGGGGGCAAAGTGCCACACACCCCTGGGAAGGCAGCTCCGGGGTGGTGGCTGGTGTTCATCCCAGACATTTCACACCAGCCTGGCTCTGGCCATACATACAAAACTCCCTGATTTGGCCTCTTGTTTTACGCGCTGTCATCTCCCTTCTGTATCTTCCAGCGGTGTTTCTTCCACACAATTTTATTTCTAATATAATTTTTGCACTCTTAAAAGATATCAAGCAGGGTTTGCCTAACTGGTATCCTAGCACAGAGTGATATGGGTATGTACTTTTGAAATGTCCTGTTTGTGTTTGGATTACACGGTTTTTATATAGACGTATTTTATCATTTTAATAAACATAATAAAATTTTATTTTGCAGTCACTGCATGTAATAGAGCACAGTCCTCATTTTTTTTGCAGCACCAGCGGGTACTTCTAGATGATCTACATTTATATGGTTATTTTCCTGCCAGAGGATCTCAAATCATTTTATAGACTTCATTTACTACTAATGTGTAGCCACTTCATGAGTGGGATGTGGCAGCACAGAAACTTAACATTGTAGGAAGTTTAACTGAAACTTACATAACCTTTTTTTTCCCATTGGGAATGTTTTTTAAAAACGTATATCTGTATGTAGTGTCCTACCGTCACGGTAATGGATTTTAGTAATTATACATCCTAGACTTAAATTTATCCATTTTTAGTAAATACATGCATGCTTCCTCTTCAAAATTTCAGAGTCCTCAGCCAACTTTTGAGCACCTAGTCCATGTAGTACTGAATTTTTAGGAGCCCTGAGCTTTTGTCTAGCTGCTGCTGATAAACTCAGCAACAGAGCACTCATTTCTTCTAGTGAGAGCACACTAAAAGATACAGACTTTGTTTTGCTTAAAAGAAGGCATCAGGAAATATGACATAAATTGATGTTATCCTGCTGTTTTAATAATCTGACACAAATTGAAAATCCTGAAACAGAGTGGCTCTGTGCAAGTGGCAGAAAGTAGAGTTGGCTTTCTCATGGGGGGTTGGTAACACAGCAGGCATGGAGAAATTTTTGAAAAGGCTGAGAACATACTTGGAGTGATACAAGGCCAAAAATGTAGCTTTGTAACATATATCAGTGCTTGCAGCTAATAAAAGTGACCAGGTTATTTTATAACACCTGAGTAACATTTTTAGTAGTAAAATCTCATTTCAAAATAATCTTTAAATTCAAAATGAAATAGCTTCACAGGCCAACCTAGCCACCAGTATTTAATTAGCTTCTGGATGATTATTCTTTTTTAATGCTTATGTTTATGATTAAAGTCATGCTATTTGCATGCTCTGATTCTGAAAAAAATACCATCAGCTAGTGAACAAAGGGCAGATAATATTTTTTAAGTGTGGAATTTTTTTCAGTCTTCTCAGAATTTGCTCCAAGTCATAGCAGGAACATCTGCACAATTCTGAGAACATCTAAAACTGTGTCATCCTGCTCACATGTGGGTTTACATCTTCTACCTCTTTTTTTTTCCTATACAGCCTAATTAATGTGTTACTGGATACATCAGAGCAGATGACACACAGCCCCTCTCGGAAGGAGTTCGGTGTCTCAGTTTCTCACTTCACCAAACCCATGAGAAGTTTTGGCTCTGGAGGTCCTCAACAACATAAGCCACAGCCATTTTCTGGAGTTTGCAGCTTGACTAAATAGTCTGCTTTTTGCAGCAAAAGCTACCATGGAAATTCAGTTCTTCTAAAAGCTTAATCCCTTGAAAAATCAATGTGTAGGGTTAGACAGATAGAAAAGGAAATAAAACATGGTTTTGAATTGTTAGGATGTTTCTGTGGCCAAGCAACACATCTGTCACCATTTAGTCTGGAGTGGTTTTTTTTCTTTTCTTTACAAAAATTCTATCTGTCTTCTGAATATTTCACCTGGGTTTTTAACTGTTGTGATGGAAAGAAAATAAAAAATGTAATGGGAACCATATCTTGACTTAGATACAGGCATTTGTATCTCAAAACAAGGCCAGGGCAAAGGCTAAAGCTCAGAAGAGCAAGTTACCCTGCAGTTATTCAAACACTGAGCAGGGGATCATGATGATCTCTGTTCTGTAGAGAGTTTCTCAATTATCTGATATTTTTGACAGATTTTTGTAAGTGTGTGGAATAAGAGTAAATCACATTTAAATGAGTAGGGACACATTTAGATTCGTTTTGTCCAGATGTAACAGAATATATAAGGTGCTAGAGTATGAGAAGACGAGATTCTAAAAGCATCCTTTCAAATTTTAATGTGGTATTCAGTCTGGAATGGGCAGAGACAAGTGAGGTATGAGTCTGCTAACACTTTTTTACCATAGAAGCATTTTTTATTTTCCCTCCTATATTCAGCCCTCTATAAGCTCAGCACAGAGCCTCATGAAAAGCAAAAAATGGCAAGGCCATCTTTCCTTCAAGCTCTGAAAAATGTGCAGTAATAAGATCACCTGTTAGAAGCAGGTGATGTTTGAAGTCATACATCTCAGCTTGCTGGAGGGAAGGCATTAAGGCTAACAAAAGAAAGAAGGACCTGGTCTTGGAAGACTTTGTGCTCTGCAGTCATCTGCTCTGGTGCTAATTTGCCTTTGGGTTATTATCACTGAGGTGCTTCTCCTTCTGCCTAGACCCGGGTGAGAGATGAAAAGAGGATGGAAGAAGAGGAATGCTAAACCTCCATGAGCTGGCAGTTCTGGCCTGCTGTATCTTTCTGCAGTGATGTTGGGCATTTGAGGATGTCTGCACTGTATGGCACAGATATTTAGGAGATTGGAAGATTGCCTGCAAAGTTGTGTTTTGCTGGCCCAAACCTGTCTAGTGTTTTGTTCACTAGATGCAAAAATTTGCCTTTTTTGATTTTGACGATGGTAGAAATGCTTGAGTAGGAAACAAAGTCAGTTCATTCCGTTTATGATGCATCAAAGTTTGTATCTCTACCCTTTTCAATGAGTATTTTGCTCCAGTTTAGTGTTAAATTAAAGTTGATCTTTCTGAACACGTTTCATAAACTCTGTCAATTTCCCTTGTAGGTGATTAACCATCCCAAGTACCAAGAATCCAAAAGAATTGCAATCTTTCTGAGCATGCCAGATGAAGTCCAGACAGAAGAAATCATCAAGGACATTTTTAAGCAAGGCAAAGAGTGTTTCATCCCCCGTTACAAGCCTCAGAGCAATCACATGGACATGCTGAAGTTATCATCAGCTGAAGACATTTCTTCACTTGCTTTGACATCCTGGAATATTCTTCAGCCCAGTGATGATGACAATGCAAGAGAGGAAGCTCTTGCTGGTGGTGAGTATTTTCTTCCTGCATCATGGGATTGTTGAGCAGGAGTAGCCTGGAGGCCAGTAGAAAATACTCTGATAGCAAGAACGAAATGAGATGTTACACTTCGGTTTTATATATTGTAGAGAGATATTCCTTTCTCTTGCCTGTTTTTCTCTACCCTGTGCCACCCCTGTGACATGCCAGCAGGGCAGGAACAAGACTGCACTGATCCAGCTGAAAGAAAACTCAACTCTCCAGATAAATCATCTTCCTGGTCTGATTCATGAGCACCCTCAGCGCAATATCAACCCGCGTAATGTAGAGGCTCGTAAAGGAAAGAGGGGCTTGCTGACACTTTTAGGCTGCCACTGAAAGTCACAGGGATTCACAGATTTAGGATGTACTTTGAGAAGTTTAGTTTGTGCTGCCTGAAAGGTTGGGAACTTCTCAGGTGATGTCTGTAGACTGAGAATTTTTGGAAATCTCTGATCCTGTGAATTGTGTTGGATAGATGAATCACAGTGCTGATATGGAGCCTGCTCTTCTAGAACAGCTCTCTGGACTGAGACCTTAGACTGAAAATAAAAGGACTTGCTTGTAGGCCTGCATGAATATTGCAGTCTTTTCCAGTATTATTCTCCCACATTTTTATTTTGATCTTACAATGCTGTCTCAGATGCTGGATTCTTCATAGGGTTGAAAAGGTACAAGTTCATTAAGATCAAACTTGTGTATGTGTGTTTTGATCCCCAAATAACCTCTCTCTTAACCTAAAATTCCCCAACTCCTACTTGTAAACAAGCTTACTTTTTGTGTCTTTGCATTCATTATTTACATTCTTTTTATAAACACTTTAATATCCTGAAACATCTGCAGAAATGTTTAATCTTGTTAATGGAAAACTCATGTTGAGCTTGTGCTTGAAACCTCAGTCTGGGAAGATTTTCTCCTGGTTGAGATTCATCATGCAGACAGCTTCCACACCTCACACAGTTGCCAGCTTTTTAGTGCTTGATAAAGGAACACAACATTTTTGTGACTCTCTTTGATTGAACTTGGGGCTTGTATTTGCTTTGGGATGCCAATGTACTCTCACAGAATGCTTCACCTTGTGTGTTTCTCTTTTATTTTCAGTCATTACCTCTTTGCTAATTCAGAATCCTTTCTGTGTCTGTTTTAGCTAGCAAGGGATTTCACTGCTTCATACAATCATCTTCTTTACATTTAATATTTAGCGCTGTTTGTTGTTCTTCTAATATTTGTCAAAAAATCATGTATATTGATGGGATTTAGGGACTTTCAAAGGTAACCTAAAAATACATCCAGAGTTCTGTTGACTGAGCTCAGTTCAGGCACTCTGGGCAAGCTTTTGTACTACTGATGAGCTGCTATTACTTGAATTTAACAAGTCTGTTGCAGAGATCACAGAGTAAACACACAATTTGAGGTATGATGGGAACAAGGACTTCCAGCTATAGAGTGTACTGAGATGTACCTGTGTGCCAGGCAGTGAAGATGGGGAAGGTAGGAGCACACTTTGGTACCTGGCTAGTTCTGGAGCTGCTGCTTCCTTCTCTGCAGTAGCCTGTGGGCAGAAAGCAATGCCAGAAGAGCTCCTGTGCTCTACAGAGAGGTGCCAAGAGACCGGTTGTAAGAACTGATGTGTGTCCATGTCAGACTTGTTCTGCCTGAAACTCAGTATTAGTCTGTTTGTACTGTTTGTACAGTAATTTTGGAATAATGCCATTTGGGTTGGAAGTCAGACCATGGTCCTTTATCCTGGAACAGTTTTTTGTAAATTAGACGAGAAGTTTCTTTGTTTTCCACTGTTGCAGCATCAGAGACCCATTCCTAATCTGTCCCCACAGAAACACACACTTAATCTCAATGTCTTTATATTCCTTTTGCTATATTTTTTTCACCTGCTGTATTTTTTGAACTTTGGTGCATTTGCAAGAATGCAAATTGCCTTGCTGCTACATCCATCCTCCATTGTTGGAAGTACGCATGGATGGCACATTTATCTCAGAGATGTTATCAAATTCTTTGATCTGAGGCATTTACATTGTTATGAGCAGATAACATGGTGTCACGTTAGTAATGTTCCCATGGCTAGCATAAATTACTATGTATTTTCCAAGAAATAGCCTGTGGGTACATAAATAAGCCATGTCGTTCCTGAGTGTATTCATTTTGTATGAAAAAAAGCTTAAATTCACACTTTTCTTAAAACTTCAGGCCAGGTTACTGTTAAGAATAGCTGAAATATAAGACTGGGTATAATATTTTGCATAGAGTTTCCCAGTCTTTGGTAGCACTGTTAAATAGACATGAGCTCCTCCTTTTGGAGATGATCCTTTTTTCTCTTGGATCAGGGTTTACCTCTTTTCATCTTGGCAGCACTCACATCACACCATGTTGGCATAAACAAAGATCACTGCTTTTGTGGTAGGAGAAAGTCTGTCATCTTCTCTGCCTTGTGGGGGTGACTCATTGGCATATGAAAAGTTGCTTTCTTTAGGCTAAATGGACACAACAACAGAAAGAACAAAGGTGGAAGAAGTTCAGATAATTTTGGAGTAGGGGTGTGTGTAGGTGCACAACTTGGTTCGTTTCCAGCTATATCTGTTGAAAAGATTTAGACAACTTCTGGGGCAAGCCAGTGGTACATTTACTAAACATATACCAATTCCCATTTGTATCCTTGCCCATCAGAAGTATAAATGTGCTCTGGTATTGGGTTTTGCCCAAGGTAATACTGCTGATGAAAGTCCAGGCAGGTTGCAGTATTTGTTTACAGAAGTGTAGATACCTTGCACAACTTTGGAATTGGTAAATCAGATAAAACTGTAGTCCATGTTTGCTTTTTATCACTACTCCTACAGAAGTTTAAAGAACATTTCACCAGCAGCTTCATTTTCAGTGTGGTTTAGAGAGGCGTTGTGATTCACCGAGCTGGACATGGGTTTCCTCATTTGTAATGTTATTTATTATTACTTAGAGCTGCTCTGAGAACTGTGAAGGGAAAGCTAAGTTTTTCCTCTGAAAAAGAGATTATTCTTAATGGGACACCACCAAANAGAAATTATTTTTAATGGGACCCCCCCAAAAAAAAAAAAAAAAAAAGGAAAAAAAGATTGAGTATTTCCATATGGTAAAATTCTTGGAGGCTTCTTTGAAGGGCAGCAGGTGGCCAGGGATCTCAGCTGGAAGGCTTGGACCTGGAGCAAATACACTTAACTGTTCATAACTGAACTACTGACTGGTAGTTGAAGGTGTGCAGTAAATTATAAACAGCTTTTCTAACATTCACGTGCATGATGGAGAGAGGTAGTTTGGCATAAATATTTTCCTTGGCCAAAAAATGAATCTCTGAATCTGCCTACTTTAATGGATTGGGATGTGCTTTTTCTAAGAAATTAAAGAAGTGGGATTATGTGTACAGACTTAATTCAGCCTCTTAATCTCTGTCAATTCTACCCTGGTGTCAAAGTACGTTATCACATAGTCATTGTCCCTGAGATGTGGACTCCCTCCAAGATGAACCCAGATGAAATGGTCTGGGCTCTTTCAAAGAGGCAGAAAATGAACACTGCTCGTTAACGACTGCCTTGCCACTAACGAGTATCTGCTCAGTCATTTGCTTTCCCCCTGCTCAGGTTAGAGCTGCAGGCCTTTTTACTGTGCATTGTTCAAACCTCGGGATGGAGATGGAGATCTGCATTTCTGTATGGGCTGTTCATCACTACACCTTTCAGTGACTTAAAGATATTAAGTGGTATTTGTTAATGGAGAAGCAGCAGAGGCTCAGGATCCTGTTGCAGCCTGAGCTGTGCAGAGGAGCTGCTCCCAGTGAATACAGACTCTTTTGCTTGTTTTTCCAACATTGTTTTCTGTTCCCTCCAAAACAATAATTCCCCAGATTTGTTTTAGCCTTGGGCTACACCTCCTTTTCCAAGCTCTAATTTCTTTACCACCATAATGTCCTTTTTCATCTTTCTGCTCTGTGCCCAGCCTCTCTGAAACTCCCTCCTCAAGTGTCCTTCTCTGGCCTTTCTCACCATGTTCCCCACTTCCTCCTGCTCTCAGTCCCAGCCTGTGATTTCAGGGGCAGTTGGGCCAGCATAAATAGCTTGTCCCTGCCAAAAGGGAGGAGATCATATGCTTTGTCTTCCTTTTCTTGTCTGTTTCCAGACATACAAGATTCCCCATCCCAGTTTATTCATTTCCTCCCCTACTGTGCTGGCTTCTTTCTCTTTTCCCTTGGCTTAGAAAAACTTCAGTTTAATAGTACTTTCTTGTACTAAACAGTACAAAAGACATAGTTTTGTGGAATTTTCTTTTGGGCAGTGCCTGATTAAATAAGCTGCTGCTCTTTCTCCTCCTCTTGGTCCCCACCCCACCCCTCCTCTCCTATGGCAGCACAGATGGCCCTGCAGCCACATTGGGACCTCTACTGGGAAACCAGTCTTGGTTAGGAGAAACCCAGCACCAGCAGAAGTCTCTTCTCAGACAGAGCCACCACACTGATCTGTGCTGATGTGACTGAAGGGCTGGTGGGAAGCTGATGATGAGGGGTTGTGAAAATGGCTGTCGTGCCAAAAATGTCTCAGTGAAACTTCAGTCATCGTTTCCTTCCATGTTTCAGTTCCCAGTCTTGCCCCAGTCAGCAGGAATAGGAGCAGCCAGTGACACAAAAGTCTTTCAGAGTCCTTGCAGCTGAGACAGGTCTGGCAAGAGGAGCTGAGCCTGCAGCTCCTTGTGCTCTGTCTGAGCACCAATAAGGAGCTTTCCCTCCTCATGTTTTCAGCCTATTCCAGCTTCTCCCCGGTGAGCTGGATCAACTTGCTGCTCTCTGTGAAGAGTATTTTCCTCCTTTCCCCTCCCCTGTTTTGTTTTTTTTTTTTTTTGGGGTGTTCTGAACCCAGGTGAGTGGATCCAGTTTACTGTGTGGCCAGATCAGTGCTATGTGTGTGGGGAGGAGGGAATGAGGAGCCAGGATGGAGGGGACATCTCCTGTGGCACAGGCTCCTAGAGAGAGTCATGGGGCCACCCATGCAAATGTGACTCCAGTAGTGGTACAGGGAAGGGGCACCTGGAGAGAGCCCCAGAACTCCCCCTGACACATCTCTCCTAAGGCTGTGCCAATGGCAGCTTCTCAGACATTTGCAGCGCTGCATAAACCCAGCTCAAATGGATTTGAACAGGGCTACAGCCACATCACCAGTCAGGGTACTACAAGCAACATTTCAAGTTCTTGCTGCAAGGCATGGAGCAACAAAGATTCTCCTTTTTTTGGTTCTTTTGCTTCTTTCTTGGAAACCAGTGAACCATTTTGCAGGAATATAACAAACATAAACCCCCCTGCCCCTCACCGCAGTTTGGCATAAGTACCCAAGCTGAAAAAATGTCAGCATTTGACAGTATAGCATCTTAAATGTAATGGGGAATGCTGAATAATCTGCTACTACTCAACTGCAGCATAATACATTTTTGCTTCAAGAAATGAATGTATTAAGAACTTGAGTTGTATTTTGTAATTTAGTTTGGAGACTTCTGGCATTTTCAGCCCTGAAAACTTCAGTGGCCTACTGATCCCAGCATTTGTGTCGTAACTTCAAGATAATTAGTGAAATATTAACTAGATAATCCATGCTTTCAATAACGGTAAAAAATTTGTTGTGAAGAAAAAGGAAAGATCAGAATTTGAAACTAAGTGAGGAAATGCTAACATATGTCTAGCAGCAGCTTCTTGCAGCTTTTTTTCACATAACCTTTTGAATGTTGGCTTTTAAGGTTAAGGTAGTTTTATCTTTCTGCCCTTTTAATTTCCAGAACACTGTGAGACTTGCTGTAGCATAAATTCCAACAACCAGCTGGTAGCAGAAACAGACAGGGACAGCTTACCTGTGTGGTTCTCTTTGGTTTGTAAGGGCTGGTTATGCCAGGGATCCTCTTGCAAGGAAAATGCTGGCTACCTCTAGGCTACAGTTCCAAACCTCAGGTAGTTCGAAATTATTCCTGAGGGACCATTAACCCTATTTGAAACTTTACCATCAGGATTTTCTCTGCAGAAGCATTTTTGTCTGCAGAAACTCTTTTTCACCTGTCTTTAAATTCCTGCTATTTATTCATGCATTCAAAGGTTCTGCATTTGCTGCCAGGACTGATGGCCTTGTGATGCTATCAGTATTCTTAGTTATTCCAAATTTTAGTACAGTTCTTCAGAAGTGTGACTGAATTGATGGCAGCACAGTCTTAAGAGGAATAGGTTTGACTTAGAAATGCAAAATAAAATGGGATTTTAAAAGAAGGATTATGGGTTCTTCCCCCCCTCCCCCCAAAAAAATGCACCAGAAGTGAGAGGGTTTTGAAAGATGAGGTACATTAGAGTTTAGAAATAAGAAACACTGTGAGGAGTAAATGCTATGGCTTGAAGCATAGGAAAGGTCTAATATCCTACTTCAGCTGCATTAGATGTTGTACAGCTGTCCATGAATGCACAATGGGACCGTATGAAATGGTGCTAATCATTCTGAAAAAAGATGTGTAGTAAATAATGCTCAGAGGTAACTGGGAATGTTTAAATGAGCTATATGCAGATAGGAGTGTATCTGGAATAAATGAAATACAGGTACATGAAAAGCAAAGATGTTAAATGTTTATGCTTAGAAAAAAAAACCAAAACCCACCCCAAACAAGACTGTAAATTGATTGAATGTACTATTAGATTTTCTTTTCCTCTGGGAGACTTGATTAAAACTTGTAGTACAAAATATGTCAAGGGATAGATTATAATTTAAAATCTCTTTACATTGGTCATAAAAAGAAAACCTGAGAGCATGGCACAATACAAAATTGAAAATTGAGGCTTAGCTGCTAATGTAATTTATTTTTTAATGAAATGATTTAAAGTTTGGGATGAACTTCTGTTTGGAGACAATGATCCATAGTATTTTTGATATGCAAAAGGAGAGCAAAATTCAGTGCAAGTGAGGCATTAACATTCTGGTCACGAATCTTCCTGTGGAGAGGGAATCCTTCCCCTCACAGTGCAGGATCTGGACATGCAATACAGCATCACATGTTTTACAGGGGTCAGGAAATCTCACAACTTGTAGCTGTGTAGCAATAACTGAAGTATCTTCCCACCTCTGCAGCTGCAGCCCCCAGCTTATCTCCTTACAGACAGGATCTGGTTTCTCTTTCCAGCAGGCATTTGGAGCCTTCCTCTAAGCATCTAATTTTATTTGTATTAAGCCCTTGGCTCTGTTGCCTCTCAACAGCTGTGAGTTGTACTGGTTAGTTAGTTGTAATGTGAAATATTATATTCCTTATTATGTTAATATTATATTATGTTCCTGTGATGTGTGAAATATTATGCTCCTTGTGTTCATTTTAAATTTGCTGCTTTCAGTTCAAGGGATACTTCATTTTTCCGTGATGAGAAGTAAATAAGGATGTTTGATTTGCATTCTTTTTATTATTCATTGTTTAGTTATACCTGTATCATATATATTGTATTCTTTTTTATCAAACTTTGACTGTTTTAGTTTTCTTGTAGAGAAGCTTTTCTAGTTCTGCAGGAGTTCCAGCCATTGCTCTTTCAACCTTTACAATCTCTCTGATGTTATACTGGAAAAAAAAGATGCCTGGGAGAAAATTTTATGCCCAGGTAGAGAAGTACTGTGAAATACATGTAGGTGTTAATTCTTTCTGTACATACCATAACACTGCTTTTCAAACCAGCTCACTGGACAGAACCCTTATTGGTTTCCACACAGGTGTCCCACAATGACACATCCTTACTAAAGGGCTTGTTCCAGTAGTAAAGATCCATAAAAGAATTTTCATTAACCTAGCTTGTTCCTTAGCAGGTGGAGCTAGGAAAATGCTTGCCTGGAGAGAAAACATTTCAGCATGTGAGGGAACACAGCGAGTTCCCTCTGGGTTTTTCTGTATCCCAGCCTTCAGTTGAAAGATGTGCGACTCCGTCCCGGTGCTGGGGTTGATCTCCCCTGGAGTTGGTCTCAGCCCTTCCCCATGAGCTCTGCTCCAGCTTCCAGAAGTCTCTGAAACAGCTTAATAATTAACACTCAGTTTGCTAAGTGAGGGCAGCCACTTTTAGCTGAGTTTCTCCAGTGCTTCTGTTCAGAAACAGGTATGACAAAATTACAGAGACTTTTTCTTTTGAAAGGCTTTTGAAAAAATGTTCTGAAATGCAGAAGTTTCTGTGTTTATGTGGTGTTGCTTTGTAATGGCCTTTGGTGTCCTTATGTCCTGAATTTCCCTGGTCCAGACTAAACCATGAGCACTGTGTGGTTTAATTTTAATACCACCCATGCCAAGGTGTCCTGCAGTGAACCTGAAAGGCTGAGAGCTCTGGAACACTACAGCTCTTTGCTTCCATAAAGTTCATTAAGGCTTTAAAAGAGTGTTTTTCCTTGTAATCATCTTGAGTGTCACATCCACGTTTGCCTTCTTGCAGAAAACTCATCAAAACAACAGAAAAGATTACTTCTGCTGTAATCAATTAAACTTTAAAGAGAAGTGAAAGCAACGTGGGCAAGGGCCTTGAAGTCACTGCAAGTGACTCTCGAGGGTTTTGTTTCAAAGAGGGCTAATTTTGCTCCAGTGAGTGTGAACAGTAACGCTGTCTTTTTTTTTTTTTTCCATACTGTTTCCTAGAGACTGGAATCTTTGTAAGGCAGATGAGAGGTGAGATTCATTTCTGGAGTGTGGCAGGAGTCTGTACAACAGTTTATGCAGGGGAAATGCCAGTGTGCAAGTATTTCTGTGGTGATTAATCCAAACAGACATCTTTGTCTCCCTTTATTTTCATGTTTTGGGTAGGAAGACCCAGCACCAAGCTCAACTCTGTGCCTTTCTGCACAGTCTGGGGAGCAGGAGAGGAAGCTTTTCCCTGCTGCCCACCTGTGTAGGGAATGTGGGTTGAAGATGTGGTTTGGTGAGACAGCTGAGTCCTCCTTGCAGATGGCTGGTGCCAGAGGGGACAGTCCTGCTGCCTTTTTCTTGTTCCCAGCTCTGTGCTCCCCTCATCCCAGGTACCATCTCTGGGTCACTTGCTGCTGAGCAGATTCAGCTCATGAATCTGGCAGAAAATTGTGACTTTTTTTTTCTTTATTTTTCCTAGGATTGGTGTTCTGCCAGCTTAGTGGGCTATTAAATCAGGTCAGCACTTTTCCAGCTACAAAAGATTTGTTTTTCTGGCACAGTTAATCCCTGCTAGTTTTGCTGAGGTTCAAAATACACAATCGTTCCCTTGAATGGTGGGAAACTCTTTGGACTGGCCCAGAGCCACTGGATTTCAGGGAGCAGGACACCGATGTTGCTGTTGCATGGTGTAAGGATAGCTCTGGGTCTTCATGTTTGGCATTTTGCTTAACTCAGTCCCTGCTTGGGCTGGCTAATTTGCATGTGAGATGAGGATGAGTTTTTGGGGCAAATTCCTGTCCGTGAGTGACATTAAGCCTTTTGCCGGCAGGTGTCAGCATTCCATACATTTACCATGGAGCATTGGTGGCATTTCGGCTGTTTTCCTATAATTAAAATCTCATCCAAGCATTGTACTCACACACAGGAGAACAAATGCTCCAGCCGAATTTCCCATAAAAATCAGGGATTGAAGTGGGGGAGGTATAAGATTCCAGGGAGAACCAGTTTTTTTAAGCTGTGCAAGCTTAAAAGGATAAAAGAAAATCTTGTGATGGAAGAAGCAGGATCTTGCAGCTGTTGTGGTGTTAACACGTTTGACAGCAGCTGTGAAGGTGCCATCGCCTCCCATCCAGCTGACTCTGCATGTTCAATAAACTCTGCCTGTAAGCAGCCTGATATTCTCATCAAGTGGTGTCACTCCTCACAGGAGCCAGGGTTATGCTCTGACTTGGAAGTTGTTGTCCTACCTGTTTATATTTTACAAGTAATTCTGCATTGTTTATGATAGGCCATCTGCTGAGTGAGTCAAAGGGTATTGGAAATACTGATAGTGATGCATACAGTATTGAAAAAACCCCAGATGATTCACCTCTGTCTTATTCTGACTTAAAAATACCCAGACAGAAGTATGCAAAAGAGGACCAAGAGTGAAGAAATGAAACAATGCACATGCACGTGTATCCAGTGGGAGTATTTAAATGAGTGCTCAGGCAAACACTATGGAACTGTAGCTGATAAGACCATAATGAAATTCCCATAAAAACACATGAAGATACACAACAATCCTTGTATTTTAGGCTGCAGCAATATCCCCACATAAACAGTTCAAGTATCAATGCCTTGTGAGTTTCTCTAAAGGAGCAGATTTGCAGTCAGCATTTGCTGATTTAACAAGATATGTTGATGTGCTGTAAAGGGGCTCTAATGCCATTTCTCCTCTGTTTGGAATTGCTCCTTGGTACATCTGGTTTCAGAGTATTTTGGTGTTTAAAATCACAGGAGAATCCAGGTGCAAGCCTTGGAACCAAACATTTTTGATTGCCCATGTTTTCCCAATCAGACTCTGCTCACATATATGAATATCAGAAACAGATTAAGTCATTTTTCACAGACTGATAGCTGAGAAGTCCTAAGCTATTTTTTTCCTTTATTCAGAATTTGCAAAACCAGACATTTTGTGGGTGGCATTGAGTGATCATGTTTTATTTACAGGGCTTACGCAGGCTCAATGAATAATAGTGAAATAGAAAAATACATTTCAAATTTTCTTTTAGGCAGAACTCTGAAAATGAGACTCTAGTCCTCATCTTACTGTAAGTTAAACCTCAGGGGAAATGAGTGTGATGGTTGTAGCCTCATACAGCCTTCCCACATTGTGAAACCAGCTAGAAACACAAGTCTCAGCCTGGAACAGTAGCTTCTCTGGTGACACACTAAAGGATATTTATCTGGGGGGCAGGATAGGTTTGTTTGAGCAGGGCTGACAAACTGCAGCTGATGCTGTGCAGTGCACGTAGCTTTTCAGATGCATTGGCACTAAACCTGCAAAGATTTGTGTTTAAACCGATTCAAAGTCAGAGGTATTTACTTAAACACAGCTCAGTAGCACAGGAGCTGATCAAGCAGCTTTATCATGTGTTTTTGAGGTTTAATAACGGGCAAGTGACTGCCACTCAGTTGTTTTAAACCTTTATGACTGATGGCTATCATGTAGCTTCTCGGGGAGGCGGATAAATATTTCATTATGCTGTAGTTCAGCAGGACAAGTGTGAACTGTGAAGACCAATGTTTCATGCTGACACAAAGCACTGACATGGATGAGTAGACAGATAAACGCTGAGTTGCTCAGTGCTTATTTGTAGATTCTGCTGATGGTTCTATTTGCTGCAAAATATTTTATTGGAGTAATAACAGAAGCTGTCTCTGTCATGCCAGAGGCTGGGGCGCCAGGATTGCTGGGGAGATAGTCTGCTTGGCATCCCTGTGGCTGTAAAAGGTGGGTTATGGGTGTGCAAAATGTTCTTTAGAAGACAAAAGGAGACAAAAACCTTCCTAGTGCCTGCAGTTCTCATACACAAGAATGAAAATAAAGCAATTACCCTTGGTGTTAAGGGCATTTCTCCCAGGAAGAAGAAGCAGCCTTGAGGACCTCATGGTGTGTCCTGTAGTACGAGGCCATGGATGGAGCCTGTGAGATTGGGGTGTGATACTTTGACTTTTGATTCCTTTGCTGGATAAAAATGAGTATCTCTGGCTCCTTCTGAAGCAACACCTTGAGATGAGCTCAGTTGGTCTGAACATGGTGCCTATGATGCCAAGGTTGTGCGTTCAGTCCCTGTGTGGGCTGCTCACTTAAGAGCTGGACTCCACAATTCCTGTGGGTCCCTTCCAGCTCAGAGTATTCTGTGACAACAGATGTGTGTGAATAGGTAGAAAACAGCATGTTCTGCTGAAGTGATGTGATAGTGAACATTTAAAGGTCTTCTCATAGAGGAAGCACCTGGAGGAAAAGCTACTGACTGCAGTTTAAAATGATCTGGTTTTTTACTCTAATACAAAACACAACTTTTTGTCCTGCTAGGTATCTGTTTGGGATCTTAGGGAGGCTACAGAGTGAGCACTCGAGGAGAGCTTTTTATGAACAACCAACACCACATATCTAACAGAGAAAAGAATTCATGCTTCTCAAACTCATGTCAGTAATATGGGATATTTTCCCTGTAGTTCTGAAGGTGGGTGCAGAGAGGAGTCAATGGGGCAATGTCAATTTAGAGCAACTGAGGATCTGATGTGTCTTCTTGTAACTTGGGTTTCCAAGGAAATGCGAATTCACACTAAGCTTCTGACACTGTATCATGTCAGCAAGTAAGAATTACCAGTTAAAAGTTTCCTTTCTTTTTAAGGGATTGCATTTGCATTTTAGCAGACTGGCTGGGGTCAAGGCAAGCAATGTTGCTCTTTATGTCTGCAATCCTCTGTGCTACTGGATGTGCACTTCATTGGGTTTGGATGGATGCCTTTTTTTCAGATGTTTATGAGTTGCAGCAGAGGGTAATGTTTTTGTCTCCTTGGGCATAGGACAGTATCTGTCTTCTCCAGGGCTTTGTGGGGAAAAGAACTTGTTTTGTCTGGGAGCAATCACAGCCCTTTGGGAACCATGCACCTCTGGAGGTAGTGTCTGGATCAGGTCTGCAGTGAACAGATCTGGCATTTCCCTTTTTGATCTTATACCAAGAGACATGTAAGAGCAGAGATGATGTGCTCGAAACCTAAGGCAGGTTTTTTCCAAAGGGCAGAAACCTTTTTATCTGGAAGGAAACAATAAGTGTTGGTAACCTCAGGAGTGGTGCTGGGGCACCCAGGGTGTTCTAGGAGAAGCCATAAAGGGGAAGGGATTTGTTTTGCTGCCGCATAAGGGAAATACTTTTGTGGAGTTGTTTTCCCCAAGGTCTGGGGATTAACTCAGACCACAGTGTTAGGTGCTGTGTAAATACAGAACAAGATGGTGATCTGTGCCCTATGGAGAATGTATCGAAAGCAAACACCTACCCAAAAGGCCTAACTATGCTAAAGCTGACAGTAATTACAGTTGCAGTAATGACTCTGTCACTAATTAGAAGTTTCTGAGTTATTCCAATTCATTGGCTCATAACCCTGCACGTCACCAAGACTGATATTTAGATATTAGGATCAAGTGATTTACTTTTTTTTCCTCTGTGCCAGGGTAGCAGATACAGAGGCAGCAGATGGTTACTACACCCTTTTCATTATGAAAAGTAAGGTTTTTCCTGCAACAGGGTTTGCCTTTTAATCCATTGTGGTCTTTGCTAGGTCAGAAAAGGACCAAAGTAAGTTTTCATTCCTTGTAATCACCAGCTTTCAATTACTTGTCAGCTCAGCAGAGATTTTGCACAGATCTGACATTGTTTATGGTGTGCACAGCAACGTGAACACTCCTTTCCTCTGAACAGAAAGCTGTTCTTGGCCTGGTTCTTCTGCTCCTGCACCTTATGTAATCATTTACATCTGAGCAGAGCACAAGCGAGGTGTGTGCGGAACAAAACCAACCACTGGAAAGCTCATTCTTGCCTGAGGTCCCAGATTGTGAGGATCCAGCCATCCTTGTGGTGATGGAGTAAACAATGCACAAACTTCTGTGCTTCAGGGGAAGCTCCAACTGCACAGCTGCTGCTGTGAGGAGCAGCAGCACTGACACGGAGCTGATCGCTGTTGACCTCCTGTAGGCTCAGACGGCGTCTGTGCTGTGAGCATGGTTCGTGTGAGCACGTTGCCATTCTTTACAGTCACACAGGAGTTGCTGCAGCTCGGCCTCTGCCCCATCCTCTGTCAGTGCTTTTGAGGAGAGGATCAAAAGAGTCCTAGCTCCCACTTTAATGGGTCCCAAGCTCTTTGCTGTGCCCACAAAGTAAGTGGCAGCAAGGGATGAGAAGTCAGGATGACAGAGTGTTTCAGCTTCAGCTTCCATTAGGACTGTCAAGCTGTGCAGGGGGAGATGAGTGACCCCACACAGTGGGTGACAACGGGCTGGTGGAGCCCATTTGAACCTGGGAAGAGAGAGGCCATGCTGGCTGCTCCTTCTGAGGGCAGAACAAGTCCCCAGCAGTCTTTATATGACCTGTATCTGTGCAGTTTGATGGACCCTTCTATAATTAACTATTGTCAAGAACACTTCTGAAAATGCCGGCTGGCATTTCAAATAGGAACATCAGATTAAGAAGAGAGGTAATGAGGTGCAAGGAGAAAATCCTTCCCTGGGGAACAAATCAAACCTGATACCATCATGAAGGGTAATGAGAAATGCACTGCCAAACTGAGGTTCACTGTGGCTGCCTAGAGGAAATGAAACTATATATTCTTATTTAAAACACTGAGAGGGGATGCTAATGTTTTGGTCTGCTGGCTTAAGTCAGGGCATGTACAGCTTGCACACCTGCCTCTTGCATGTAGTTCTGCCACGTTTCCTGAGTCCTTGGGCCAGTCATTTCACTTCTCTGTGACATAAGGTATGTCTACATCGATGTAAGGGAGTCAATGCAAACAGTGTGCCTGTACACCCACGGGACGGGTTCAGAAGCTGTGGCTGCATCTACACTGCCAAACAACACAGGGCTAAGTGGCACAGATTAGTCCTGTCCACACTACACAGAACTTGGCCTCTCTGCTTTTATTTGGAGGAGACAGACCTGTACCCCTCTGTCTTTACTGCACATGGCAATCTTGTCCCCCAGAGCAGTCATGGGTGTCACCTGGGCTGGCAGTGGCAGACACTGTGCTGCCAATTAAGGTATTGACCACCTGTGATCCTGTAAATCAGTTTGTTTTCTGGCTGTGCTGCATTTAGCAGTATGAATGAAGCCTGTGTCAGCACGGCTGGATGCCCACACTGATAGGTGTATTATTTCACGCATGGAGCTACACAGTTGGAGGAGCTGTAGCCACAAGAGCTTATGCCATAGATACTTTGAGTATTAGGTGACTGTCATCATAATTACAAACCTTACTGGTATACCCAGTAGCCTAAAGTGTGCAAGAACCACGGATATTCTCCACATAGACGCTGGAACAAAATGTTTTTGCTTGAGACAGTGTTTTCAGCCTTTAGCAATTTGCAGACCACATGAAAGTTTTCCAGGAGAAGCATGGCTTACCTGTAACAAAGCTCTTGACTGTGGATGTGCATTCCTGGGCTCCTGGCGTGTGGTCACAGGCCCTTGGGGTCCACCAGTTAATGCCTACAGACACACGGGAGACAGTGGACACTACAAGGAGAGGGGCAGAAGTGGGTGTAAAATGTGAGATTTCCTTGACATCTTTTATGAGGCGCTAAAACCCGACTCACGTTTGATACCCGAGTACCTGCTCTGCCTTCAAAGGGGCAAGGATGCCATTTCACACCGTGCTCTGTAAGAGCAAGGGCAGTAGGGATGAGGACACAGCAAGCCACAGTCCTGAATGGCACACAGTAGTCCTGCAGGGCTGGAAGAGCTGGGGAGCATGAGAACCCCATGCAGTGAGGAGCAAGAAATTCTTATCCTCAGCTGCCATCCTGTTGATGTACCCTCATTGCTGATAGCAGTCTTACATGTCTGCAATCTTGGTCTCATCCGTGTGTCACCTCTCTTCCTGTGACAGCTCTACCCCCACACTGCCGCAGACACCACAAGAGGTTTTGTAGCTCCCCAAGTTACATGTCAGGGAAACATTTACTCCATGCAGCTCTCTGCCATCCATTCTAGATCCTGATATAGGATTTGGGAGTAATGCTGCTTGAGCTGCCCTTGGGCTCCTTGCAGGGTTAGTTGTGTCATTTTTCTACCAAAAGTCTTGAATGACATTTTGCTTAAATCTTGTGCAGCGTGAGTTGCATGGATATCAGATATTGTTGTGAGTCAGAGCAAGGCAGTCGGTATTACAGTGCTCCACTGAAGAAAAATATAAAGGGTAACTATTACAGTATTTACAGCATAATAATATTGAGATTTGCATAAGCTTGTTTGAGTTCTTCAGCATAAAACTCACAGGATTATAGAGGAGCCAACTTCTTTAAAGAGCCCCTGCTTCTCCAGAGAACCCAGAGGAAAACACAGTGCTTTAATACATCTAAATTCACTTGAGGTGCCTGCTGCTATCAGTTAAGTTCCACACAAAATTTATTTCTTCTCTTCACTGTTTTTGCCATTTCCCTCTTTCCCTAGTGTTTCCCCTGACTTGTCTTCTTCCTGTCTCTAACACAAATGTGAGGAGAAATGGCACCATTTTGCTCTGCAGATTTGCCCCCTGTGTGCATTCTTCCTGCCAGCAGCAGACTGCAAATGTTTCCTGCTTTTTGTCTTGAGAGGCACCTGGAGTGAAAACGGCTGAAGCAGACTGTGAGGCAGAGTGTGTTCAGTTCTGTGCATCATTACTGATTGGTACTTGTTGGTTTCTAGGCCACCTGAATACCTACACAAGGCTGATGTGAGGCAGGTTACGGAGAGTGACTTGGAGCTACTTGGGGAGGATTTGACCTGCAGAATCTATTCATGACCTTGCTAATGGGGGCTGGTTTCTAGGTCCTAGTTCATGGGCCTGACAATTGACAAGAGGAACGTGTGACGTGGTATGTCCCACATGATGTTCATGGTGGTACCGTGAAAATGGCATGTCTTTTCAGGGAGACCACAATTCTGCTTTCGGGCCTCTTTTCCCCTTTGTTTGCCATTTTCTATTTCACTCATTTCACTGTCCTGTGAGTCAAAAGTTGACTGCAGTGTGGTAAAACACCCTGACTCTTTTTTATTTCAACCACTGTTATTCTGAAGTCTGTCCTTTGGCTAATTCTCTCCCCTTACTCCCCTGACCTCCTCAGCAAAGCTGTGCTTCTTGACTGTATGAGGCTGGATTTGCAAGATTGACGTTCTCTAAGCATTTCACGCTGTGTTGCCTTGCATATTTTATATCAGTGTTCTAATTAAGACATCAGATCATGATGGATGAGTGTTCATGTCAGTGACTCTTCTCTGAACAATGAAGAGTTAGAAAGAAATCTCCAGGAGCCTGGGAAGTGTGTGCAAATGAGTTGGTCTTAAGTGAACTGTTAACATGCTCTTCCAGGCAGAGTTTGGAGTTGATACATGGTCTCAGGTGGGATTCCTTCTAAACTGAAAAACTCTGCTTTGCTCTGGCTTTTCCAGTACATGCTCCCACACATCTCCTTCAATGGTGGGTATCATCCCTCAGACAGATGTAATGAAAGCACCTCAGCCCAAAATGGTAGGAAAGAGTAGGTGTGAACGTGGAAAAGGCAGAAAAATACCTGACCAAGTCCAAGGTGGTGAAGGAGCAGAGGCTGGTCACAGAAAAGCTGCTCAAGGCTAAGCACTGTCCCTGTAAGAAGGCAGAAGCTGTGGACTGAGACTCTGTATTTGCTTTCTTTCCAGACTCGTGTCAGCTGTCTCTTAGTCTGTGCTGGGTTTCCACTCCCTGCCCTTCTCTCCTTAAGTGTCTGCTACAGCAGCAAGAAATAAAGACTTTGTTTGCATTGTGAAAGGAGTAAGTGGGATGTTCCTGAGTTCAGCAGGCAGCACCAGGCCAGTCCAGCTCATTTGTTTGGAGGATGTCCATGCAAGACTTCTCACACTGAACATGCCAGCCTTGTGTAAGTGACAGGGCTGTGCAGCAGCCTCCGTGCCTGGTGGTCACTCCTCGTGGCAGACGGTTTCAGTGATGTGAATCAGCTCCTGAAACAAGTGTGCAGCCAAGTGTAAACTGGAGCTGGCTCCCTGGCATGGTGCCGATCCACATCCCCCTACAGAGCCTGAGCAAAGCAAGAAATCTTGCCTCTGAATCTGGAGCTGGTTGGTGGGGTCTTCTGTTAGAGTTTCACCAGCCAGTCCAGATGATTAGAAGTTTATGCAGCTTCTTTCATTTTTTCAACTGATTTTAAGTTCCAATCAAGTGCCACCTCACAAGAATCCTGGAAGGAGGGATATTTAGGGCAGGGAAGCAGAATGCCTGTGTGTGCTGCTGGAACAACAGTGAGAATTGCTGGAGGCTGAGGAAGAAAAAAAAATCCTTTGGGAGAAAAGGAACCTGACATCACGAAGGGACAAGCCTTCAAATCTTCATCTTGATATAACAGGGCAAATACCCACTTTCAGAATATTTTGTATTCAATCTTTTTGGTTTTAGAAGGTCGAGAGAAGGTTCATGGCATCTTACAGTGGTGTCAAGATGTCTCCCCTCCCTCTTACACAACTTCCTTTCATTCTTTTTTCCTTTTCTATTTTTGTGTCTGATGTTGAAGTTAATTTAATTTTCTGATTTCCTCCTGCATTTCATTTCCCTGAGTTCAGTCTCTGCCTGGATTTAGAGTCATAATCATTAGTATTTGGAAGTGTGGGGTTAAAATGATAAAATAAATTTATTAAAATGTAGGGGGATTTTTTCCATACAGCTTTTCAAGATCTAATTATTTTTCAGCTGATCTAGTATGCAACTGATAAGATGAAAATGTAAATTTACAGGTTTAGTATTCAAAGTGTTTTTCATCTGATCAAAGAAAGGGAAGCATTTTACAAAACACAAAGCTCACGTTCTTGCAAATGTCTGAAGTTATGTGGTTGTAGTCAAGCCATCAGGAAATCCACGGGGCATCCACTAATGCTTATTTCATTTTCCTACAGGAGGTCTCGACCTTATCTTCATGCCAGGCCTTGCGTTTGACAAAAAAGGCAACAGACTGGGAAGAGGGAAAGGATATTATGATACCTATCTTGAAAGATGTATGAAACATCCCCGTGGAAAGCCTTACACGATTGCTTTGGCTTTTAGAGAACAGATTTGTGAATCAGTGCCTGTGACAGAAAATGATGTTCCAATAGATGAAATCCTTTATGAAGACTGCTGAAAGTGTTTTGATACCAAACCACCTCCAGAGCAACCAACCAAAGGTGTCAGATCCATCAATCTTGTTTTTTTCTAATTATCATTTATGACTTTAGGACCAATAAAATACACTGTTTGTGTTTGGGGAAAAAGAAAACCTCAAAAAACCATTGTAACTGTGGTAATAGTAGTGAGGATTGTGTTGATTTGCTTTTAATTAGCAAATGTTTGGTGTGAAATCTTACTCTAGAATCATTACAAACAAGAATGAGGGACTGTTTATTACAGTAAGGACCATTTCTTCTCAGAATGTTTTTGGGGTACAAGCTTCTTGATAATTAACAGTTTTATTATCCTGGTTTAAAAGTGAACTGTCTAGTAATGACAGTTCTTGATTCATTCTGGAATTAGATACTTGTAATGACAAAAGTTCTTAGTACTTAAATATTGTTTGCATCCATGAGCAAAACAGGAAATTGATGGAGACATCTTAGAGTAACCTGGGAAAAAATGGTGATGGGGAAAAAGCCTTAATTAATTTTAGTGACTGTTTACTTGGGTCTTTGCAGTTGTCTTAAAATAAAAGGAGTACCTGCTAATAAAAAAAGGTTGATGTCCCTAGCTTTGGTATGTTCTTTCCTTTATCTGAATACAAGATTTTTATGTAGTCTCCATCTGAAGAGAGCTCTTTTTTGGTAAAATAATATTAAAAATTACTTAAGTTCTATGATTTTGTACATAAGGCATTCATAAGGTCCCAAAATACTGTGTGAAATACGGGTACTCTGCTAAGTGATGAAGATATGCTGGGAATTGGAGAGAGCAGGTTTTATGGATTGAATAATTTTTTGGGTGGAAGATTGATTGTTCTCTGGTTCTCCAGACAATCATGGAAATCCAGAAGAAGATGGTGAGTTTTGTCTGCACACTGTCCTCATAGTAATAGGACACAATATTTCCAATCAGGATCAATCAAACTGTCAGAATTTTGTGTTCCTTCTTCAGTGCAGCTTCACATTTTCTATGCATATTTAACTCTTCCCTCAATCAATAAATCAGTGCGTTTATTTTCACCAAACTACTCTGTGTCATCATTTAAAAATCCATAAATTCTCAAGGACCAGCTGCAGAGTGGAATGACCTTAAGGCTTCCTCAAGAACAACTGGTTTTGTCAACAAAACCATGCCTGCAGTACGTGGGAACCTTTTCCTCTCAGAGTGCTTGTACTCAGCTATTTCCATTCTGCTAATACAGGAACTAATTAAACCCTCTGGCTCTGGGGTGAACATAAGCTTAGCAGCTGAGGTCTCTGTGACCTGTGCTCCCTGGTGCTTCTCCGTCCTGTGTTAACCAAGGTCCATCTGGCCAGGCTGAAGATCCCTTCGGTGCTGGTCTGCTGGGTGTCCCACCTGTGTGTGCAGGAAAGCTGCAGCCCTGGCAAGGCAACTGGTAGCACTTTGCAACATGGGCTGATCAGACTTGGCCTTCCATCCCTTCCTTACCACACTGTTGCACCCCACCAAACAAAAGGCATGTCTCTGGGTGCACAGAGTGTTGTGCAAGCAGAAATTGAGGTGACAGCAGCGATGCTGGTGCAGTCATTGGAGTGTCCTCCAGGTCCTCCCAGCCCTGAGTACTGCCAGCTGCACTGCCTCACCAAGAGAGACAGAGTCCCACCATTCTCCACTTCTGGGGGATAAAAGTGATGAGAAAATCGGATTTTTTTTTTTTTTTTTACCATCTCTGCCATGTCAATATTTTAATCCCTTCTTCATTTCTGAATTTCTGTTGGCACATAAAGAGCAACAAAACAAAACAATGGGGCAGGTTTTGCCTGCGGCAGGCCTGTTTCTAGGTTTGTCTGCAAAGCTGCTTGAGTTCACCTACCACACTAGGCTCAGCACTGTGCCATATGGCACGGCCTGCCACCAACATCAACAAAGCCACGCTGAAGCCAGTGCTTGTCACAGCAGAAACCTGGAACTGCACCTGATACATCTTTTAAATGCATATATTAGGTCCAATACATTGCAACCCTTTGTATTAGCTTTTGATTTTGCTGTCTGAACTTGGATTTGTTCACCAGAATAAGGGCTGTTTGGCTTTTAGGTATTTCACTACGGCTGATCCCAGGTGAAGAACTGGTACAGAAAGGCCAGCATGGACAAGAGGCTTCAGTTGTACAGAAACAAAGGGCTGAGAGACAAGGACTCAGGTTTGTTGTGTGAGAGTTCAAAATACGAGGTGGGGGGTAATGAAAGACAAGATTTTGGATGCAAAATACAGGCCCTCATCCAGCACAGCCACACACAGGCACCAGGCTTTGTCCTCGTGGGCTCACTGGAGTTGCTGGAACTAACTGGTGCAGAAAAAGCAAGAGAGCTTTGAAGGTTTTCAGGACTTGAGGCAATGAGTGTCCCCAAACTTCTTATGTCTCAGATCACTTTTCAGTACCTCGTGCAGCCATTCTCTCCCACTTTCGCTCCAAACTGCCCTTTTGGCTACAGCTGCAGTGTGAAAGGATGAGGAGACTATTTAATGTACTGTATCATTGGGAACAAGAGGAGCTGGTGCTTTGTTCCTTGCCAGCCTCTCCTGAGTCAGGAGTTGATCATTACAGTCTCATCAGCCAGGCTGGGGGAGCTGCAGGACCCTGGCTGATGCAGATAGCTCTTAACATTTAGCTGGTGGGGATAGTAAAACGATATTTATGTATATTGTCTTGAGAATCACGGAGCTAAATAAATGTGACAGTTTCCATTTGACATCCCCAGCCTTGCTGCTGTCGCTCAGGGTTTTTTCTTTTTGCCACAGAACATGAAATCACTGTCAGTTTGATGGTATATAGCAGTGTTGCTGGAGCACTGGGGTTAGGGGGGGTGGGGGCCGCGTCAGGATTATTTACATTTGCTATGCATGAAGTGGCACTCGGGGAGCGAGGCAGGCTGCCAAGACCGAGAGGGATCGGGGCTGTCTGGTTGCTCTCTTGCATCTCTCCATGCTGGATTGTCAGGGTAGGATTTATAAAAATTGCTTCAAAACAGTATCATCTTTCCTCAGATGGACGTGCCCCCGCCTGGCGCGGCGATTGCCATTATTGCCGTTCTCGTGACAAAGCGTCCATCAATCTCCACTTTGTTTATAAACAAATCTGCCTGCCCTGCATAAGAAACAGATAGATTAAGGAAAAAAATGCCACTACCAAAGGAATAAGTTAATTATATTTCAGGATCTCAGCAGGGAATGCTATCTCAGACTATTCAGTAAGATCTGACCAGTGGAGTTATAATTAAAAAATGTCCCCAGGGAGGAACTTGTAAATTATTTACTGTAAGGGGCTTTTCCAGGCTCTTTTAGTTTAATTACACACTCTGGAAGAGAAAGGCCTCAGAACCAAATTAACTGAGATGTTGAAATGGCTTTGTTAAAATCATGTTTACAGCTAAGCAAGTGGGTGACTGTGAGCAAGGTTCAAATATAGGACAAATCTTTGAAAACTGACATTACTCATGGTTGGAAAATCATATGGAAAGCACCAAAAAGTCTGTGCATAGAAAATGCAATCACTGGTTTTGTCCAGTATTCCCACTGGCCTCAGAAGGCTTAGTCCAGATTCTGACAGTGCCTCATGGCCATTTCCTTTGTGGGAAAGGAACTGACTTCTGTGGGATTTTCCATATGGTACAGAGGAAACTGGTTGGACTTGATGATCTTACAGGTCTTTTCCAACCTGAACAATTCTATGAGTCCATGATTCTAAGCCCTAACAGAGGGAGATGAAAGATTAGAGGTGATGGAGAGGCAGAAAAAGAGGATTCTGGGACGGTCTGAATTTTCCATCACTCTCTCACCATCACATCTCACATTTTAACTCAAAACAGCCTGGTTAACCCTTAGTGGAAGGTGGGCTGAGTGTGTCCCTTGGTGCTGAGAGGCAGGCAGATGTTGTGATCTTTTCAAACGTGTGGGTGAGGGCAGCTGGCATTATCTCTGGTCAGATGTGGAGAATGGAAGTCAAGAAAGCTCCCCCTTCATCTCAACCACTGACTCATTGCTTGGCCAAGAAGGAGGCATTATCTAATATCTGTTTGCTAAGGCATAAGGCAGCCAGGAATGCTCTATCTGCCTGCCTGTTGATGCCAAACTCTGTGTATGTAATGGGCTTTCAGCTGCAGCTGCCCTTGAATTTGTTCCTTTCTGAAAAGCCCCACGTCTGCTGTGGCACCTTCACCGGAGAGCCAAGGGCTGCAGAGAGCAGCCGGGCAGGCACAGCTGCTGGGGCCCACATTCATATAGGGGCACTTCTCTTTACCCTGGGTCTCCTTTTTCCATCAAATTCATTGCACTTACACGTCTTGCTTAGATGGAAACTGCCCCAGAGTTACAAATCTCTCTCCACCCCCTGCTTGTGTACAGTCCTCAGCAGATGCCGGCTGGTTGTAGCCTGAGGGCACCGTTATCACATCCTAAGCAATAAGTTCTCCACCTTCAGGCAAACTATCTGCAAATCTGGAGATGAAAGCTGCTTTAGTCGTTCATCAGGCAGATGAGATCTCTGCTTTTATTTTGTTATACTGTAAATCTGCTGCTTAGTTTTCTAGACTCTCTGAAAACTACTGAATCATAAAAATGCTTGTAGCAAATGCCAGCTTGTCTGTCACCAGTATAATGCGTTTTAAATGGCTTATCAGCTCCAAGAGAAGACTACAATACTTTGGGGATGATTTGGATATATAGTTAGGGAACAAAATATGTTGTCAGCTTTCAAATTGTCTTGATCAGGAGATTTTATTTTGCATTTTACTATAGTGCATCCAGTAGTACTTTGGGAGGAAAGAGAAGCTGTCCCTAAATTTCTTCAAATGTAGCCTTTTGATGGGGAAAACCACAGAAGAAGAGTGGCATAGGACAGAATGTAAAACAAAGGATTCTTCTTGAAAGGGCAGGGCTGTAAGCTTTGAATATTCTCAGCAGAACTACTGCCATTTAATTATTAGGAGTGGTGAGTCCATATTAACCTTTATGGAAAAGTACTGTAGGCTGTAATAAAGCTGAATACCTTTCTATAGCCTTTTGTTATCACCTTGTCAAATTTAATAAAATACTACCAACAGAAAAAAAAATTTCTATTAGGATGGCTAAAAAAATTACTGGAAAGGATCATTTCCTATTAAATAGTTTAGATTCACCACATCCTCCCACAGAATATGGGTATCCAAGTGGTAGAGCAGGTCACTGATCATTTCCCCTTGAATTATGGGGTTTCATTCTGCTCCTTCTCCCTGTTTTCCAGCTCAGGGGTCTGGGTACCTGCTGAGCAGCTGCCCTCACTTACTGAGGCAAAGAAGCCATTGAGCACCTCAGCCTTTTCTTCATCCTCTGTCACTCAGCTTCTCCTCAGCTCCAATAAAAGATGGGCACTCTCCTCAGCCCTCTTTTCATTGCTAATGTATTTAGAGAAACATTTTATAGCCCCTTCCACAGCAATAGCCAGGTTAAGCTCTAGCTGGGCTTCAGCCCCTCTGAATTTTCTCCCCGTAGAACCTCACAGCACCCTTGTAGTTCAGCCAGGCTGGTTTTCCCCACTGGTTCATCTTTTGGCACATGGAGATGGCCTGTTCTGCACCTTTAGGGTTTCTTTCTTGAAGAATATCCAGCCTTTCTGGACTCCTCTGCCCTTCAGAAGCTGCTTCCCAAGGGATTCTGTCAACCAGGCTCCTAAAAACAGGCCCAAGTCCAAGGCAGCTGCTGACCCTCCCCTCCTTCTCTAAGAATTAGGGAACTATTGATAATTTTCTGATTGCTGTGCCCAAGGGAGCCTTGAACCATCACATCACCATTTCTGTAATTCCTGGTGTGGGAAAAGCCCATGGTGCCCTGTGAACACTGCTTTTGGAACCTACCAACCCTTTAATACAGTCAAAAGTGAAAAACGTAGCAAGAAAAAACCAGATAAATTTAACAGGAAGCTGGAGCTGAGGTGGGAATTTGAGGAGGTTTAGATACAATCAAGCCATGCTGAAAAAGGGAAAAAGAGCTTAACCTCTGAGAACTGGATTGTGATGATTTGGTGGGAGATGAAAGGGCTTAGCTCAGACCTGAGCAGTTTTGCAGCCACCCTCCTGGGGACACCTTGCAGGAGTCAGCGGCCAGATGCAAACTGCCCCTTCACAGCCCTGATAAACACTTTGCAAAGGCTAAAAAAAAAAGCAACTTCCACTTTACAGAGGCTGAAAAACCAACTTTGCTGCTCATTAGCTGGGAGTCACTTGCTTCCCTGAGACCCCTCCTGCCTGGGCTGGTAGGACTCTGATGGACCCCTTGTTCTGCACCCCTGCCGTGCCCCTAACACGGGATGCTCATGTATGAACACCCTTCTTATAATAAACAAAGAGCCCTGGGAAAGGGAGAGGCCCTGGAAGTTGGCCATAAATCTGGTGGTGAGCTCTGGCGAGCAGCAGGGGCTCGGCTGTGCATCATTAATAAAGATGTTGAGGAGGCACAGGCGCTGTGCTGCTGGGGATGTTGCTGCTCAGGGCTCCACGGCAGCACAGCTGAGCTTTGACACGCACGGGGCCCCATCAGTCAAAGACTCTTTGCTGGCTTAAAAACGATCCAGGTTGGTGTTGGTGGAAGCTGTTCTTGGTGATGAGGTTCTTGCTTTACTTTTATTTAAGGAAAGTAGTGTACTTCCATTTTTCAACACAACACAAATTCCTGACGAAATTCCCCAGCTTATTGAACTGTGCTGTGAGCACTTTGTTTTGCGTAATTTGCACCAAAATTAAAGTGAGATTTAAAGCTCTGTGTGACGCTGGTCTTGGCTTTGTAAGCACAATCTCCAGCACGATGGGCCTCTGGCTGGGATTAGTCCCAGCACAATGCAGATTATTCAAGAGCAAGAATAAAGAGGTAAGAGGAGGGGATTACAGTGCAATAGGCTTAAATCTGGTTTTGCGTAAGGGCTGTGGAGCAGCAGCAGGACCAGCCAGGCTATTTTCTCACCACTTGAATCCAGCCTGGATGTGTAATTTTCTGGCTTTGCCTCTGTTTTCCCTGACAGGTATACAAACTTTTGGAGTAAGAGTCCTCCTTTCAGCATTTATAGGGCACTCTGTGGTTCATGGACAGAAGCCATAAGGGGCACAGCAGCTGTCTTGCTTATTGTGGCACCCAGAAATGAAATGTTTTTCTCTGAGGACAGCAGGGGGAGGGCTGCAGCTGTCTGGGCATCAGGGAGGAGCGGGGAAGAGGAGCAGAAGGGGTGAATGGCCAAGGAGGAGGGAAGGGACCAGCTCTTCACTGGGGGCTGTCACAGACTCACCTCCTGTCATTCAGGAAATGTTTTATACAGAGCCACTGGAACACAGATATTTGTGGATTTTTATTTTTAAGACAAACTGTAAATTGGATTTAAAGCAAGCATTTGTCTAAAATTAGAAGCCATGGGCCTGATATGCTGTAGAGTGTGACAGGAGAAGGGGCTAATTGCAAGCAAGCTTCTACTCCCCTTGATTATTGTTGTGACACACAGATCATTAACATGATGGTCTAAACATGAAACAAGTTGTTTAAATATTCAAATGTCAAGTACTTTTTCTGATCTCTAAGTCACCGCCCAAAGTAGGTGGGATGTGTGTGTGTGAAAAAAGAGGTTTGGGCTCTGCCCCTGTCTGATGCTGTGTTGCTCCCTGTCAACATGGTGACTGCTGCCAGGAGGCTGCAAAATGGCATTTTCAATCTTCTGCTGTGTTTGTGGGTGTGTTTAGTAGCTGATCCCATGTGTTATTCTGCAAGTTCTCATGTGGGCACGGAGGCTGCTGCCTCCTATGTGCCTCCCTCACCCTCTGGTTTGCAGCACAGCTGGTCCTGCCTGGAGATTTAGGGCATTTGAATCAAGGCAGATGGGGAAGGAGAGAGGCCATTTGCCAAACGACCACCTCCATGGGTTTGGGAGGATGCTCAAGTGCCAGGTTATGCACTTTCAAACTGCTGTCTTCAGATAGAGGAGGAGGAAGAGGAGGTGGCTACCGTGGACAGCCTCCTGATGCAGGAGGAGAGTTGGAAAGGTGAGCAGGTTCTACACATTTTCCCATTTTCTTAGCCCATGGAACAGCACAAACATCCCTTTGGTGCTGAAAACACAGTAAAACACTTCCCAGAGAGCAAGAATTTGCCTGCAGCTGAGCACCCTACTTCTTTCCAAGGTATCCACAATGCTGTTGCTCCTTGAGGTGGCCTCTGTTTGTTGTCACCTGAAAGATGGGCCAAGAGCAGTGTAAGCACACTAAAATCCCATCATTTACCCTTCTGCCCTGTTGAATTTTATTTTTCAAATAGCTGCTGTGCCATGCAGAAGGTGGTGTAAATAGAAGACCCAGTATAGGAGCTGTTTTGCAAGAGAATAATACTGTTGGGAGACAAATACAAACATATTAATGATATGCAGCCAAAAAAAAACCCCAAAAACAACAAAAAAAACCAACTACTATTCAAAAACTTCTAACTCATTCTGAGTCTGGTTTTGGGCTGATCCGTGTGAGACACAGGTCTACTTATCCTCACTCCATTATTCTACATATTACTCAGACAGCAGATAATATTCAAGGCAAAACTGAAAAAAGGCAATGAACCCAGAGCACTTATTTAGGAAACTATTTGTTCAAGGAGGAGACTCTTAACAGTTTTGGCTTCATGACTTCCTTCCTGTGTAACACTTTGGAGCACAGGAAGGCAGCTCTTGACTTCATGGGTTGCAGCTCTGTCTGCTGAAGAGCTTGAGAAGGATCAATGTAAAATGAATCCTAACGCAGCCTATCCCCAAGAGCACAACAAAATTGATCCACCACTAGTTTCCCTCTGTCTGGAGCTGGAAAAAATACAAACAGAAAGTGAAATTTGTGCTGATAATTGCTTTGGCAGCTGTCACATGTGCATGGTGTAAAGGATCAGCACAGGCACAGCTTCCAGTATGACGATAGCCTGTGGTAATGGCAATGATTAAGAGGAAGCTAATTAGAATATTTTACACATTCAGTCCCCACAGTTCACTGCTCTTTAAGTAAATTTGCATTTGGGAAGAGAGCCTTATTTTTTATGTACAAGGATAGTGTTCCCTGCAGACCTCCATTGATTTACACCGTAGCCATTTGTACCAGAGCGTTTTCTTTGGTAGCTCACCAAAAATCACAGCTTTCTTCAACACTGCAACAAAGCTCAGAGAAAGATTTGTCCTAGTTCTCCTTTACAAACAAGCAGGAACAAATACATGAAGAAATACTTAGAAAGAACAGAGATTTTTTTTTTAGGTTACCTAAGGAATTGAGTCCAGTGCTGCCTTTTCAGTGTTGCCTCAAACACTGGTGTCAGAATAATACGTGAGGAATAACGGAGTGAGGATAACTAGATCTGTTTCTCACACACATGTCCCAAAACCAGATCCAGAATGAGTTAGAAGCTTTTGAAAAGTACTTTGGTTTCTAAGTCACGTTAAATATTTGCAGTTTTATCCAGGATGGAGTTGCACATGCAAACAGACTGGTTTCAAGCAGCATGAGCACACTCAAATGCTTTTGTGTTGGAGGTATTAATCCACATATGGGTATTCAATTGCTATCAGAACAAACTGTGCCACTGCACTAGAATCAGATAAAAATATGCAAAGCAGGTAGCTTGAGGCTCATTTGTACTAAAATTCCTCTGGCTGTTTGAAGAGACTTTGTAATGTCAGCATACTCCCACCTGAGCATATTCTTTATTGTGAGCAAAGTAAAGTGGCCTTCCTGGATGCAAAAGTGGGACCTGAATACATTTACTTCAAGGATGAAAGCTTTTTTTCCCCTCTCAATTAAAAAAATGACCAAAGAGTCAACCTAACCTAATTTCTTTCTCTCTTTGGCTCTCTTTCTCTCTTTCTCTTTCTCTGTTTCTCTCTTGAAATGATAGGATTATAATTGAGAAAAATATATAAAAATGTGGATTATCCCTCTCTTATTTCTCCTACTCATCTTTTATTCTTTTTTGTCCTTGTCATTGCTCCCCTCTCTCCCCCTCATAGTTATCATCCTTGCTGTCCTTATCAGCGTTATTAGTTTTGTTGGCATCCAATTCAGAAGCCCTCTGTCCCATCACAGGTTTATGTTTTCAGATGCAGGAGAGAGGCTTTGGATAGAATCCCACATTTTGGGGGCCCTTGGGGGAGAAAAAGGCAGATAAGAACTGCAAGTCTATAAATCTCTGCATCTATAAATCTTAAAATGGATTACTGATGACAGTGACTCTTTAATGGAAAGAGTGACAGTCCATGTAGACGAAAGGCAGTGTAATTCATGGAGGCTATTAAATTTGAGAGGCCTTTTCACTGTCATTTGTCTTTCAGTGTTATGTGTTGATCACAGGGAGATTATTCTCTGGGGAGAGATGTGCCCTCCTCACCAGGACTGAGAAGTGCCTGTGTTTGTCTGGCTGGCATTTGCTGTGGTGGGTAATATTTTTGCTCCTCCTGCACCAGGGAAGAAAACCCCCAGTGCTGGTAGGGGATGGAGAAGAGAAGCTGGCTTCCCTGCTTGAGATATTTGAGAGCCTCCTGGTTGCAGACACTGTGTTTTTAGGGTTGGAAGTATCCGGAAACCCAGCACACGGCAGTACAGGGCTCATGGTCAAGTTCTCCCTGTCTGTTGATCAGCTGACTGTGCCCAAGCAACCCCTTCACAGGACAGGGGCCACCTTCACTGGGGGGGATGAGAATATCTCGCCTGAGAGGTCAAGCCACGATGGAAAAAGCAAAAGCAGCCAGCAAAAGCAGCCTGTGGTTTATAAATAATGGTGCATTTGAATAAGAGCTCATAACAGTGAGCAGGCACTGGTGGAATTTACATCTAAAAGAACTCACTTTGCCAAGGTAGCATTCCTTAATTTGGTCAGGGACTGCAAACTTACCGTGCAACCCACGGGAAACTAAAGAGTTTCATCCAGAAATGAGTCACTTCTTTGACTTGGGAGCGCTCGGGAGCGGGATGGTTTCGCTCCGGGGCGCAGATGGATTTACTGTAACACTGCCATTTCCTGCAGGTGATGGGCTGTTCCAGCTCCCCGGGACAGCCCGGGATGTGTCGCCTTTGCGTCCTTGCTGTCGGTACAATTGTTCATTCCGGGGCTGAGGCACTCGCGGCGCATCCAGTCCCGCCCCGTGCAAGCGGATGCGATCCCCATCAAAATCAATCGACTGAAGTCAGGCCCGGCATCTCCAGTTGCTAAGGAAAGAAAGATCAGTGCTGCTCATGAGGGGACCGCTGGTGCAGAAAGTCACTTAGCACCAGCAGCTGCTTTGTGGCAGCAGAGGTTCAGAGATGCCGGCGGAGGCTGCTGCAGCATCCCGTGTCGCGCTGGAGTCCTGGGGACAGAAACCTTGGGCAGAGGGCTGCTCCTTGTCTGTGCGTGGAAAATTCCCGTTCGTTTCTGAATGAAAGCACGTGTGTGTAGTTTATTTATGTACTTATTTACACAGCTAAAAAGATCAAGGGCACTGCTGTCAAAGTACAGAGATCTGGATCCACAGTCTCTCGCTGCAGCCAGGGAGCTGACAGGGGCTCCCGTGCTTTAAAATACTTTCTGGCTAATTAGCCATTCTCTGTTCATTATTAGCTTATTACTATTAGCTAATTACCCCCTGGCTGGCCACTGCAGCAGTGCCATCTCACCCGTGCAGAGGTGACAAAGCTCTCACTCCCATCTCCGTGTCCACTCCGGGTCAGGTGTGGCCTCCTAAATTTGCTGCCCTTTCCTGCGGGGAGTGGGTGGGTTGTTCTCAGCCCGGGCATTGGTGAGTGTGGCCCCTTTGTCACAAGACCCCGCTGGCTTTTTGGCAGCCCGGCGGCTGTGGCGGGGATGAGTCAGAGGAGCTGCGCTCCCCGCTCAGGTTCGCTGCTGAGTCACCGGCAGAGCAGTGCGGGCAGCCCGGGGCTGCGCTTTGCATCCTCCTGCTTTGTAAAGGACTTCTGCTTGTTTCTGCCCATCGGCAAGGTCACACCTGCCTGAGCATCCCTCTGTGGATGCTCCTCCAGCACATCTGGCTAAGGATGGGTTTGCTCGTTCGTGGTCCTCGCTGTTTAACGGGTGGGATTCACCACAGCCCTCAGCCGCAGTGTGTGCCTCCAGCCCGGCTGTGACACCAAGACAGATTCCACTTCTTCCAAATATTGTTATTGTTATGTATTACTTATACCATGGAAAAGCATTGAGGAGGCAAAGTGGGAAAAATTAACTCATTCTTTCTAAAATCTTCAAGCAGATGAAAGAAAAAGAATATAGAATTTTAAAAAAACCCCAAACCCTCATCTAATTTTGGAGCATGTTTCATCTTCACAAGAGCCACTCATTTTCTAGCTAATTCTTTGTAAACCTTTCTTCCTTTTGTTGCAAGTTTCGTATAATTTTACATTATACTAAGTTCAATGGAAGAAAAAAATAAAAGAATGATGGTTTAAATTATTCCCCATCCCCCTATCCCACAAGAAAAACCCAGGTTTGAACTTCACTTTTTAATATGCAAGGACCCAGCCAAGGACACCCTTGCTAATCTTTCGAAATGCAGCATTGTGCTCCTTCAAAGTCTTAAAAGCTGCTTGGATTTTGACAGAACGTGTAACCCTGTATTAAACTTCTAATGGCTAATGAGACAGAACTTGGTTTTGAGAACTAAAATACAGAAAATATAAATCAGTAGCCTAGAATGAGTGCTCATCCTCTTTTACTTTCATTAAATCCATTTTAAACTAACTTTACCATATATCTTTCATGAGATTTTCATTACTTTCCCATCCGTTGAGGACAAGATGGAACAATCAGTTTTATTGTTCATTTGTCTAATCTTTTCTTCACTGTGGGTTATTCAGGCATTTGAGTGTGATATTTCAGTGCCAGCCCAAGCTGATGTTTTAGTCTGTGCTGTCCCTTCTCCTCCTCCTGTTCTCTGCCTTTCTTCCAGTTGGAAGGACAAAATGTGCAACTTCAAAAAAAAAAATTAAAAAAATCTCTTTGATTGGTGTTCTAAACTGGAACAAATCATGGAAATGCTAAAATTGGCTTCTGTCAGCTCTGTTTTCCTCTGGACATTTGCATCCCTAGTCCATACAGATTTTTCCTGGCATGGGGTGATCTCCTAGATCACCCATCCAGCAGAACTGCTGCTCTGCATGTCCCTTGGGTTACCATTTTTGCACAGTCTGTTAGGAAGCTGAAGTTGTGTCTATCCAGTGGTGTTTCACTGGCTAAATCCTTCTTAACTGTGGGCAAAAAATGTGGCAGGAGTTAGCTGGGCTTTATCTCACATGAAAAAAGTAGCAAGGTCTGATTTGGTAATGTCAGTGAAGTTTCTGACTTTGGCCTAACTCTGAACCTTTAATTTTGTTAATGCATACCTGTGAAATCCCTCACAACAACAGCTCCTGTTATCTAGAAAGCATTTGAAGAACAACAACAGGGTTTATCTAAGCCAAGTGTGCAGTTGTTTGTGGGGACTGCCCTGTAGCTCTGCTGGAAATAATGGCAATTCTGCAGTTACTCGTGTCAGTGCAGTTATGACATTCCCTGATTGCTCCGCAATTAACTTGTGCCACTGCAGCAGCCCAGGAAAGGAGCAGGCAGGACACATTTTTAAGGTAAACCAGGCATTTTGAAGGGGTTCTCTGATGGCCACCAGCCCCCAGGCAGCCATTCTCTTTAAGCAAGGGCAGGCTGAGCATCAGCAGTGAGGATCGGTGGCTGTTCCTCTGGAGCGCAGCTCCGCGCTCGGCTCCCGTTATTGATGGGGTCGTGTGTGAGGGAGGTTTGCACCAAGGGAAGAGTGATGGCATAAAGAGAGAATGGCAAATTGGCTGGCTGAGAAATGACCTGTGCTCAGCCCTGCTGAGAGGAGCGCTGGCTGGAAGGGCAAAGGCACAGCAACGCAGCCGCTCGGTGACAGTGCGGGAAAAGCCATTTTTAGTGAAAAAAGAAATGCTGAGAGGAGCTAAAAAGGACAGGTCAAGGGATGTAGGCTGTTCCCTCTGAGGTGGGGTTGTATGGAGGGTAGTGATTTGTAATTTGCCTCTCTAAGAGGTTTTATTAATTATTAGGGAACCGATGCCTGTGATTGAAGTATTAAGGGGAAAAACTGACCAGGCACGTGAGCCTTGAGAGCAGCTCTTCATCTGAGCACTGGGGGAATTTACAAGTGGTTGATCCATCCACAGGGCACAGGTTTGGTTAAGACAGAGCATGGCAGGAAGGCCAGATTTGCTGTGGATGTTATTACCAGCCATAATTCCCTCACCTCCACCCCTGTCACCTCCCTTGGCAGCAACCAACTGCTGGAGCAGAGCTAAGGAGGTGCCAGTCAGCGACACGTGGCAGGGACAGCAGGTCGAGTCTCAGGCCTGGGGGACAGAAATGAGGACAGACAGCTCCCAGCAGGAGCCTTCGTGGCTTTCTAAAGCCATTTCTGGGCTCTGGGGTAGACAGAAATAGGGTGAGATGTGTGCAAGGAAAGCAGATGATGCTGTTTCTCAGAAGACAGATGTGCATTCCCAATGTGTGCTCTTGTCTCTGTCTCAACAGCTGGATCTCATCCTCATTCCCATCGCTCACTATTGTAGCTCTGAGCTCCTGCACGCTCAATATGAGGGTTTGGATTCATTTTATGGCAAGCCTCACCCATCTGCACATGTTGGTGTTGGGCTGGCTTCTGTACAGAGCTCTGGTGCTAAATGGGGATGGAGAAACCCCCATTGAAAGGCTCGGTCCCCCCAGGGACACCTCAGGGATAATGGGGAGGGGGCTCTTCTGTCCAATGAACAAGGAATAATTCACTGCATTTGCAAGCTTGGCAGCCTGTTTCTTATAATTCCTTGAGAGGTGGTAATTAAATGTCATTGCATTAGAACCAATATGTCCCAAGTAGAGAACAAACTCATACTCATAATTATGTAGCCATCACATTAAACAAACAAGCTGCTCATTAAAAATAGATGCAGAAGATTCAATTAGATCTAATGCTGTATTAAGGATTTGATGACATGCTGGCTTTATCTCCATTGGTTCTAGGCAATAATGAAGCAGCTTTTCAGAGTGACCCAAGAGGAATATGTTTCTTTTTTAAATACCCATTTTCTTTCTTAATCTTAAAACTACTATTAAGCACCTTTTCCTCTAAGTAAAGAGGGAAGAAAAAAAAAAAAAAAAAAAAAAAGAAAAGGAGCTTTATTGTTTTTTAGCATTCCATCTGGGTTTAGAGGCATAAAAGAATGAGGGAGCCCAATCTTTATTCTGTGTGCGACCTCTAATACGATTCAGAATAATGTAATAGGAAATCAAATCTCTGTAAGGGAGATTATTGAGTGTACAGGAAAGGGTGATTATTGAATATACAAAATTTCTTCTGAGCATTATCTGCCTCTCCTACATGTGCACCTCTCCTGTCTGTGCTAGCACCAGAAGAGCCGTGTGATGGTCACTTTGATCCCTTCCTCCCGATGAATCCTTTGCCTTTGGTCCGTCCTCCCCACCCGCCTGGGCACTGCCTGCAGCCTCCACTGAGCCATAGATCTTCCTCTCTGAAGCTGGTTTTATTTAAACCCCTGTCTGTGGCCCTGCCCCTTGTGTTTTGGAAGCACGTTACATTTTGCCAAGCGATCAAGATTGCGCTGTTCTGTCCTGCTTTCTTTGCTCTGAGAAGTCTGCCCAGGGGACAGAGCTGTAAATTGTATCCCAGCTCCATCTTAATCCATCACTTGCACCAAGCAGCAGAATCCCTGCAAAGACTGAAACAAAATCAACTTTGCTTTTTTCCTTGAATCTCTCACCTAGCTTGCAATACAGACACTGTCAACTTTCAATTATGTGTGGGCAGATTATCCAGCTGCAAATGAACCCCATTACACCAAAAATAAAACACTTTTATTCCCCTCGTTGACCTTTTCTGCGTCATTGCTCCAGTTTTTGCCAAGATTAATATAGAAAATAAAACATTTATTTCCACTATCTGATTTACATCAGTTTTGTTCGACTGTGCTTCACTTTATTTGGGTTGGTTCAGCCCCCTCCCTGGGTCTGGATAATCACAAGTTGACTGACTGTAGTGGGGAAAGACATATTAAAATTTACAGTTATCAAATAGCCTGATGCAGTGTCTGCTGTAGATGGCAAAATAGATGGGATTGATTGGGCATTTGTCTCTGAAACAGAGGGTGGTTTTGATGTATGTGCATAATTTGTAAGAGAATTTGCTTCTCCACAGCAGTGCTGTGGTTGATGCAGCATAATTAAGAATTTCATCACCAATCTGAAAAGTGCCCTTTGGTTTTGAATGTGGTTTGATTTTGCAGAGAAATCACCTTCTGGGCATGATGTATTTGGAACCCCAAGAATCCCACTGCCCCTAGGATAATTGCTATGATGGGAATTTAAAAGGTGTGTGCTTGTGAGGGATATTGTTATAACAACAAATTTCTTGACTCCACCTTGTAAATCAGTATATTCCAGCAAAGGGCACAAGCCTGAAAAGCTGTAGATTGACATGTCCATGTTAATCTCCAAGAAATGAGAATAACAGGATATATTTGGTGGGTTTTCAGTTCAACTTAATCTCTTGCTGCTGTGTCCAGTTAAAGACAGCTGTGAAATCTCTCTTGCATTCCAAAGTGAGGTATAATGTGGAAAATAAATCTGCCAGTGCTGCCAGTGCAGACCAGGAGATGGTGGGGAGGTGGGATGGCTTTGCCAGCCTGGTGCTTGCTGTGTTTACACATTCTCAGGGAGACACAGGCTCCTTCAGAGTGTAACAGTTGCTGATTTGGTCTGTAAAACACATAAAATTGTGTTTTCGGGTAGAAAACTGCAAACTGGAAAAAACCAGACTGTCAGTCTCTGCTGAAACATGAAGAACATGTTTTTTTCCACTTTTGCTCACAGATTTTTCCCACGTCAGCTCATTTTCCTTTTAAATCTTTCCTCCCGTTTTTTCTTTTCTTTTTTCTTTTTTTCACTTTTCTTTCCAAATGAGTAACATACCTTCAGTGCCATTTGACTGTCATGTCCAGGAAGGAGTTGCCATGAAAGGAGCAGAAGAAATTTATGGGAGCATTTCTCCTGAAAAGGGAAAAATCGTGACCATCCTTAGCTGGGCCACTGTTGGCATTTCCCTTCACACCACTCTCCCAAAGCTCTTGACCAGAGGAAAAGGATATGCAAAAGGTGAGGTTTTCTTCACACTTACAGAGCCTTTCATCCCCCAAACAACTGAATTCATTTCATCCATAAAACAAGAGCCTGCAAGGATCCCACCCTCTCGTGCATCGGGTGGGTTATTTGTATTCTGCTGCTGGTTCTGTAAGATAACAAATACAGGAAGAGAACATCAATCCTGATTTCTTTTCTTTCTTTATCTCCCCTCCTGTTCTCTGTTGTGCCATGACTGCTAATAATATTCTGGTTTAGTGGTGGCTGTAGTAAGATATGGATGCTGGATGTTGGGTTTTTTATACCTGTTGCACCTATAGGAATGTGGATGGCAAACTTCCCTCCTCCTCTCCTGCTTCTCTCTGAATTGCATTCATTTACCTCAAAATTACAGAGCTGTAGTCATGAATCCAGCAGGTCAGAGAGATACTTAGAAAAAAGATGCAGTCCACTCTCCCCTCCTATGTGCCCTTACATTGTTATCAATCCCTCAACGCTCTCTCCTCTTTTTTTCTGAAAAAGAGGGACAAATACTCCATTTTTTCACTTAAATTTTCGATCATTTGCTAAAGTCGTTTTGTGTAACCAGCTTTAATAATTGATAAAGGTGAAACTTTCTGTACTTGTAATAAATTTCTATATTCATAAAAAGCCAGGGGTTCAAAACACCCAGCCCTGAATTATTTATCAGTCAGAAGGACAGCTGGATCACAGGCACAGGACATTTCTAAGGACCTCAGCTGACCAGAGGGGTCATCTCCTTTGGGTGTGACCTCACTCTTTCTGCTCCCTGGAGATTTCCTAACACAGGACAGTGGTGGGAGTTATTCAAGCACGGGTAAGACTTTGAAATTTATAACATTTCCTGGGAAAAATGCCTGGACACACGACAGGAAACTTGGGAACTGGATGTCTGTCCTTCACCCATCAAATGCAAAGAGGGAAGGATCCTCAGAGCCCCTCAGGGCTGGTGGGGAAGGGCAGCACCTTCTGCTGCTGCTCACACTTTGTCCAGACTCCCAGACTTTGCTGGCTCTGAGCCACCTGGGCTCCAATGATGTCTCCTGTCCTTGCTCCTGGCATGGTGTGGCCAGGTGGGTGTCCAAAGGGCACCCAGGGGTGCTGGATTTGGGCTTCAAAGTGTGGGTTTGGAGAGGCAGTGGGTGCAGTTTCTCCCCTACAGTCACCAAACTGGTGCCCCCAGTCTCGTCCCCAGTCTCACACAGGCAGATCCCTGAGAACATTTCACCACCCCACTTGTTTTTCACCCATCTTGTGCACTGCCCCAGAGCTCATCTGCCTTCACAGCAGAGACATAACCTGGAGCCTTTGCCCATGCAGAACCTGGTTTTTTTCATTCTATTGATGAAATTGAAAAAGAAAAAAAATAAAAGATTTTCCACCTGTGCCCAGGAAAGCAGAACTGTGGAAACAAAAAAGGATAAAAAGCAGACAGAAGAAGAAAAAATTTCCACTTACCAAAGCTGTTAGGCAAACCTCATCACACATTCATAACTCTGCCTTCCACCAGCAGCAGGGCTTCAGGAAAAACATCTCCACAGCAGACAGCAGCACAGGTGATCAAGTGCAGAGAATCAAGGGCAGGAAGTTTCCCTAAGATTTGTCTTTTTATAAGTAACTGAGATTTTCCAGTTTATTTTTACGATGAAGGAAGTGAGTAGGAAAAAAAATCCCAGCTCCTTCCTTCATGAAATACATATTGTGGCAGAATGCTGCATGCCTTGTGTCAAAGGATCCATAGTATTGATTTCTTGAAATGAAAAATAAGTTTAAGGTGGAGTGCTTGGGAAAAAAAAAATCAATAAAATTTCAAGTGACTGAATAGAACTATCAATTGTAATGACAGCAATCAAAAAGCCTTATCCAGTTCCATAACATTTTGGTGTCTGGACCTTTACTTTCATTAAATTTGTCATTGACAGAATGCTGACCTTACCTTACCAACCTGTCTGAAATTAGATTAAAATCAGCGTGGCTGAAAATGCCCGATTTCATTCCACACAACGTGTGCAAGCAGGAACTGGAAAGCATGGAGCAGAAGTGTAAATGCCTGCAGTGCAAAGTGGGATGCAACAACCCAGTCAGCTCGGGAAAATATTTGAAAATATCTCCTGAGATTTAAGAAAGAGCCTCAGCCTCCAGCAGCTCTCACTGAAACCATCCCCCAGGCTGTTGTTAACAGGAGGGCCTGTGGCTCATCCAAAACCCCTCATTTTTTGGGTTGCTTTTCCCTTTTATTCCCACAACACTCAGTGAAGAATCAGCCCATGTGGGACCAAGGGCTGCAGCTCTCTGGGGAGGTTTCTCCCTGTTTTCAGACTCAGGATGTGGGACTTGCATCTGAGCCGTGCCCATCACCATCCTCACCATCCTCACCATCATCACCATCATCACCATCATCATGGGGCTCCCAAACAGCTGTCCAGGACTCAAGGCTGTGCCATCCCTGGGCTCTCTGCTCTAAGGGCTGTTGTGTTTGTGCCCCAGTTAACACCTGTAGAATCTGTTACTCATTATTATAAATCATTTTATCTCGCTATAAATCATGTAAACAGCACCATCCTTTTTCCACAGGGGATGTTCCCCACACGGTGCACAACCACAAGGAGCTGCCCCTCGATGTGTGTGGAAGTGCCTGTGACATGGAACACATCAGATGCTCCTCTCTTGGTTGTCACCAAAGGCATCAATGCCCCCTGGCACCTAGAGGTGAAATTGTCCTCTCTGATGGAGAATTTTGGCACTGAATGTGCATCATCTTCCTGGAAATATTTCTTTGTACTTAAAGAAAAATAAAATCACGACTACAGAAGAAGCTGGTTGGCAAGTGATTCTGTCTTTCCTAAAGCCTTTTGAACTTTTCAAAACTCAAAGTGTTTGATTTACTTTGCAGTTCAGGTGTTGTCTCAGGCTGATTATTGTCGAGACTTGTTCTCTTGTCCCAGGTCATTGAGTTTTGCACTTGAGCACCTTGGCTTCAGCTGTTCCCTTGGGAATCCACAGGCTTGCACTCACCTGCAGGGAGAGCAACCTGCACTAAAGTACTGGAGCTGATTCATAGGAAAAGGGCCAATTTTTTCCTTTGTCGCTTCTACTGTTGCAGAGAGATGAATTCTCCATGGCATAATAGCAGAACAAAAATAGATTGCTTCTGTAATAATCTATGCAACAGCCTGGAATGCATCAGCCTTTTCCCCCAACAGTCCTTTGACAAATGAAACTTTATCTAACCATGCTCACCATGTCATTCTGCTTCTCTTTTTTGCTTCATTTTTCCAGATTTCCTGCAAGTGCCAAAATGGTGATTGTGTGGTGACACGACTGCTGTGATTCTGCTGCCAGAGATAGGCAGAGGGACTTGGTGACATTGTGAGCACTGAATTTCATGCTGGATGGACAGAGGTTTCCATTTATGATAGTGCTAATGAAGACCAGCAATACCTGGGCTCTGGGTCGGGTGCTGGCTGACTTTGTTTTGGGCTGTATCTGTTGTCTTGGGTAGCCCTCAGCAATTTTTGCAGCAAGTTTCCCATTCTGCTCAGTCTTGATGCAGGAAAAGTATCAGGGAAATGTCCTTGTCTATAGAAAAGCTCCTAATTAAAACAACTGCTTGGCTCTGTGCTATTGAAAGCAAACAACTCTGAGGGGAGCATTTGTTTTATCTGTACGTGGAGAAAAGGCAATAAATGCTCCCAGTCTGGCTAAAAATAGATGTCAAAGTGAACTCCCTGTTTTCAGGTCTAAGAAACCTAAACCCCTTTTTATAAAATTATGCTGTTTGTCAAGCACATTCAGGCTCTGGTGAAAAGCCATTCCTTTTAATTTGGTTGAAATGTTCCATTCAAATTGAGGACTTTATGGTCTCATCCTCCCCCAGCACCTCAGCCCAGTGCTTTACCAGAACAGGATATTAAATGAGAGTAGAAGGAAGCCAGTTCCTCCATATATTAGGATTTTGTATCAAACACGTGCTTTGGCCACTTTTTCTTCAATTTGTCTTATTCCAATCCCCATTACTATCTGAAGTCCTTATGGATGTTTTCAGGGCTGTGTGCTGAAGGCTGCAAACCCAGCCAGCTGCAGCAGAAAATGCATCTGCTCCTGTTCCACCTCCTTTCTGCTACTGCCCAGGGACTTTTGCTCTCAAATTCCAAGGAATCACCCATAATTGCACCATTATATAAATGTGTTTGGAGAGCCTGGGTGTAGGGACTGCTGTGCAGAGTGACAGGCACTGCACTCCCAGCACTCCCGGTGCTGCCTGGGGCCAGCACAGACCCGAGCAATGCAAACAAAATGTTCCAGCAGGAAAATGGGTATTTTTCTGGTGGGCGAGGCTGACAGTTGGGTGGCACATCGAATCTCAGCAGATTTCAAGAGATTTCTCATGGGAAGAACGGGCAAAACTTCTTCAGAGCCGTTGCCTGCAAACTTTTCTTCTTGAGGTAACAGCTAAGAGGTACTTAATAGTGCTGGGGTATGCCCTGCATCCCTTCTTTGTCATCCCTGGGAGTGCTGGAAACACATCCTCAGGTATTTCATGAGCAAACCAGAACAGCCCATCTGCACTCCCAGAGAGCTGTGACAGCCCAGCTCTGCTCTGTGCCCTGCCAAGGTCCCCAGGTCACCATCCTCCTGGTGGCAAAGTGGGGTTTGTCCCAGCTGGGGACAGGTGTGCACAGGTGCCTGTGGGAAGCTGCTGCTGGCATCCAAGACTGACAGGCTCAAAGTGAAGCCAGTGGTGGGGTTTGGCATCGTTGTAGGGTTCCCCTGCTGCCCACCACCCCGTGCCTCGAGCAGCGGGCGCTGCGGGTGAGCTGTGCCAGTTTTTGGGTGCAGGCTGCAGATGGCAGGAGCAGTTTGTGAGCTCACTTTGCTACCCCTGGGCCTGCTGGGCAGGATGGATTGCACGGCTCAGGGAGCGGCTTTAGCAGCTGTTATTGATGTGGGACTGGCGCTACCCACGGCACATGCTGTCGATGGAGAGAAATGCCACAGATGGCAGAAATTTTTTTTTAAACCCCTCTGCCAAAATCTTTTGAAACAAAACTTGCCGTTTCTGTTTGTATTGATCCTCCTTTCCTGCTATTGATTCCTGCTCTTTGCCATCTCTGATGTGAGGAACGGGGATGAACGGCGAGCGGCCGCTGTCGCGCCAGCACGTGGATGAAGGAAATAATTTTCAGCAACCCTGTGTTTGGTGGAGGTTTCTTGTTTTGTTTGGGGTTTGGTTTTTGGTTTTGCTCCACTCTTACTGCTCTGTTTAACATCAAAATAACAGGGCTGTTAGACTGGCTAGCAAGTCCCCAGATGCCCATAAGGAGAACTTGGTCCTGTATTTATGTGACGGCTGTACCATAAAAATGGATCAGGAAATGCTTCAAGCCGAGAGCTTGGCTTGAGCAGAGTGACCTGACATGAGCTGGAGCTGAGGAAGGATTTCAGAAGCTGCTAAAATAATTACAGCTGTACCTGTACCAGAAGTGTACAGTTTTGATGAGAGCTTCCATATTTCAGTCCTCAGCGATCTGGGCACTGACATCTGGAATGGGGATCGAAAGGCCAAATCTCCCCCCCCCTTTTTTTTTTTCTTTATCAGCAAACCTTCAGGATTGAAAAATAGAACAATCCAGGAAATGCAGATACCTGGGAGCCCCAGCATTAAATGCAGCCCTTAAAGATTATGTATGTTTTCAGCACTATAACATTTGCAAGAACAGACTTTTTCTTGCATCGCATTCACACGAAGGTTTGTGTCAAACAGCAGATAATGGAAATCATCCAGGTTCCGATTACTTTGGTGGCAGCCTGCCTTGAATACAGCATTCAGTTCTGGGCCACCTCATTACTAGGAAAGAAACAAAATTGCAGACAATTCAAAGAGCAGCTGAAATGATTTTGGGGTTGAAAAGACTGATTTATGAGAAAAGATGATGAACTAAATATATATACCTTCACTGAGTAATGACTAGCGTTATGGTTACTGTGTTCAGGCAGACAGAAAAGAATGATTTTGTGTGTACAAAAATGTGATGCTAAAGAGAGCACGATAAAAATGACAGAAGGGAAAGTCTGAGCTAAGAAACAGTACAAAATCTCTGTGAAATAATCTGCTAAAAGGCATGGGAATAGCTCCCATCTCCTTATTGACATTAAAAAAAAAAAAGGGGAAAAATAGAGTTGATACAGTTATTCATCCAATTTATCCAGGAGCTTTTTTATAAATCTCTAACCCCAAAATAAATAAAGAATAAAAAAGGGATTATTTTCTCCTATCCTCATTATTCCTTAAAAACACAAACTGATTCCTTCTTGCTAAAAGTATGACGGAGAAGAAATTTGTTCAGACTGTGTAACTCCCTGGGGGACATCTGGATTTTGTAACCTTGGCAGCTCTCAGCACCCAATAAACACTCCTTCACACAGGGGACAGCATTTGTAACCTAATTAATTTGAGGGGTTTGGGGGTTTCTTTTGTTTATTGCACGCTGCAGGACCCAGCATATTCTGTGCCAGGAGTGGCGCCAGCGCTGGAGCTGCCTCCCACCAGCCTCTTCCCAACAGGTCTCACAGGACCCTCCCAAGGGAAGAGCCACGATGAAAAGCAAGTTCTGCCTCCAACCTGCCCTTCTGGCACTGTCAGACAGCTGCCCGTGTTTGCCAGCGGTGCAGGGCTGCTCGCCTGGCCCCGGAGAGCACAGAGTGGAGCCTGATAACTGCCTGGGGTTGACAAAAGGGACAAAATCCTTTTATCTGCTGTCCACAGAGAGTGTTCGAAGCTGAGGAGAAAACACGTGGAGGGTGGGGTGAAGTATTTTAATCAGGCCCGTTTTCCATGCAGAAATGCTACAGTTTGAGAAAAACAACTTTGTTCTGGCCCATCCGAATTCATTATTATCACTAAGCCTGGAGGAGCTGCACAAAAGACTGCTGTTGATGCCATATCCAGCTGAGAGTTTCATGAAGAAAATCTGCACTTTTAAAATCAGCTAATCATCAGAATAGCTAAGGAAGTAGTTCTTTCCCTTGCATCACAACGGTGCCAGCACTTTGAGCAGCAAAGGCTGTAAAAGAAGGAGCATGCAACATTAAGTGACATAAGTGAATGTGGCATTAAAGAACCAAAGGGCTAATGTTTTTCTAAATATGTCATTTAAAAAAAAAAAAAGCCACATTTAAACTCATCCAAAAGCTGTTAAACCAATTTAACACTTTGCTGTTTACTCCTGAAAGATGTTGAGAGCTTATCTTATCTCATCCTACCACTGTTCAAGGCTAATCAGAATATATTAATGCATGCACAGTGTGAACGTCTCTTCTCCATTGCAATAAACCAGTAAAATGAATGTGGAGGTTTCTGTGAACTCTGTTTACCAAAGACCTGTTCCTTTTCTTGTCCAAAGTGAATATAGTGGCCAAGAGTCTGGAAGGGAGGAAGGGACAGAGAAGCACTGGATGACACAGGCTCATATTCATGGAAATGAACGACATAAAATCTTAATGGGAAAACAGTGGTAGCTGAAAACAATCTTTAAAATGACTCAGGCTGTCCCAAGTAGGGAAGCTTTCCAAAATCTAACCATCATCAGGCTAGGGAAAAATTCCCTCTCCCTGATAAAACTATCAGTTATCTGCAAGCAGTGCAGGTTGCCTCCTCCTGCAGAGCTCTGGATCAAGGGCAGTGGTGAAAAGCTTTGATGTACGGCACACATCAGGACTTGGCTTTATTTTGTTTGCTCTCCCTGCTTAGAGGGGGACAAGTAAACCCCTGGCTTTCCCTGTGCAAGAAGCTAGGAGGGAGAAAATTTCAGGAAGAACAGGGGAGGCTGCTGAAAATTCTGGGAGATAAAAACAAATGAGGAACAGGAAAAAGACTGGATAGCTTAGTGCAAGGGATCTGGAGGTTTGCTGGAGGCATGTGGTTGGAAAATTGCTTTCTTTTTCTCAGCACCAAACAGATATAAAAAGAAGAGAGAAAAAAGAAAAAGCACAGGCATGGTTTACCAAGGGTCAACAGATTTATGGTTAGCTTTAAATCAGTGCAACTTCACTGGGAGGTTTAGTTTTTGGGTGTATTCGGGACGGGGAATAAGCATATGAATTATTCTGGTGGAGTGGTAGTAAATAGTCTGGCAGTCTCAGACCAATTTCTGTGGTGCCATATCTCATAAAGCCTGATAAATCCAGCATGTGCAGCTGCTGAGGACTTCTGGCAGTAGAAAAAAAAGTCTCTATAGCAGAGAGTGTCTATATACCAGGGAAGCACTGACCATGTACCAGCCCTGGCAAGTTGCTTCTGTGATGCTGAGATTTTGTTACAGCCTCAATCTCCTGTGTTTGGGATGAGAAATGAGAATAGTGCTGGGGAGTGCAGAGGAACTATGGATGAGCTTGCTGGACTGTGTCTGACTGAATTCCCCAGGCTGATAGCAAAGTGCTTCATGTCTGGATCTCTCGTTTATGAGTTCATCACATCCACAGCAGGTCCAGCAGGTCCAGAGATTTTTGGGGTTTGTTGTTTACTGGCCTCATAAAGTCCCCTTTTGTATCCAGTTGCAGGGATTTGAATACCCTGGAAGAAAAAGGGAGGAAAATTATCTCCTACCTACTAGTTATGGGAAATTTTAGATAGTCCACACATATTTCTTTCCAGCCAATAAGCCCCTCTCCATCACTCCCTTAGCTTAAACATCTTAACTAAACTCTTTTTATTTCTTATTACTTGTACATGAGATTCAGCTTCATGAGCAAAACTTTTTACTCTGAAGCACAAATATGATCCTTTTCATTACAGAGTTGATAATTGTTGTTGACAAAATAATATTGGAAAGAAAACCTGTTGCCACCTTAGGTAGCAACTAAAGCTGTCTAGGCAGCTGAGAGAGAGGCTCTTGTGCCCACTACTAGAAATTAGAATCAGAATTAGAAAAACATTGCTGTGGGTAATTTCAGCCCAGAAACACTGAGCAGCTTTTGTGAATGCTCATGTTTTCACTAATGCTTCCTGGCAGAACTGCATCCTTCTTCACCAGAAAGAGGGGGATTTAACATGTTTAGGAGGCTTGGAGAGCTGTCTGAAAGCAGTCAATCAGTCTGCACTGTGATAGTCTGGGTCCGACTGGATTTTGTTTAAAAAGCAGAGATAAATATCACCTGAGGAAATAAAAAGAATTGAGACAAAATTCTGCCTATGGAAGGCCAGCTGTCAGTTATCCAAAACGTATTAAATCCTGGCAAACGAGTCTCCAAAATCACCTCCAATCAATTTTCCCCTTATTTCCTTTTCCTCCAGCCACACACAGTTTTATTCCATCGGGGGAGAGCAGAAGTCTCTGTTCCCTGAGCACCACCACCACGAGGTTGGACAGACCAGCCCCAAAGTCAGACAAAAGGCCAGCAGGAGCACAGCTGGTGTGGGAAGTACCAATGGTGAAATCTGGGTGTTTTGGGCAGCACTGACCCCTGCCCCGCTCTGCAGCAGGGCAAACCCACAGAGCATTCAGAATGCAGCCCTGAAGATCTCCCTCTCAGTCATCTGGAGCCATCCTGGCCTCTGGGGAGCTGGGATCTCTGCACCAGGGTGTTGCCACCTGCCTTTGAATCGACAAGGTGGGAACCCATGGGAAAGTTGCCTTCCAAACCCGGACCTGGCTTCCCTCAGCTGGGCAAAACAGCAGCATTATCCTGTCTGCAGTGCAACATTCAGCTGAGGCTTTATTTGCTGAGTGCATTTGAGATGTGCTGTTCTCCTCAGGGCTGCTGGTTGCAATGCATATGTGTGTGGTGGTGGGTTTTGCCAGGGTAATTTGGTTTCAGCAGCAGAGGTTGCCAGTTCAGCACTTGCTGGATATTGCCCTTGGCTCAGGAGAACTCCTCTGTCTCCTTGCTTCCCTTGCAGCTATAGCTGTGCCTCTCCACGGTGCTCTTAGCACCAGTTAAGCTGTGCCAGCACATCCTATTTTTACACTTGCTGGGAAATGGCATCCCTGCAATGAAATATGGGCTGGAAGGGGAGCGGTGCCGTGGGTGGTGCAGGTGGGTACATAAACCAGCACTGCGTGCAACATCCCTGGGCCCTGCTAGGATTTGGCAGCCTGTTTCCTTCTGGTTACAACCCAAGCATTAGAGCAGTCTGCAGAGGCTGGTTCAGATTTGATTTGGGCTGCTTGTCTGAAATATCTGCCTCTGCATCCTGAGCCTTGCAGAGCAGTCAGCATCAGATGGGGGTTTGGGGCATCTGCACTGGGAAACAGCTCTCTAGGGCTGATGGCACTGACTCCACTTGATACAGAAATGCTTATTTCCCTGACACCAGGTCCCAACAGTTGTCTGGTGTGCAGAAAGTTGTTCTTTAAAGCTGCAGAGCTGAGGAAGGCAGCAGCCAAAGGACCAGGGGACTCACAGCCCCGGCCAGAGAAAATTACCATCCTGCATGGAGAATTGTGCTGGAAGAGAAATAGGAGATGCCTGATTGCCTGCTGATGGGCCTCATCTGCAGCTCCCTCCCATCACTGCACATCAGCCATTAGAGGCAATGAGAAACCATCTCAAATTGGTGGGCAACCAGAAATCTGACTGAGGCTGTTCTGACACTCGTGAGGGCTTTGCTGTCTCTCACCAGGCAAAGGCACCTGAGGGAGTATCAGGGTCAGCCAGACTATTTAGCTGCTTCCATAATGTCATTGCTACATGAAAAGTTAAGGTATAGAAATCCCCCTGGCTTTTGGTGGTGGGTTTTGGTTTCTCCCTCTTGCTGTGTCCTTTTTTCCCCTCAGCAGAGAGGAAAAAACACACACACTGTTTAACATCAATCTCCAAGAAAATCCAAATCACCTGAAGCCACAGCTTAGCTGCTTGTGGAGGTCTGAAAACCTGAGACAAGTCCTCCAGGGAAGCAAGAAATGCCCACCCCATGGGATTGTCTGAAAGGTGGGCAGCAAGAGAGAAAGAGAGGGAGGAGAAGGGTGGCAACATTTCTGACCTGTGACAGAGACATTTGGAGGCTCAGTGCCCAGGTAAATCAGCCCCAGGGGGTCTCCAACACAAATAACAAAGGCTATTTTCCTTAAGTTTATCCACTTAACACTTGTGCTTCCCCCTCTGATGATGGGAACAGGCAGCAGGAAAAGCACCTGCAGTTTGCTGCTGGAAATATTTGCAAAACCTTCTCTGACCCAGGCAGAGCAGCTGAAATGAGAGCATACAGAGTGGTTCAGGTTTGTGCTTTTACAGCCCAGATTTGCCCACTCTGAAGGCTGGACCTTGTGCTGGGTTAGGGCTGTTGTGAGCCTTCACCTTCCCTCATCAGTGCTCAACAGCCTGTGAAGAGGAAAAGGCTTTGTTTTAGTGGGAGCAGGTGTTTGATTACCTCGCCTCTCTCTTTTTATATTAAACTTATCCCCGGTTCACCTGTCTGGGAGGGATAAACTCCTGTTTGCAAAAGTGGCCAGGGAAATCATTTGAAAGGCGCCATCGGGGGTCGGCTGCCTGCACTGACGGCTCGATGAAACAAAAGAGCAAATGAGCAAAAGAAAAGCATTCCAAGTATTTTCTGCCTGCGGAGCATGGCTCAGAGCAGTGCTGCAGGGCTGTCTGCCTTGCCCCAGGGGGCTGCCTGAGCCTGCACACGTGTGGATTTACAAAGAAAAGGGGACAAATTCAGCCCTCTTCCCCATCCATCCCCAGCGCTGCCTCTCTGCTCAGAGGCTGCGCTAGTGGCAGGTGCTCTCCTACCCTTGGATGAAGGAGCTGTGGCATCCCCTGGCAGGACAGCATCCAAGGACAGCAAAGGCATCCCTGAAGGGAACATAAGCGCTGTCTCTGCCCAGGCCAGGCTGCAGCCAGGCAGTGGTGCCATGCCCAGGCACAGCAGCTGTGTCCTTGGCACCTGAGCTGTCCTTGGCCTGAGCACCGGGCTCATGGTGCCAACGGCAAAAGGGATGGTGGGCTGGAAACAGCAACTCACCCAGGATGGACACATGGGCTGGCATTTTTGGCTGTAGAGACAGGAGCAGGAGAACCCTGCCTGGTTTCAGTGCCCCCCGTGTGAGCCTCCACCTGCTCCCCTCGGGCCCCATTCAGTAAAGGAGCAGAGAAGTGATAACGACACTGCATCTTTGTGTGCAGCTGAACCTGGGGGCAGCCGTGTCTGGGTGAGTAGAAGCCCTGTGCTCTGCCCTGCCCATCTGTCAGGCTCCCTGCCACAGTGCCTGTGTGTCTGCTCAGGCCTGGGGAGGGAATTTCCCACCTCATCTCACAGCAGACTGCCTTTCGCCTTCTCACCACTCTGTTCCCCTCAGGAATATTTTTTCCCCAGTGGCTCAAAGGCAGGTGTTGGATTATAGCCATGGAGAGCCAGGGACAGAGAATAAAGAAATTCTTGGGTGTCTTTGGATGAAGATGAGGTTGGAAGGAATCTGAGTCAGCTCTTCCAGAGTTTTCAGATGTTGGGACAGCACTGGGATCAAAAAAAGCCATTGTTCCCCTTGGCACGATGCTGGAGGATGTTATCTAGAGACTGATCCAGAGTACAGACTCCTGGCCAAACTGGAAATGTTTGCCTGTTGGAAACAACTGCTATTCTCCTCTGCTTCTCATATGATTTGCCAAAATATATTTCTTGTGCTTTTGCATCTCAGAACAGCTTGTTATGGGGCTTAATTCATGATGTGTAATCCTGTGACACATTGCTGCCTGATGAGGTAGGACATGCAGATGAAGAAGGAGTGCAAATGCACCAGAAAGAGTGCAGTGCCCAGCTTGGAAGCTGTACAAAGTATTTTCAAAAGCATTATCTGCCTTTGCTGTTATTAGTCCTAAGAACCAGAGAGAAAGTTACTACAAAGATAAAAGATCTTTAAACAAATGTGCCTCAAAACTGAATGTCCTGCTGAAATTTCCAAGGTTCCCCTGACCTCTTGATGTGAAAAAGAGTGTACTACACTGCTATCTAAGCTCCTCACTCCACGTGTGGACATCTAAATACCCTCAGGCTCTCCGTGCACTTAGATGCCCTTCAAACCACCCTGCTCCCTTCACAATTCTCCCCTCACAGAGTCATCTGCCTCCCCTGTCCTGGCTAAACACTACAGCTCCATCCAGCTCTTCACTTTAACCATATCCTCAAGAGTTTTGGTGGATCAGAGCAGCCTTCAGTGCCAGGAAGGGTGGGGATGCTCTCACTTCACCCCAGCTCTCTGGAGTTTTCCAGGTTGCCCATCCCAGAGGCAGGGAGTGACTCGACCCCTCCTGATTCTGGATCTGAAATCGAAGGGTTCAGTCTGTTTTGCTCTGACAGTGCCTTGGTGTCTCCTCCATCAGGAAAGGGAGAACAACTTAGAAAGACAGAGCATTTAGACAAAGCCTCCCCCATGCAAATGAATCTGGAACTAGGTGCAGATAAGTCTTCAAGTCTTTCAGCCAAAGCAGTATGAATGCTCCAAAAACTTGTTTCTTCCTGATTTTTGTGATTGATTGTACTTAAAGGTCAAATACATTATCATTACAGTCATGCTTTATATGAAACACGAGTATATAAATACTTTATAAAGGGCTAATGAACAACTAATGGTTATTTCAAGAAATGGATAATCAAATGTTATGGACTGCCATACAGTCTGGCAGGTCAATATGTTGCTTATGACCACAGCTGATTGCTGCCAATAGCACCTTGAGTGATGTGATTTTGCCCAGCTTTAACTCGAGATGTTTGTGTGCAGCAGCCTTTAACCCCCTCTCTGCTGCTCCAGAAACAGACCCCTCCCTAGAGCACGCCCAGGATTAATGGGTTATGATACCAACATAAGGCTGTGGGTTGTCGAGTCACACATTTGCAGCTCCAGAACTTGATTATGGATGAGCAGAACGGAGGAGAGGCAGATGAATGCAGACTGCAAACAACAAAAAACATCTGCTGACTGCACAGGGAAAGCTCCGAGTGCCAGAATTGTACACCCAGAAATCTACAAGCGGCGGGGCTTTTTAATGTGTGCTGGGGGGCTTTGGGAGGATCCTAGAAATTCTTTTAAGGTTTAGTGGCATGTTTAGCTGTCTATCCCACTGTTTTTAAATTACAGCTCACAGAGCAGGTCATCTAACTACCCCAGATGGGTCTGTGCAAGAGAAATTGCTCCTTGATGATCTCAGCCTCGCTACTACACAATCAATTCTGCTTTTAAGTAGTAAAGAAGCTCACTGGAGTTGCCAGTTCTGGTTACAGCGTGAAACGTCTAACCTTGGTTTACAGCAACCAAAATTGTGTCTCTCTCAGACTGAGATTTACTTGGGCTGAGCTGGTGTTGGGTGAAGGGAAAGAAACAACGGTGCTGAAACCTCCCCGAAGGCGCAGGGACAAACCCACAGCTGATGTGAGAGCAGCAGGGGCTCACTCCACAACTTTCCTGCTGAAATGCAGCCCCTGGTGCTGAGTGCTGCACAGAACATTAGCACAGGGGCTGCTTGCTGGTCCTTGGAGCTGCGAGGAGCCGCTGGAGTGGCAGCCCAGGGGTTTCACCCCTCAGCGAGCGCAGCCTCCCCGGCTGCTTCCGATCGCCGCCCTTTGTGTTCTCTGACAGGTTTGGGGCAGTGTGCTCACTCCAGTTCAGAGTCACACCCTGCCTAACACAAGAACAGACCTCATTTTCCTCGCTTTTAATGTTGGTTTTGCAATCAGTGCAGCTTCAATGACCCCCTGCTTTCATACCAGAAATAGCGCCGAGGAAATCAGATTTAAGAGGAGAGAGGCATCTGGTGCAGCTGTTGGAGGAAGGCAAAGATGGAGACATTTCCCACTCCTTCTGATTCTGGAATGGGCCAAATGTGCAACCAGTACAAAGTGAAACAACCACCAGGCTGCTTTAAATGGTTGGTTTGTAAAAGCTACTGGAGACTTATGGTACCCATGGTTTTCTCATCACCATGTGCATCCTCCTCCAAAACAGGAGTAGAGCTGCTGTCTGAGTGATGTACAAGCTGGCCATACAAGCTCTGAAGCTGGTTTAAAGCTTCTTCCATTTTGCTGGTTTGAACCCATCCATATCAGTCCAGCCTCAGAGAGACACTAATACAATCCACACTCTGCCCGAAGAATGTCCAAGGAAAGATTCACAGTTTTCAGGTCTCTGAGTCAATTTTTTCTGTCTGCTCTCATTTATTCCTCCACCTGCTGAGTGTTTGATGCTTGGTGAGTACGGTAGAACATGGAAATATTAACATTATTCTCCAGAAGTGCTGACAAACCTGTGTCTTTTGTCAATAGGTGCAGTAAGCAGGAGATGCTGACTCCTGTCCCATGGAGCCAGCCTGAACCTCCTCATGTCTGTGACCTTCAGAGGCAGCAGGAGCAGCTTCCCCTCCCTCTGTGTTTATTTGCTGGAAGGACAGCCCACAGGGAAAGGACAAGGCAGGGGGGAGCTGGAGGTGGGAATTGGCTGCATTCCTGACAGCATTTCAAAGGATCTTCAGCATTCAGGATAAAATGCTTTGCAGCAAATGAATACTCCTCAGGTGCTTGTGGAGAAAAAACCCCATTCCAACCAACACTTGTCCCCAGCAGCAGTGGCCAAGTCATTACTGGGGCTTTTTTCTTGATATTTTTAAACAGTGATCTCATCCTTGACCATTTTGCTGCAGATATTTGGGGTTTGTCCTCCTCTTTCACATGAGTATAGGTAGGAACATGATAGGAAAGGAAACCTTTTCTCTTGTGCTGGTGGTGCAAAAGTTTCCCCATCTCTGCTGTGCCAGCAGGTCCATGGGAAGCTTCAGCCTTCCTTCTCCCTGCAGCTGTGTCTCAAGACAAGGGCATGTGGTTCCTGTGGGCTCCCACCCTCACTCCATTCCCAGGACATCTTCCCAGCTGGCTGAAGCTCATCTAATAAGGAAAGGTGGCAAATAGACCCTGTTAGCTTGTCAGTGCCTCCTGGATGGGCTGTGCAGCCTAGAAAGAGCAAGGTGTCTGCCACGCTTGTCCTGGACAATGAAAGGAATAAATCAATTCGTATCTGAAAGTGGGAACTTCTGAGCTGATGGATGGCACTCAGTGAATATTAAACTCCCTTTCCTGTGGATGGATGTTCTGCAGCCAGATGAATTTTGTCCTTCCACACTTGAGGGGAGGGAGCTGCAGCAAGCTACAGCAGTTGCTGAGGACTGGAAGAGAGAGCACCTGCCTGAGGCAAGTTTCTGTAGCACTTGCAGAAGCAGAAATCTCTGCTTTAAGAGAAGCTTCAATACAACTTAAGGCTGAAATCAGTAACTCTTAAAGATCTGGAAACAGCTGCCCTTCAGCAGGGATCTCGTTAGGGGTGTTATTTAGCTATCCCTTGAAATTCATGAAAAAGGAAATAAACTTAGTCTGTTGGATCCACCTAACAGCTCACATGATGCAGGTTCTCACTTTGTGCTTCCCAAGAGATCACTTCCAATCCTCCTCCTCTTTTCCCATGACAGGTGATAATATCAGCCTTTATCTATTAATAAAATACCATGGGAATTCCTGTACAGTTTTTAAATAGAGGAGAAGCACGGGATTTGTTTCACCCCCTCAGCTTACACTGTTCCCTGTCAGTCGTGAAGAGGATGGCTTCTCCTCCAGGGAAGGGTGATCCATGGGCCTGCCTGCTCCAAAGGGCTGCAGGGGGGTGTCCCAAAGACACTTGAGGGATTTGCTACTATTTTCTAGAAACTGGCATGGATTGGAAGCAGAAAACACCAAACCACCATGACCAAGGCAAGAAAATAAAGGTAAATGATGGGAAGGAGGTTGGACCTCCTCAGGGGTTCCTTAGTCCAGCAGCTGTCCACTGCAGAGGCTACTCCAGCAAAACTACTCCAACAAAAATTTCTCAAGCTATTCCCTAAAAGATCTCCCTGGGCAATCAGTGCCAGTTCTCCAGTACCCAAACACCCAGAAAGTGTCTCACCTCAGAGCTCATTGCATGGTCCCTCCTCCAGAAGCATCAGGCATCAGCTGATTAGAGCTGAGGGCTCAGCCTTTCAAGTATAAAATTGAAAAAAAAAAAAGCATTTAATATCAGCATATTCTACTCTCCATGCAGCAGCCATGGAAAGGCTCTGGGAAGGATGGAGCATTTATGGTTTTCACCAAAAGAACTTAAAGGAGATGAAGACAAGCACTAACTTCTAAAACAAGGGCTGTTATTTCAAGTAACTTCCATTATCTGTTGCTGCTGAGTTGTGTCAGTCGAGGGGATTTGTGGGCTTCTAATCTGAGCTGTTCTGCTTGTTATTACCCAGCCATTACCAAAAGGACTCTTCTGTCACTTGGGAAAGGCTCATTCCTGTTGTTATTTCCTTTCCAAGCCTCCAAGATCCTTTGGGACCCAAGGACAGATGGAGTCCAAGGGAGCTTTTCCTGCAAAGAGAAAAACCCTGCAGAGAAGACACCACAGCTTCACTTCCTTAAGAGCAGCTGGGTTTTGTGGCCAGTGGTGACACAACTGGGGAGCACCAGGACAGCACTGGACTTTCTATTCTCAGAAATTGTGCTTTTCAATTGACTTTCACTTCCATATATTTTCAGTGCAGGAGAAGAATCAGAGAGGGAAAAGTGCTGTCCCAAGCCCTGGGTTCTTTCATTTGCCTGTTTGTGTCACTCTGGGAAGAAAGGGGCTTTTTTTGCCTGTGGGGAGCAGTGAGGACACTGTCACAAGAAGGTGCTAATTATGCCCCAGAATCTGTGTTTAAGTTTTGTTACTTATTATGGTCAAGTGCCCTTTGTCATAGTCATATCAGGACCTCAGCTTGCCTCACCAGAGAGACAGGGACAATGATTTTTGTGTTCATTACCTTCTCCCCAGGCAGTTCCCAACACACCACTGACTGCAGCTCTTGTCAGACTCTGGAATTCATAATGCATTGAATTGCAATGCATTTTCCAGAGGCTCATTTTTAGCACTTACTCAACTGAGAGATTCTTATTCTACAATACATTGGTAGGAACATAAGAGGAAAGAAATAAGAGTTTCAAGAGCACACAGTCGACTGCCTTGCTTTTGTTCCTGTCCTGAAAATGTGCAATAAATAACATAACTGGTGCAACAGTTTGCATGTTTTGAAGTGTTTGCCATGCAACAGATCTTCACTGAGATTTTGCTCATTTGTTTCTAAGTGGCCTTGTTGTTGTTCTGAGTACCAAAGGTTGTTTTACTACCATGTCGAATTTGGGCAGTCATCAATTTTTAATCTGCCTTTTGATACTACACATTTGCTTTCCCTGGTATCTGATTCTTTCTGTGGAATAGATTTGTCTAAACTTTCTGTAAACTAAATATACAGTTTCATAACTTATCAGGTGGTACTTGTAAGGATCTTAAGCAGAAAATCTATGACTTTAGTGTACTACAGGAAGCTTCTACCAAACACCAGAGCAGAACAACTTCAAATTTTTTTTTCCAAAACAGAAAATCTGGATTTATTCCACTGTGCCCTCAGCCTATCCGGGTTACTTTATTTCTTTCTAGCATATCATCACTAACTGGTGTTTCTCATGTGATTTTGAAAGATTTCTGCATATTCTCACAAGTGCTGGCTTTATACTGTCAGTTGAGCATTACAACAATCTAATCCTAACCCACAGAACCTCCACTGATTCCTGGAAAGGACTGAGTATTTGGAGCTGATGCTGTTTGGATTCTTAGATCCATACTGTCTGCCTAAAGAAGTCCTTTTGTTCCACTGACTTATTCCATCATCATGGTGCTGGAAGCCCTCATTAAAAAATATTAATGCTCTTTTTGAGATTGTGAGCTCAGGAATTTAGGGCTGGAAGGATTTTGCAGGTGACAAAGACAAGTTCCCTTTACTGCAGTGGTCTCATAGAACCCTTTCCACAAGCTCTGTCAGGGCACTGCTATTTCCTCAGCTCTAAAATGCAAATTATTACATAAGGATTGCTCGAGCACACCCAATCTGGACCTGAGCTGCAGAGTTAACCCCAGATGTACAGACACATCACCAGAAACCAAACTTCCTTCTACACACTTGGATATGGAGAACTGGCTTAAGCACATACCTGGAACAAGATGAAGACAGTCCTAAAAAGAAAGTTTTCTAATTTATTATTCTCTTGTGTAAAGGAAAACAGGAACCATTTCATTGTAAAAGACTGTATGGTTCAACTTTCCCTCCACTGCCTTTCTTCTCAGCCTTCAGGCAGAGGAGTGTCTGAGAAGCATATGCTTTTTTTATTAGCAGAAGAGACAGCCTAAATTGGGATATGATTCATGCTTCCAATTTATGCTTTCTCTTCCTGCACTGTCAATGGCTAATGAGAGGTAATTGCAAAAGCTTGCAGAGGGAGGCACTTTTGGAAGGAGAGAGAAGGATCAGAGAAGGTTTAAGCAAGGTTGGATTTACTGTTCAGAGGTTTTTCGTTCCACTGCTGGTCTGTTTGTGACTTTCCAAAGTTGCTTCAGGTCACAGCTTGATATAATCTCCAAAAGTTGGACACTGCTGGGGCCTGTCAGTACCAGAGACACCCTGGTCATTGCTCAGGACCCATCAGGAGTGGCAGCTCTCCTGTGCACTGAGCTCCACCGAGTCCTCACACCAGCCTGATTTGCAGCTCTCTGGTTTGAGGTAGAAGCAGAACATTTTGGTGCTCCCTAAAGCTGGTCTTGGCCAAATTACCTGGGCACAGTTCACCATAGGCACAAAATGACATCTAGAGATGAAAGTCCTGCACCTCTTGTTTTCAGAGAAGAGCAACATTGGGTACCTGAAAAAATCTTGGAAGCCAACAGCTTTCCCAGCATTAGGCTCTGAATTTCATTGCATTACACTTTTCCCTGGTTTAATAACATTTATTATTAATAGGCTTTTGTTGAGAATGAGGCTGAGTTCAGTACATGTCTGAAATCACTTGCCAAGAGTCATTAGAGGAGAGTGCTGACTGAGATAATTTCTCATTGTTTATTACTCATTTTACCCAGGGACCTCCCTAAGCAGGAGCTGGGGACCCCCAGCAAGAGCAGCCCCAGTGCAGAACTTTTCCAAGCAACAGAGTTTAAGGCTTCAGGCAGCTCACAGGAGCACTGGTCCATGAAATCTCAGAATTCATCAACTCCCTGTGCCAGTATCCCTCCTCTCTCCTTGGCTGGGAAAGGAGGCACTAAGTGCCAGGGATAGGCTCAGGTTCCCCAAATCCCTCACTGCAGTGCAATGTTGCACTCAGTAATGTAAAAGGGCTGAGCTAAAGGATACTGCCATGTGTCCTGCCTGTTTCTGGCAATTTAATCGTGACACACCATCCCTGCAGAAGCAAAAATTTGCACAGGAAGGCACAGCCAGCTTGCAGCTTTGGACAGTTCACAGTTCACCTCATCCTGGGAAAAGCTGCAGCTCCACTTTGTGTTACAGCTGCACAAAGGGTTGGTGTCTACTCTGACATGGGATAAGCCAAGCTTTAGCCTGAAAAACCATGGCTAAACCAACAGCTGCAAAGAACAATTACTGATCAGTGATAAAAATAACCAATTGGTTAAAATTATCTTTCTCAGAATCAAAGGTAATATTTTGGCATGGTCTATTACATGCACCTCACAGGACTCCCCTTCAGCCCCCCTCAGCCAAAACCCTCTGCCACCCTGGCAGTGCCCAAAGGCCATGGCCAGTTGCATTGATGGGGTCAGTCTAATTATCTCCTCGGACTTCTTTGTCTCTCTGGCTCCATCTGTCGTCTCCTGCCTCAGAGTCAAACTCCCGGCTCTGGGATATGGACATTGGGGCTGTGCCTGATGCTTCACGGCAGGAATTTCAGGCACTGGAGGGATGGGAATAATAATTAATAAATAGGAGGTGAAATACAACTTTCATCCAACACAGTCCAGCACAGCAAGATTGGGTTCCCAGGGAATGGCAATATATTTGTTTTCCAGTTCGTTAGCTAATGCAAAGGAAAGTGAGAACATTTATTAGCCTCCCTCAGAATCACCTTTAGGAAGAATGAATATTCATGGCTATAAATAAGACTGTTTCAATTAAGTCTGCACATAAAAATGCTCCATGGTGTCACAGAAGGCTGTGCTATTCAAAAAGAAGTGCCTAGATGAAAGTATTTAAGGCTGAATTTGAGGACAAATTCACTTGTGAACACTCATTTCCAATGTTTCACAGTTAATCACTGGAAGTTATGATGTTTTCATCTTATCTGAATGTCAGCCCACAAGCTGAGATGCAGAAGAAACCTTGGGCTTGTTTCTTTTCCTACCTGCTAATGGCAATCTGGTACCATAATTGCTTTCTTGTTCAACTTCAGATAATATATTGTGCTGGTGATAAGTTCTGTGTTTCCCTGAGTGTTTCACTTACAAAGAGCAGCCTAAGGGCCAGGCTGCTCATTACAAGCCCTGGAGAAAAACACCCAAATATTGGCACAGTGACCTCCCATCCTGCAGCACAGACCATCCCAACAAGCCCCTCCTTTGCAAAAGCACTCCCATTTTCAATACTGCATTCAAAAATCTTTAGGAATCAACACTTTGCATGGTCAAATATCTTGCAACAACCCCTCTGGAAAAGTGCAGGCAAGAAAATGTGTTTGAGGCTGTTGAAGACCAGTACAGCCTGTCTCCAGCTCAGAAAGTCGCTGGTGTTGACTCCCAAGAGCTGGGAGGATGTGTCAGGAATGTACCAGTGGGTGCTGGAGATGTCTTTGCCCTGTGCCTTGGGAGCTTTTGTTGACCCCAGAGACAGTCAGGTGGTGGGAGCCATCATCAGAACCAGTACAGCTGTCCTCGTGTTCCTCTGTAAATGGCATTGTTTGCTGAAAATGAAATAAAGAGGGGACAAAGGCTCTAAAGCAAAATGGGAAACCGAAGGATGGGCAACAGCATCAAAAATGGGAATAATTTGGTGACAAATCCATCCCATCCAACCTTTCCTTTCCTATTCATTGAGAGAGCTGTGATGTGCAACCACTGCTCTTTAAGGGACATTGACCCCTGGAAGCACAGATGCACAGATCCTGCTCTTCCTCACACACGTGAGTTTATTCTCTGTAATAATACTCGTTCTATTAAGAAGAATTTCCAAGGAGTTTATTAAATACCACTGAAAAACTTGACACTGGCAATTATAGGGAATCAATGAAGATATTTGCTGGACTCAATAACCTGAATTACTAACAAAAAAAAAAAAAAAAGTAGCCAGTATAAGCAATTCATCTATACTTCCCTGGGATTAAAATCAGGGCCTGCATCTAAATATGGTATCAGTGGTGACAGTCAGGGCTCCAAAAAAGCTGTAACCAGTTGCAAAACTGCCATAATACAGAAAAAAACTGGCAGTTTACTCTGAAATTACAAATTAAGTTCAGTTCATTCAATTCAGTTAATTTAAGGAGAAGCTATATCAAAACTGGAAACCATGACAGCTCTGTCACCCCAAGTAACAAACACAATGAGGCTTTGAGATGAACACCTACCATTTAGCCAAAGAGAGCAATCTACAGGCAGTCACGGTTCAGACATCCTGATTAGCCTTAATTAAAATTCTGATGATCAGGTGGCTATGAAAGGAGCAAAACTTTTAGAGAATTTAGGCAAGTGCAAAAGGCTGGAGATAGGGTAATAATTAGGAATAATATCTCTTGTTAAATTTAATTCCTTTAGCCTTGAAATTGCCATGACAGGTTTCAAATTTAGTGGCAGTTTTCCAGTCCCTAAAAAGAGCTTAATTATGTAGTTTAAGACTTTGGGAGAATTGATTCAGATAAAGCTACATGGGACCTATAACAACCCTGTGTCATGCTCGAGTGGACTCAGACAGAGAAGGGATAGTTACCCACTTGTTCAAGAAGCTTGAGACATCACATATGTGAAAGAGGGTTTTCTGAGACACCAAAATAAGTTTGAATAACTCTTTAACTTTCTCTTTTAATTAATAACAATCACTCTAATTCAATTTGCCTTTCTACTTCTTGATTTCAGCTGGGACTGAAAGCACGACAGAGATAAAGCAGCCGAAACTCTGAATAGTGCTGATACTAACAGAACTTCTTAATCACTGGAATTGGCCTATCTCTAGAGCCCAGGAAAGACATCTAGAAAGATGAGCAAAGTTCAGACCTGAGAAGTATTCCTCTGAGTCACAGAACACCTTGTAGAAATCATCACTGTATTCCATTAACTGCTGTTAGTTTAGGAGAAAATATAAGATACTTAAGGAAATGTCAGCTCCAGAAGTTGTGTCAAATGGAAGAAATATTTCTTCTAATATGCAGTTCATGACAAAGCTCTTTTGGGTTTTCAGGGTCAGGGAACATCTTGAACAATGGATGGATCAGGAAGATGATGAATAGCCTGAAATACTGATGAAGAATATTCTCTTCTCATAGAATCAAACTCAAGAAGATAGATGTTAACATTATTTTAAAGCCACCTCCTTTGGATTCTGCCTTCTCTATGCAATCCTCTTATATGATCTCATTGTCAGGCTAACTGAACACTGCACAGATTTAAAGACATTTCTTCTCCCAAGAGCCACATGAGGCAGGAAAATGCAGTTGTCCCATTCTATGGATTTGGAGCTGTGGCACAGATGGCGAGGCAGGGAACTGAACACAGCTTTCCTCAATCCCAGGCTGTCACCCCAACTACTGCTCCTACACATTTTACACCAAAATGAGTGGTTAAGCCTGAGTCCCTGCTCTGGGTTTCCTCCTGTCTGCATTAATCTCTGAGCACCTCAGCAAACCTGCAGGAATGATGCATCAAGAGCATAGAGAGGGTCAGTGGAAGAAGTGCCCCATTTATTACAGCTTCTTGATCATGACTGAATGGATCACATGCCTGAGGATCCACTGGCAAAGGGTAAAGAGTTCCCAGAACTAATCTTTCAGCTGCTAAGAATGGGATACAACACCTTACAAGAGTACAAATGAGCTGTCAGAGATGATAAAAGCAGGTACAGCCTGGACTCAGTGTGCTGAAAAGGGTCATATTTCAGAAGTTTAAAAAGGGTTCAAACTGAAAGCAAGCAAACAAAAAAAAAAACCAAAAAAACCACAACAACAACAACAAATAACCCAACACTAGTCCTGTGCAGCAAGAATGGCAAGAAACCCCAAAGCAGTGGTTGTAACACTGCTCAGAGGAGCCCTGCAAAGCCCACAGCTGCCCACCACTGCAAACAACTCCCTTAACTCCTTAACTTGGTGGATCATGTTCCAGAAAAGATAATTATTCCAGAGAATCCATTCTGACTGCCACCACCCCCTCAAGCTTTGAACCTTGTGAGTTTCTGTGCCTGTGGACATTGGAAAGGGGCAAACATTTGCCCCTAAAAGTTCTTTGGACCCAGTGGTGCCATTCCTGAGCATCTTTGTGCACCTGAGGAAAACAGGAATGGGAATATCTTGGAGCTCTGATCTATCTCCAAGGTGTGACCAACTTCACTTACATCCTTCCTGAAAGACCTTTGTTCTTTAATGCACATTATCAGCTGATTTTGTTTCCTGTCTTTCTGATGGGATCCAAACCGAGGGATGTGGTGTTGTGCCCTTCTTCAGTGTTGAATTAAGGCTCATGGTCGTGGTGCAGCTGTTTTATGGAATATTCTCAGCCTTTTCACCTTAGATTATTGCAAGACTCTCACCTGCAGAGTATTCTTAGCTCTGAGCAGTTTTAAACTTGAATAAAAACTAACACCTCAGCGGGGCCTAAACCTATTTTCTCCTGATGTGGATGTGAATCCACCATCTGTACCTTGGCACAACCACACACCCAAACATTTTTTAGGGAACAGATCAAATGTGGAAGTATTGCCAACATGCTGCTACACAAATAGCTCTGTCTCTCCTGCTGGATGATACAAACATTCCACGAGCACGTACAGCAACAGAGCCTCTCTTCATGCAAGCTCTGTCAGGACAGATTCATTTCATCATGCATGGAAATTGAAGAATTATTCCAGTTACATGCTCCTAATTGCCACCCCATTCCTCTCCTAGGTTTTCTCTTTCTGTGACCTTTTCTAAGTCAGATTTAAATTTGGGGTTATAAAGTCCTTGGAGAAAATTAGGATGGCCCAACCAGCTTATTTACTAAGGCTAAATGTCTTCATTAATCTCACAGCAACTTCTGCCATGTGATGCTGGAGAGGAAATGATGGGATGTTTGTGAGATGCAGTGAGTGAAGGAAGACACAATAGAAATTATGGGTTTCTGTATCTCCTCTGACTGCAGTAACCATATGGTTGCCAGATTTAAAGCTTTTAAAATGTGGCCTTGACCACTGATGAGCACAGCACCGTGAGACCCAGGCAGGAGAGCACATGAGGCAAGGAGGCACCAGTGCGGAATCCTACAAACCCTACAGTCCAGGAAGGCCTTTAGAATAAATTCACCTGTTGCCACCACATGTAACAGGCTGGGACTAGTTCTGCACATTGCTTCTGCTGAAACCTTTGTCCAGGTAACACCATTTTAACAAAGGATCCAAGATTTGTGAATGTACTGCAGGAAATCCCACGTTGCTTGGGACAGCTGGTGTGGCAGCGGGTGGGAGACTGGAGCCAACGTGCTGTTTTCCCACCTGGCAGTGTGTCCCATCTCCTTTTACAAGACACCTGTGGCACATTCACCCCTAACAAGAGACTTTCCTGCTCCCTGAAAGATGAAGGCCACAGTCTGTGTTTTTATTTGTGTTTAATAAAACCACTGAACTTTGTGCTCCTCCATTTTTATTGCAGAGCTTAACCTCCCTGCACCCCATATTTCCTCTCATGGTTAAACTAAGAAGTCTTCATTTTTCTGTTCTGATGCCTTCACTTTATTAAAAAAAAAAAAAAATTTAAAAAAAAAAATCATCACAGTATCCAATTTCTCATGTGTTGTTACAGCAAAAAATTTTCAGTCAGAAATTGGTGCTCGATACGGAATTCCAGGAGAGAAAGATCCCAGCCTGATCCAGCCTTTCCATTACTACAGGGGTAAAGAGACCTTTCCCAGTTCTCTGTGCCACCACTAGGAAATAAAAGCAAAGGCTGAACTAAGTTTTAATGAATATCCATGGCCTAGATCTCTGCCAAACTGAAACAGTGTGGTCTGGGCTCATGATTAATTACAGGCACACCGAGAGACTTCTTGCCTGTGAACGTAAAGGGAATCCAAAGCTAGAACAGTTTAATTCAGGAAAAAAGTGTTATAAGGAAATGATGTAGCTTCATTAAATAGAGGTGGTGATTCTCTTACTCTGCCACTGTTTACCACAACTCAGAAATCTCAGCCTTTTTCCAGCATGGATGTGCTCACACATGTGATAATAGCAATAGTAAAGTAACTGGTGACACACGCTCCCAAGACACAGCTAAAACTCTCCTGCTTTCTGCTGTCAATATATATGTCTGCAGAAGCTACTTTATTGCAACATTTATGTAAAATTTGCTTCAGTAGCCCTTGAATTTATTTCTCCATGTTGCTGCAAATTGAGACAGATTGGTGCTCTGCCTTCCCTCCAGACCAGACCCACACGCAGGGCTTGGGATAGTGGCACAAATAATGAACAATTCCCTGAACATCAAAGATGAGTAGCAGTTCCTAATTGTTATCACTTGCTTTCATGCCTCTGACTCAGTCCTGAATTTTTGTTTTCAAACAGTATAGTTCATCTCTAATGCAAAAAGAAAGGAGCACTTCTGGCCATCTTTGAAGGCTTTGTGGCTGGAACATGTTGACAAAGACCAGGGGCTAAATTGCCATTTGTAAACAGTTCAGGAGGGGAAGAAAAACATTAAACAGAAATATAGACTCCCTTTGATGAAACAGGTCTTAGGTTCTTGCTTTCTGCTGTGTTAAAGCTCATCTCTTCAAGACAGATGCTGGCAGAGTTATCCTGCAGCCTCTTTATTGAAAAATACTTAGCAGTATAATAACAGCATGATTTCAATATTGACATATTTATACTAGGGAGTACAAGCATGAGAGTTTTTCAGCATGAGCTTGTAAGCAATTAAAAAAAAAAAGACAAAAAGTTGAAACATTATGCCCCCTCACAACTACATATTCTGGCTGTGCTGCAGTTTGTGGACAAGCTGCTTTAGAGTGCTATTAAATGAATATTTCCAACCTATTTGCTTTGCCCCCTTGCTGGTACAGACAGCTCTGTCAGAGTCATGAAACCAGCTATGCCAGCTTCAGAGAGAGAGAGAGAGATAAATTCTCTCTGGCACATCAATGGATGAAACCAAAACATTTGAGGACTGAAAACTACAACCTGATCCCACCAGAGAATAATTTGACTTTCTAGATGCCTGGAGCACCCAAGAGCCCTAATGGTTCAATCCTCCCTTGCTCAGCACCCTTTCTGCCCCCAGTACAGCACAATTGCTTCTGCAGGAGGAAAAGGGGGAGACCAGCAGAGCCCAGGGAGGTGAGGCTGGAGCCAGTGACCCTTCAGCAGGCTCTGAGCAAAACCATCTCTGCCCAAAGCAGAGAGGGACCAGTCTGACCAGAGCACCTGCTGCATGAGCCTGACAAGCCCAAAAATGCCAAAGCCAAGTGCTGGAAGGTGTAAGGGCAGCACACAACGTGAGCTGATCTCTTCTCTTCCTACCCCACATCACCCTGCCCCAAGCAGCAAACAGTCTGCTTCCCTCTCCTTCCTTTCCTCTAAAGCCTTGAGCTTGAGCAGGCTCAGCTTTGCCTTATTAGCTCTCTGCTGGAGGCATTTCCCTGACCTGCCTTTGAACCTTGGCAGGGTATTAACCCCTGGAATCCTTGGCTTTGCCTGGCAGGGCTGCCAAAGGACACTGGGGGTGAGGTGGGGAAGCCTGGCCAGTGCAGGGTGCTGCAAGGGCCAGGCACAGAGGGAGAGTGTGATGTGTTCCTCTGTCTTTTCCCTTCGATTGCTCCACAAATGACAGGGGAATTGCTGGCAGAGGAGGACTGGTGTCCTGTGGAGCACATCTGCAGGGGTTGGGAGGGTGCTGACCCAGTCCCTGGAGCTCAGCAGGGCTGTGGCTGCCTCAGTGCTCAGGGCAGAGAGCTGCACGAGTCTTCCTGCAGTTCAGAAAGGGGAATTTTAACTTCACCTGCTCTGTTACAGAGCCAGGCATTTGAATCTTTGGAAACTTACGGGGTCTCTCCCGATGGGATGGGTTTTACCCTTCAAAAATGTGGAAAACTTTAAAAAACCTGTACAAATTGAGTGTGTCAGCTGAAGAATGAAACTGTAACCTATTTTATTATTTGGGCTCTAATTTTATGCCTGCTGGTAGTCACTTATATGGAATTTCAGCAAATATTTATATCTCTCTTAATTTTCCCTATTCCCTATTAATTTCTCTTATGTTCAGTAAATGATCCTTTATGCCTGTTGGTTTAACACTTCCTTGCAAAGCTGTTTCCCCCCATTTCTCCATAAGCCAGATATTTTAATTTCTTGCACCATGCCTCATTTGCTAGTAACAATGATGTATTTTCCCCTTCCCCGTGTATTTATTTTTACTGAGAGATGCAGCCGTTCATCACATTCAAATGAAGAATTATTACTTAGCTATTATTATTATTGCTAGTGATGGTATGTAAACAACTATAATGATGTGTGGGCTTGTGTAGGAGCAAAGACCACAATAAAGATGTTGCCTTAGGGGGAATGAATGAGGGAAACGTGCAAAGATTTAAGCAGAGCACCCTCTCCTTGCTGGTTTTGTCTCTAATTGCTCTCTTCACCTCTATTTCCTTTGGTCTGCGTGGACCCCTCCCCAAAATACACCCAGATGCTGCCACAAGGATGCTTGAGAACACGAATGATGTGGGAGAAGGGGTTTCACTAATGTTGTTTGGGATGTGTATGGGTGTGTGTGATGAGCAAGGGCTGCTCTGAGTGGGTGAGACAGAAAAGGAGCAGAAAAGTGTTACAGAGATGATGGCACAAGGCTGCAGGACAGCCTGGGATGGAGCTTTTGGAGGCCACTGCTGGGTCACTTTGGGTGCTGGGCATAGCAACAGCTCTTCTTACTCTGGTTTCCTTGTCTGTGAAACTGGTATTTTTTTCATATAAATTCCTAATACTTAAATAGGATTACTCTGAAGCTGTGAGGCTCTGATGTTCAATTCTCTCCCAACTGGAAGCAACCAGCAATAAATTGTGTATTTGCTCAGCTGCTCAGTGGCTGTTGTGCTGCCAGGTGCCCATGACTTTGTCTAGAGTAAGCAGGTGGGTGACAGGGAGAAACAAGCCCCACACTAATTTTTAAGGACTTTAGTTATGCTTGCCTGCAAAGAAAAATCAGCAGAAAATGGGGAGGGAGCATGAAGAGAGCCAGAACTGAATGGAAAAAACCCAGAGCTCTGGCAGACCCATAAAGAAAATTCAGGCTAATAAAGAAAGTTCAGTCTTTTTATTCTCTGCTGCCAGCAATTTACTGCCCTAAAAATGAAAGCAGTTGGCTTTAGACAGAGCAGCCTTGAAGACAGTAAAATTTCAGTATCATGTGTTAGCCTGGCTTCCCTTAGCACAACTGGGAGGTGAGCAGAAGAAAGAGGGACCAGCCTGGTCATCCCTGGTCCCTCTGGGGCCCCCCGTGGATGGGACTGTCCCAGAGCCATAGAGAACTTGCAAAAACTGGTTTCCCAAATGATATCCACCCTTGCTTCCAGTGTATTCCTCAGTGCTAACCCTTTCCTGGTTCTATTCTAGTCTCCTTTGTGAGTTTCTCTTTCTAAAACCTTGTGGATTTTTGGTTGTTTTGTTTTAATACCAATAATGCTCAACAATGAGAGGAAAATCCACTTAGGATCTCCAAAGACCTTACCGAGCAGTTTTTGCAAAGAGCTGACAAAAGGGGAGAAATAACTTAAAACATATTTTACGAATTCAGAAGCCTGTTCTGAGATAAATATTTTAGCCTTTCTTCTCCAAAAAGAGGGGTTGAAAGTGTAAGAAAGATGGAGAAATGAAAAAATCATCTGTGTCGGGGATATGGCAAATTGCTAACCAAAGACTTTCAAGATTTAATGTATACCAGAGCCCTAAAAGCTTTCATATTTATTACAGCTATTTTGAATTCCTTACTGTATTTTGAAAGACCTTCCATGGTTTAAAACACCATTCAGATCTCCTGTCACTTTTGTTCCCACTTGCCTTTCAACAGTCAGAATAATCTGTGTAAAATAACACACACCCACTGCCTTTCCTTAGTGCCACTGAGGCACAGGCCAGGTCCATTATTTTTCATACTGATGATGGTTCTGCCCCTGGATGGTGACTTCTGTCAGAGTCATCACTTAGCCAGTAAGATCATGGCAAAAAAAAAAGAGCTCCAGGCTAAGAAACTCAGTGAAATATTTTGTTTCCTGTGACTTTCAGGGTACTGGGAGCAAAGGCAATGGTCCCCACTGGTTCCATGCAGCTGAGCACCAGAGAACTGCCTCTATCTGCACATTCCAACAGCAAACACCAAAATGCAGAGAACTGGGGGGAGAAAAATAGCTATATCTAGATTATGGGAGTTAAGGAACACAGACTGGTTCTCCTCTGATAATCATACCTTCAAAAATTCTCCTGTTTTGGGGGTATTCACCATAATATTCTCCCCATCCTTCTGTTGTAGCCTTGCTACTTTCATTTGACTTTTTGCCACTTTGCTTTTTAACTCTCCACCCTTTCCTCCTAAAAAGACCTTCTGCTGTTTGTTTGCTTGCTTGTTCTCTTCCACGAGATCCTTCAACAAAATCACAGGCTGTCAAAAGCCTGCATTTCTGAGCCCTCTCCGCTTTGCTGGGTAATTTATGAAAATGGAAGAGCCTGTTTCAGGCGTAATCCAATTTGTCCTCTCTCAGCATCATAAGCACATTTGGAGCCAGATAAGACAATTATCACCAGGATCTTTAATACCTGCAATTTATAGCTAAAAGCTTTGTTCTGATAACTCGGTTTTCGAGTGCCGCGTGCTGAACCCTTCCTGTTCTCCCAGCACGGTCGTGCCACGAGGGATTCTGGGGAGAAGACACGCTCAGAATGCAAGAGCACAGATTGCTCTGCTCCCTGGGGAAGGGGCACAGGGCAGGCAGAAGACAAGGCTCTGCTCCTGGTCCCCAGGAGCTGTTAGGAAGGTGCTCGATGCTCCCAGCACAGAGGAGGGTTAGGAAAGCACCCACACGCAGAGGGTTAATACTGAAATGTGTTCCCAAAACCACTTCATTTTCAGTTGCCAAATGTGACCTGGATATGTTACCTTGAGCATCCTGCAAGAGCAGGGACCCACAGCTTAACCAGAGGTGTTCCAGGCTGAGCACCAAAAAGTCAATATTTTCCAGAGAGCTCAGCGAAGTTGCTAGCAAGCCTGCAAACATTTACTTTTTAACATTGTGCTTGAATACTGATATCACAATGCAGAGCTGCTCATTAAAAAAATAATCTGCTCTCTAATTGAATTACTGGCTCTTTATCGCTGTTTGTGACTCAGTGTGCAGAAATGAAATATTCTAATTATTTCATGATAAGAAATGAAGATGGGAACTTATGATTTCATAGTGTGGAACGATCTGTGACAGGGTCTATGTTCATATGATAAGGTCTGATCTGATAAAGAATTAGCTTGTCTCGCTTATATGAGTAGAAGTATTTTGAGAGCAAACATCAGACACTTTCTAGATCAATTTAATATACAACCTTTGAGTTATTATTAGTGTTTGCATTTGGTCAGCAGTGAAAAATCAACTATATTCCACCACACACAGCAGATTTGCAAATTCAAAAGTGAGATATTTTTGTAAGGAAAAAATGAATTCATTTCAAAATGTTTGTAATTCTGTAAGACAAAGGCACAGCAGTTTAAGGCCACACTACCCCTCATAGCTATGCATCTAGGGCACTACCCTACTTTCTTATCAATCCCAACACAAGAATATTTTATAGCAGTTACAAGTTAAGGCTCTTTGATGTTTATGTGCTTCTTTGGTGAATTTTCCTAGGAAGGTCTTATATCTAACACTACTTTAGCTATCACTTGATATATCCAAGACATCATAATATCTCAGCTCAGAAGGTCTGTGCTGCATTTCTTTAGGGACTTCATTAGTGGAAGATATCCTGACTCAGTACAGGGGCTAGTTTTGATGCATCATTCATACATGGAATATTCAGCTCTACACCACAGGCTTGCTGGGGGTGTATTCTGTGTAGCAATTTATTACAGTTATCCAAACAGTGTTTTAAAATTAAAAGGTTTTGTCTGCATGTGTGTAACATTAACTGAAGACTTTCAGACAATAAAATCCTTGCTATCAGCTCATGCCCACATGACCAATTAGCTTTTTCTCCGTAGATAATTTGACCTGAAAATTACCCAGGATGTTCCAGTGCAAAGAGTCAGGGTGAGGACAGGAAGCCAAGAGTGCACAGAGAGGGGAGATGAAAGAGGGGATGCTTTGAAGGAAGGGAGAACTGCTCAGATTTGGGATATGTGAGGAATGGATTGAGGTGCTCAGAGGATGGTGCTTCTCTCCTACATCTTTGCCTTTTCAAGGAATTGCAGTGGCTCAGAGTCAAAGCAGATAAAGTCCTTGTGTTAGCCTGCTCATCCCGGGGGAAATTGATCACACTTAGGCAGAAATAAAAATTACAATGAGTAAATGATGAAATGGGAATTCCACCTTTTCTGGAAGGTGGCATTTGGCCCCAGGACAGGCAGAGATTATCCATTCTCTATGCTCTTTATTTATAACCTGAGGAGATGACAGCTCTTCTAAAAGCAGACTGAGGGTTTTTAGACAGTCTGAGGTTTAAAATTAGGCACTGGAACTAATAGGCTGTTATTGTCTCATAATTATATTTGACATGATGCTCTTAACTCTTTTCTGAAACCTCATCCTGCACGGGAGGGAGCCAGAATGCCGCAGCTTCGTCTGCAGCAGCAGCAGCAGAGATCAGCCCCAGCAGGGCACAGGGGGGTGGTGGCTGCTGCTCTTCCCAGCTCCCCCTGGATGCCCCACAGAAGCCCCAGCTCAACAGGAACAACCCACTGGCTGAGGCTCTTCCTTCAGCTGCAAACTCAAATCAAGGGATGCTGCTTGGAGACCCTGCTGGGAGGTGCCACTCCAAACCTGCTTCTTCCTTGCACTGGGAGCAGAGGAAGCAATTTGTTGTTGGCTCATTTTAGCAGATCCTTGCAGCACTTCCAGCAGTGGTTCAGGTGCCCTGGAAGGAGCAGCATGACTCTGGAGCTGAGTCCTGCCAAGGCAAGGCTTGCTTTCCTCTGCCACCCTCCTGGTAGTGAGGGAAGCTGTAGAGACCTTTCCTTGCTCTTTTCTCATGGCCTGGAGGTCTGAGCAGGCACGTTCTCACCACAGGAGTCAGGCAGATGCCAGCCTCCTGTCAGCAGAAGGAAGAATAAAGAATTTTAACTCAAGTCCCTTTAGTTAGGCATTCAGGAGGTTCAGGTTTGAGGGTTTTTTGCCCAAGCTGCTGGAGCTGTGACCTTCAAGGCATCGCCTTGACAATTTGTGCTTTTTAATAAAGCACAGTCTGGTGGAAGGGAGTTAATTTACATGGGTTTTCATTCTCTGAGCTCTGTCATCAGTGCACCAGACTCACTTATTGAATTCCCCTGTCGATAGAGCAACCAACTGCAGCACATTCACATCCAACAGCCCAAATGAAGCACCTTTTCTCAGTTACTTGAGGATTAATTTCTCTTTTCCACTTAGTTTCCTTTCTTTCTCTGTTTTTGGCTTCTGCTTCTCCTGGCACCAGCACAAGTACCAGGAGCTCCAGTTGGGGATGCAGCCACCTTAAACAGTCCTTTTATTTGTTTAGTGCCTTTTCTTTATTTCCCTTGCTCTGCTCTTTCAGCTGCCTCTCTGTCATTGGAAGTCCAGTTCAAAACAATCTGTGCAACCTAATGCAAGCCAACGTGATTTTTTTATGGCAGAGTTCTATAAAGCCAATAAATGAAAAGGAAAAATAATCATAATCCAGGCAGGTCTCTCTGGCCTACTGGGTCCTGCCATCAGAAGTAGCACTGAACACACAAAATGCTTGAGCATTTGAGTACCTTAAAGAACCAAAAAGATCCCTCAATTCCCCATCTTAACCTGGGCCATGTGGTCCCACGGGTCCATAGCCCCTTCCCAGAGGAAGAGTAGAGGACCCACTGCAGGTTTTTGCAGTGCCAAACACAGGGGTTGTGGTCTGACCCAGAAACCAGTATTTTGTTTCTCCAGCTGCTGTGCTGGAGCTGGAGTAGAGCAAGGAATGAGATCTTTTAGAGTGTCTAGGGATGGATGTTATGGGTTAATTAATGCTTCAGCAGAGGTGATATATAAGGGAGAGTTATATGCATGTTTAAGGTGATTCATGCTGCCTCACTGGATTTAAGTCTAATGGGGAACTTATTTCACTGTATTTATGGATAACGTCCATCCATATCCTGGATATCTCTCCAGGGAGCCTTCTCTCCACGGCCATCCAACTCCTCTGAAGAAATATGGACTCGTCAGTACCCATCTTGGCTGTAAATCTGCAATTAAGGGAACGGTCCATTTACTTCCCTGCCATGCCAAGATGCTGATTCCTGGCAGGTTCCTTCAGCCAGCAAACCCCTCTCCCCTCCCCTGCTGCAGCCCCACAGCCTGTCACCCCCACCCAGGGTGAAAAAAACTTTTCACAGGGGAGCTGCATCTCCCCAGGCTGACTTTGCAGCCCTTTTCTGCCACTTCTCAGAGCCACTGGACGCACGGATGGGGCAGATCTGAGCCTGGCTTTTGGCTGGATGAGCTGCTCCCCACTCCCATCACCGCCAGTGCTGCCCTCCCTCATCCTCATTTTCCCTTGTCCTTCCCTTGAGGTTTGATTCACTCCTGCCCTCAGGCAGAGCCATTTTCACATTGGACCCTCAGGGCTGTCTTTTTTACATTATGTGACATTATGTGATTAATTTCCTGCTGAGGTGGCAGGGATAAAACTGTGACACGACAATCTGTTTAAATCCCTTTTTCTCTTTTATTTTCTTCCCTTTTCTTTTATTGTTTCTTGGCTTATGCTAAGCCTCAAGAAACTTCTGTCTAGTAACCCTCTGCCATCTGCTGTGCTGCTATCACAGAGGATCCATGCCCAGAGATGGTTTGTCTTCCTTCTTTTTCCCTTTCCCCTCTGCCAGGAATTTGCAGGCTCACAGCTCCCTTTGGGCATATTCTACCTTCACTGATTCAAGGGCCACGAAGGTCTGGGCTGCTAAATTAATGTGCAGACAGAATAACATCAGACTAGTCAGAGCCTGGCATCATCCTATTTATATTTATATCCTATAAATATGTTTGTTGTATAAAAATACAGGAATGCCTGCATGCAGCCGTGTACAAGAGCATGTAAACAGCCTGAGCACAGGTTTGGGGGCAGAGGGAGGTAGAAGGAAGGGAAAGGAGAATTGCAAACTCTGGTGCACAGCTCCTGGAATGGTCCCAGACCAGAGCATGGCTGGGTCATGACTGAAACACAGAACTTGCTCACACTGAGACAGGAGTTAAAAGCCACCAATATGGAAGACCTCCTTATCTGAAACGAAGCTTTCAAAAACAGAATTACAGAGAAAACTCAATAATCTGAATGCTTCAGTGAAACCACTGAGGGGTTTTCATTGCATTAAGAAGCACCTTCAATCCCCATTTTTCCCATTAGGCAAGTGCTAGGGATGCAGAAACAGTCTGGAGGTATCAGTGGTGCTTTTGAGATGTGCTGGGGACTTGGTGCATTTGAATGTGCCTGTGCCTTATGGAGCACAAAGGGTTCCTGACCTATTTGGATGCTAGACATGAATATATAAATATTAAATAACGGTTAAACTGCTGCATCAATTCAATATCTTGACAAAAAACCTTTGACTGAGGCTTTTGCAAACCAGAAAGATTTAGGCTGTTTTCCCTTTGGGACAGTTTTATCTGAGTGTAGTGCCAAGTTTACCCCGTTAGAGCTCCTTGCCGAGTCGAGCTCGTGGGCATGTTTAACAAAGGAAAGTGCAAAGATTTCTTAAGGCAACAAAGACAAATCTGAGTCTCATCATGTCCCTGCTGCTGCTCAGCCTGAGCTGCAGGAGGTGGCTGGGTCTGAGTGCAGCATCCCAGCATCACCCCACAGGCTGGTGACCACCAGCCACAGGCATGAGCAGGGAGCAGGAGGGCACTTTGGCAGCTGAAGGCAAGCAGTTGTAGCAACAAGCAATGTCTGCCCTCCCTCCAGGTCTACAGGGAATCCCACTGGTGCAGATGGCTGGGAAAAGAGAAGGGAAAACAGCAAACAAGTCAGCCAAGTGCACACAGGGAGAGTGGAGGAAGGGTGGCTGTGCCCTACACCAGTGTGGCTGCAGGGGCTCTGGACCATCAAGGTGGGTTTTGCTGGGATGAAGAGGAGTGAATTTGAGCATGTGGGTTACAGCATGCCACAGTATTTAAGCTCTGTTTGTCACCACTGTCTGTCTCACTCGGTTCCTTGGCTTATTTTCTAGCCTTGGACTTCGTGTCTGACTCAGACTCACCCACAGTTTGAAAACCCCACAGCTCACTGACAGCACAACCTAATGCTTCCTTCCTCCTTTTAAGTACAGAAAGTGGTTCCCCAGGACCTACAGGGCTGTGGCAGATTTATTGGGGTGGTGGAGGATGGGGGAAGGAGGGAGGAGGAGCAGTGCAGGGGCTTTGCCTGACTGTCACAGTGGGCACCCCTGCCTGGCAGGAGGGTTTCACCCTGCCCTGGCTGCAAAACCTCCCCTTGCCCTTCCCCATCTCCTCTGGGACAAGATCTGGGCCCCTTCTCCAGCACAAGTTTTCCATCCTCATGCTGTGAAGATGCATTGGATGTGACTCTCTTTGGCACAGTCACTGGCAGAGTGATCTCTGCACAGAGTCTTTTCTCAGGAATTACTTTGGGATGCAATTTACAGCAAAAAGTCCTCACAACAGCTGCAGCACCAGGGATGCTTTGCAGTAGCAATGAGCTGCACAGTTTGAACCCAACCCCAAGTCAAGGCATGTTGATGAATTCCCCAAGACTGTGCAAGCTAAATAAAATGATGGCATTACCACATTCACTACCAGATTTCTCTGAATTGGTCAAAGATTTAGGGTCTCTGTTAAAAGACTCTTGTGAACTGCATTTTATGGAATATATATATTCTCACAGATGTCTTTTATGTTCCATATCCAAGAATGCATCGGATCTTGGATCAAACTGAGATACTACTGACTATAAGAGACAGCTTGTATCTGAGATACCCTTAATAAATCACCCAGGGTGGCAGAATGGGGGATCTCCCTTGTACAGCAATTCAGAGAGTTTAAGTGACTTGTCCAAGGTCACACAGGAAGCCAAAGCCAGAGCCAAGATTTCAATCCAGCTCTCTGGCAAATGCCTTAGCCTTGAAGTCTACCCATTCCTCCTCAACACAGAGTGAGAAAAAATATTGCAGAAATCTCAAGTTCAAACTGCTTGCTACTTGGAGAGCAGCCCATGTCCTGGCTCTTTTATCAGTTTGTGTGGAAAGACTCCAAGACATTACTTATATTGACTCAATATTAAATGGCAATAACCACCACAACAGATTTACTGTCTGGCAGTGTCTTCCTGTCTGCTACAGTAACAGTAATGATAATTTTTTTTCCTCATTAGAAGATTTAGGTTCTTAGTCCCTCTAGCAACTTTCTGAATTTTCCTGTTCTTGGGAAGATCAAATCCTTACCCACAGTGTTTTATCAAGGAAAGATCACACCTGGTGCTATTCTACTGCATGAGGCAGGTTTTGCCTGGGAGTGATTTTGTGTTTGAAGGCACCATTTGACTTTCATGCTGCCAGTGCCACGTGGCAGCCACCCATGGGCAGATCAGGGATGCTCTGGGAGGACACAGTCGGCAAACATCTGCTGTTTCCTGGGAAAGGTTCAGCTCCAGTGCTGAAAGAAGTGCCTGACAGTCATGGTTAGAGGCAATGAGAGGCTCTGACATTGCTGTGCTGGCTGAAAACCAGCAGGATGTGCAACAAGAAAAAAATCTTAATTATGGACCTACAATGAAGCAGTGCATTTTTTCTTTGTGCTACCTCAGAGGAGGGTCCAAAATGGATAAAATTTTGGGAATCTGGTTCCAGGCATTCATTCATTGCACCAAGACAGGACTTTAAAGCTGTTGTGTGTCAGAAACCTGCCTTAGCTGAACTTAAGCTGAACGAGTGCTGCCCCATCCCAGCCTTCTGAGGCAGGGGTTTGAGCCCTGGGACTGCCACTGGGCAGCAAGATAGACCTTATTCCCAAGGAGATCCTGCACCCCCATTTCAGCAGGACCAGGCTTTTAAGCTGTGTTTGCTCATCAATTTCTCTCACCTCTGCTTGCCCGGGTACAGCGCAGGTGACTGAAGCAAGGAGCCTGGTTTAGTTGATGTTGAACTGCAATTCGCCCTTGTCTGTTGTTACCAAACCCCACAAACTCTCATCCAGGCTGCTGCTGATGCCTTTTCCTGGTCTTAAAATCAAGAGGCGAACATGGTTAGAAGGGGAAAAAGGGATTTTACCTTGGTGTTTATTTTAAGGATCCTTAAGTGCCCCACGACCAGGTCGAATGCCCCACCCTGCACTCTGCAATGGCCACTGCAATCCCCTCGTCAAGATCTGGTCTTATATTCTAGGTGTTACTAATTAGCACATCCATCCATAATTCCCCAATGAGAGGCTCAAATGAGCCTCCCTTCCCCAAGGAACCTTCCCCTGGATGGTTCTGTCTCAGTGTACAAAATGTGTCCTGTAGAGGACCTTGGGCTCTGGGGCACACTGACCCCTAACTATGAAGCTTCTAAGATGTTCAGTGTCCCAGCTTGACAAACAAGTCGAAGAATGTAGGCAAGAAGCACTGAGAACACAGAAGTTGTGAAAAGGTATTACAGGGGTATAAAAGCAAAGACAAAAATCATCCTGGCATCACTGTGGGTGATGAAAAAGTCGCCTGAGGCGCTCTGACCCTCCCTTTTGCCCTCGGGAGAAGCAGCGGGAGGCAGGGAGGAAAGAGCACTGAGGCAGCGCTTGTTTGCTCCGGCTCCGTGCGCGCAGCGCCGGTGCGTGGTACCCATTCCCGGCCGAGCCGTGTGCTGCTGGAGGGAAACTCGGGATGAACCATGCCCCTGACACCTCCCGCGTTCCGCCGGGCTCTGTGGCTCTCACCTCGCCCACCGCTGCTGCTGCTGCCCTCTCCTTAGGAGCCATCCCCAGGCTGTTCGTGTCCCAGGGAGCACGGTGGCCTCTGCTCTGCAGCGGCGGGCTGTCCTCTGGCTGGGCTGCTCTTCTCCCACTCGCCTCCCTTTAAGGCTTCAGATTTTTTTTTTTTTTTTTCCACACATATCAAAGGGGAGAAGGGAGAGAAATGTCAACAATTAATCTTAGGATTGGTGCTGAAGCTCTGCTTTTCCATGGCAAATGTCAGAATCTGTATCCATCCCGTCAAGAGATGAAATAAGGCTAATGAGCTGGCAGTGCAGGAGGTGTGGTTCTGTGCCTGACCCTGGAGGGACAGGGAAACAGGCAATATTAAGGAAATATTAAAACTAAACAGTTATTTGCAGAGTGTCTTTGTTCTTCAACCGCTCTTTGGTAACAGGGTGCCTAGCTTTTCTGTGCTGAGCAAGCACAGCACTGGTTCAGGATGATGGTTAAGTTTATGTTTAAAATTAAGCCGTTTTTGCAGGAGTTCAAGGACATGCAGAAGCACCATCCTGAAAGACAACTGCAAGTGGGGGTAGGAGAAAGGGGAGCACCTATGTTACACGGGTCAGAATCTCACCAGAGAAAATCTCTGTCCAAGCTTTTCCTTCTTTGCTGACCTTGATTACCCCGTTTGATACCCAAATACCCCCCATTAAATCACATTGCAGGTGATGAACATCTGTGGCCTTTCATGGGGAGAGGCTTTCCAAAGCAGGCAAGAGGGATGCTTGGGCTCAGGCAGTGATCCCAGCCTGGGCACACAGAGGACACACTCCCAGTGAGACCCTCCAGCCTTGTCATCATTACCACAGGATATTTTTCCCTGCACAGGAGCACAAAGTAACTTTCCCTCCTGTTGCATGTTGTATAAATGCTCTGCAAGCTGGTAACTCTGAGAGATTTACTCTGCAGCACACAATACACCAGGCTGGGATAATAACCCCAAGACACCCCTCTGTGGTGGCAGCAGTGGGGTGGGCAACACCTTAGTCCTGTGCCTGGGAGGTGAGTAAATATTTGTACAGTGTTTTGAAGCAGTAAGGTAGAACTGAATTATTCATTCCAATTAGATACTTTGCAAATGTTTCCCTTTCCATCTCATCTTGATTCATTTCTGAACGAGTTTGAATTTCATTTGATGCATTTCTTATAATTGACCAGATGCTGTTTGGGCACAGAGTTTCCAAACAGTCCGGGCTGTCTCACAGGCATCTCTGTCTGACTCTTTCTCTCCCCACCCCCCTGCTGTTCTTGATTATTATTCCAGCTATATGCCTGGCCATATGTATTCTTCCTGCTTCCTAATTACTCTGAAATTTTTCCAGGGGAAAACTGAACCAGCATACTCCTGTTTGATTGAATTTTTTTCAATAGAAGATCTGAGGGTTACTCTGAATAGGAAAAAAAAATCCATTCACCCAAGGAGCTCTGAGGAGTGGACCTCAAGGGGCCAAAACTGCTCTGGGCAGAGCAGTTCAGAGCTACCCCTATCTTTTGTCTCCTTTTCCTGTCCTCTCCTCTTGATTTTCCCACATTCAGCCTTGTAAAACCCAGCTCGCCACCGGGCTCTGGGCAGCGGGAGGTGCCTGTGTTTCCAGGGGGTTTGGGATTTGAGCTGAAGTTTGCTGGTGCTGCTGGTGAGGAAGGTGCAGCACACGCTGCAGGGTCAGGCGAGGTGAGGCCAGGCTGGCATCAGCTGCAGTGTCCTTGGTGCAAAGCTTCACCTTCCTAATGAGCTCCATTCCACCAGCGCCGAGTGACGCCGGCCGGATTCCACCCGGGGCCCCTGCTGCAGGTACTCTGAGGCTTTGATGGGAATTTGCTATTAATCTGCAGCCAGGGCAGCTTTTTTGCTTGATGCCAACGTTGCAGGCACTTGCTTGGGACTAGAGAACTTTTAGCTGCTGACTGTGGCTATTCTTAGCTTCTTCTTCCAGCGGTAGAAAATAACGATCCATCAGCTCCGGTGGAGCACTGCTGATTTACACCTGCTGAGCATCCAGCCTGAGGTGTTCTGTTTATCCCACCATTAAAAAAAAATAAATCATGGAATCATTCAAGTTTAGATTATGAAAATGTGGGGTTTTTTTCTGATGGAGCATCTGGGCAGCACATTTAGAAGAGTTTCTCCTCTCCTGCACAGTACCAAGTACTGGCGTTATTTTGTATCATGTGATGATTTTTAAAAATGTATTCAGCTTTCGCCTTCTATTATCTTGGATCATTAGCCAGCATCCTGTTATGCAATGTGATCAGTGAAGCTTGGTGCAGTACCTCACAATGTGATATCATTTCTCAAACAGAGCATGCAGTGGGGAAGAAATTAATTTCTCAAAGCTGCAGCATCATTACTGACACAGAGAAATCAGATGGCTTCCCTGGTTGTTTTAAAGGATTTAAATGCTCAGGCTGAACACTGAACTGAGAACACTGGAGAGTTATTTAATGGATCCATTTCCAGGACAAGAGGCCTATTTTCTTTTAGGATGTGATTACATTATTGAATGAAACTTTGCTGTCCTCTCCTAGGTTTCCTTCTTGTTTGCAGCTGTCAGAGCAAACTCCAGTTTGTGGACATACCCCAGAGACAAGAGAGATGAAGGCACGGGGAAGAGCAGCTTTCCATCCACAGGAGCTCTGATAACCTTCTGCAAAACAATAATTTAATGAATGCCTCCAAGGGAGCTCCACTGTTCTGGGGCAGGGTGCAAGCTGGGGATCTGATCAGCCAGGGATTCACCAGTCAAGTCAGCCTGCTGCATTCGTGGCACAGGCTCCCAGAGCATCCTCCTGCACAGCACACACACGAGGTGCAGCCCCCCCTCTGCTCTGCAGGGCACAACACTCTGCAGTCCAAGGCAGTCTTTGTCCCAGGGGAGGATGAAAACAGTTGTGTAATTTTCTGCTGTACAAATGATAAACTGACCTTCCCTGGATAAGCCACTGGAAATGGAAGAAAATTGCCACAGTTTTTTGTTCAAGTGCCTGGACCCCTTTTGTACATCCACGGTTCAGATGTGTGAATCACTCATGCAGAGGCATTCGTGCAGACAAAGGGATGTGCAACACTTTAAAAAATTACCTCCAGAAATATGGTTCAAATGATGCAAATCCAAGGGATGTGATATGGTGTTGAGAACTCATTAAAATCTTCGCTTCAAGAAGTTTCCTTAAAAATTGTTGTCTGTGCTGGAACCAGGTGCACAGTCTGAGCCTGGAAGCAAAATTAGTTTGTTTCTTCCTTGGGAACGGAGTAGCCAAAGTTCATTTCAGACACTGCCATGCACTTTTTCATCCCTAAATTGTTATGCACAAATAAATAAAGTAAATAAGATGTTTGTCCTTGCCCACCAGCCCAAAAGGTGTGAGAGGACATCGACATTTCTGCTCAAGCTGTGACCTGCTGTGCGTGCCAGCAGCTGGTGGAATTGTCTCTCAGGGGTGAACAGGACACCTCCCCATCTGCTTTGCATTTATTATTGCTTGACTTTAAAAAACAGACACACATTTTGCAGCAGTGCAGCTGAAAAGCTCATTTTTTTTGCTAGGAGACATGTCAAGCAGGACTCCAGGTAAGTGCCCCAAAGTCATTACAGCCTCAAAACCTGAGCACAGCACAAAGACACTGACCCAGCCCAGGGGAGGTGTCCCTCAACCCCTACTAAAGCAGACACAAGTAGCTCCCACCATGGGAACCACAGCAGATCCCTAATTCTTCTTCATCCAACCAGGACCGCAGCAGCCTGCTCTTTCTGCTCTGGGGGCAGCAGACTCACAGGATTCCTGAGGATCACTCATGGAAGGGGATGAAATGACCCCTAAGGCTCCCCATGTCACTGCTGGGCTGGGTCTGGGTGGCCTGGTGCTGGTGGCACCTTTCCCCCAGGCAGCCTGGGCTGCAGATGACCCCGAGCCAGCAGAGTGACCCAGCAGGCAGCAAAGCCCTGCTGCTGGCCACAGCTCCAGCCCTGGCATCCTCCAGGGGCACAAGGCAGCTGCTCTACAACCACCCTGCCCTCCAACCCTGTTAGTCCTTGAAACTTCCTCCAAGGGCCTCTGAAAACTATTTTGTCCCCTTGTTTGTTCCCTGCTCCTTTAGGAATACAGCATTTTGTGGGCACGTGCCTGCACTGGGCAGCCCTGCACGCTCTGAACTCCAGCTTCTGCAACGAGCTCTGCCTTTCTAATGCACATCTTAGGGATGCAAATTTTTTGCAAATGAGAAATGTTCTCCAGCATTATGGGTACAGTTTATTTTTGTGGAGATCAGAGAACCTGGCAGTGTTACACAGTGATGACATTATTCCAACTGAAAATTCAAAAACTCATTGAAATACTGTCAGTTGTGTACTTAGTTTTTCTGCTGCCAGTTGGTGAGGGGAAGGGCACAGATTATAGGCACATTCCAAATGTTTGCCTTTCCCCTGCACTTTTTCAAACAGAAGAAACATATATCAAAAAGAAGCACGAGATTTCCCTTTCTTCTTCTAATATTCAAAGCCAACCAGACCTTCAGCTACTTTAAGAAGAATTCTCAATCAAAGCAGCAAAGCACAAATTGCAGATATATCAAAATTCTTGCCTTTCTTCCTCCATCTCCCTGCTAATAATTGGGCAAACTTTACAAATGGTGCAGTTACCAGGTGTCTAAGCAATATGACATTGCTGCTTTATTCTCCTTGTTGCCCAAAGCTGGGCTTGATGGACACATAACTCAGTGCTAAAAGCAGAGTGGTACTGCCCGGGTCTTTAACTCATTTTTCTATTAAACTGAACCCATTTCTATTATGCAGTATAAAACCCCTGGCAGCAGAGAGAGGAAGGGAAGGCAGGAATTCATCCTGCAGCTTTACAACAGAAGAAACCAGGACGGGAAGTTTAAATGATGTTCCCGAGGCTACACAGCACAAGAGTGCCAAATTGTAGGTGGAAACCAGCAGCCCATGGTCCCTTCCCTTCACTTTGTGCTGTTGCAGAGTTGAAAGAAGCATTGCTTCCCCAGGCCAGGAAGGCTGGCATTTCCTTGCCTGCAGCCTCTGTTAGAAATACTAATTTAAGTTTCAGTTATTTCGTTTAGGAAGAGAAATACTAAAGGGAATGTTCACAAGAGGTTTCCTGAAGCAGGCATGAAAAGCAGCAAAGACTTTACTCTGCCATATTTCATGTCTGCATGAAGGACCCAGGGAGTGGCCTAATGAAGGATGGTAATTCATTTCCATTCCTGTTACTTATTTTTGCCTGTTTACCCATAAATCTGTTCTTTGTTCAACATAAAAAGTAGAAACACTCAAGGTGACAGCCTCAGACATGAGAGATTGATGAGCTGATGGGGAGAAAGCTGAACCCTCACTCCTTCATTCCTTGCATCTCTTGGAGGATGCAGGAGGAACTTGCATCTCTTCTGCTTCTAATTAGGGAGGGCTTGCAGGCTGTTAAGGATTTTGGAGTGTAAGGTTGTTTCTTGTTTGTGTGCACATCAAGCCTATGAGCACCCTGTGGGTGGTTCAGTTTGGTTTTGCAGCAGCTGGGAAGGATTTTGGAAGGAACAAAGGATCTGGCTTAGAGGTGAGATGCACAGGTATGGGGATACATCACTGTCATCCCACTGTGGAGGAGGATTTTCATATTCACCCTGCTGGTAAACCTCCAGTAGCTCCATTTACATGGGAGCACCCAGACTTCCTCTGCAGCTCTTGCACTGTGTGTGCTGGGTATTGAATACAACAGAGGAAGGAATGATGAACCCTGGCTTGGAAGGTTGTGGGGAGTTTCAGAGAATTTCTCCACCAGTGAGTAGCCTTTATTCATGTCTGCTGTGTCTATGAAGGAAAACAGACTCTGAAGGAAGGACAGCTCCTATGCCACCAAAACCAGCCTGGCTGATAAAAGGTTTGTGGAATCTACTTCAGCATCAGGCAGATGTCAATAGATAAATCCTAGTGATATCATCAGTAAAATTCCACTCATTTCAGGGCTGTTAGGCTTCTTGCACAGGGCTGGAGTTCAACAAAAGCCATTGCAAATATGTCCTTTTTTGATGCTGTGCTGCACTTTGTTCATAAGCAGACTACACAAATGAAATGCTTGTCAAGTCCCTGAAATTCAGGCCAAAATTCCAGTGCCGTGAAGTGATGTGGAATTTTGCATCACCCACACCCAGTGCTACCTTTTTTCTCTCTAATGACTTCCTTCTCCTCCTATGGAACTGGAGCTCCAGGAAAGAGTTCAAAGGAGTTTCCCAAGAGCCTTATTTCTGTGCTTGACATTCACAGATGGTCAAAGAAATAACTTCTGCCAGAAGGATGCACTAGAACAGCTTTGAAAACCAGGGACTGTGTATCCCATCTTCTGACTTCACGAGCTTATTAAGCTTTTAAAACCAATTCTGAAATTCCCTTTAAGTCCAATAACCTTTGCATGGATTGTTGACACTTCTATTGAAACTGCCAGATGCTGTTAACAGGAGTTGCCACTCAGGTTTACATGTGCAGGTGCTGCTGCTGTGAGCGGCTTTGTGCAATTAATTCAGCTGTCACAGGGACTTTGGAAGCCTGTTGTGGATCAGATGGTATCTGTCTATTTTAGGGCTGATCAAGAAATCCTCCCCAGCCAAAGGTAATCCCTGGATGGACCACTTAGCCATTAAATCCCAGCCCACTTCCCAGCATAGGGACTGCTCCCTTTTTTTTTTCCCAAGCAGTCCCAGAACTACCAGGCTGAGGGAAGGACAGCAGCTGCTCCAGGGGCTGGAGGAATCTCCTGTCCTGGTCAGAGGCTGAGGTAAAACTGCCCCAGGGCAGAAACATTCTGCCTGGCTTGGGATTTTCCCAAAGTTTAGAAGACATCATTATTGAGTTCTGTATTTATCTCACCCAACACGAAACCTCTGCTGATCTCACTCGAAGAGAGACCACCAGGCGTGCAAAATGCCACTGGGTACACCTACCTGGGCAGTCAGACTACAAAATCTCAGCATTTACCCTGCACCAAACACCCAGAACCTCTCTGCAGGAAATCTTCAGAGCCAGATGGACTCACCTGAAGTTTCTGCTGCTTTGTGTCCCTCTGCTTCAGAAGCAGATTGTGAGCCCAGACCCCATTTAGCTCTGCCAACCCCCCCCAGCCCGACTGCCTGCATCCAAGTAAGGTGCTCCATGGTAGTTTTAAGTGGAGATTATTGTCCAAATGCTTTTGCACCCTGATAAATTCCCAGACTGGTTCATGAGGGTAACCAATATGATTAAGCTCTAAGGATCAGCCCAGCACTTCCCACGGCAGGACAATGCCGGATAAAAGCCAAGTTATTATTATCATCACTGTCTCTGGAGCTAAGCCTTGCTCCACTTTTTAAAGCCTTAGATAATTAGGTGGGAAGATAAAAATATGTGATGGGAAAGAGAGACTGTGGGTCTTAAGCAAACACCTAGCTGAAATAGGAAAGGTGGCTCCAGAGCTCCTCACTGACCTTGAATTCCTCCCTGCTGCTCAGTGTGGGGCTGACTCATCCTCTCCGTGGGTCCATCTGCTCCTTGCAGTCCATCAGGGGTCAACTTTCCACTGAGACCCCTGGATGTGGTGGCACTGGCTGTCACCAGGGCTGGAAGCATGGAGGGACAACCACCTTAAGCTTCTCACTTCATTAATCTCCTGTCATTAATTGCAAAGGAATTTCTTCTGCTGTAATACACTTATCCAATACCACCAACTCTCCAGACAAGAACTGTTTCAGAGCAAAGAAGGCTCAGGGGTCTCATGGCTATCATGAGAATGCATTTCTAAAGTGAATTAATGTGTTAACCCTTCCACAGCCCATTCTAAATGTGTGTCACTGGGAATTCTGCACTCAGGGCACTACTATTTTATCTCTGCAGTGCAACAAGAATGAGAAGCACAACAGTCTGTGGGGGAAAGTCACCATGAGTGGGGCAGGCCTGCAAGATTATGGGCTGCTTATACATTTGAGGAATCAGGGAGTATTCTTGCTGTGTCTTAACAAGCCATGCTCAGACCTAGGCTCCAAGTTTGTTTTCAGCACCAGCCTGCTGTGTGACCTTGGATTAAACACTTCCCTGTGCCTCCACTTCTGCTTGAGGATGATGAGGAGGGATGATGCAGATCTCCCCCATTAAATCCTCCATAAATGTCAAATATCTTTGCACTATTCTCTGAAACCAACCTCCTCTTGGATTCTGACCTGGCTGTGAACCAGTTCTCAGGGGTCCCACACCAGTTCTGACCAGGTGAGGATCCAGCCCCACTGGTGCCTCCAGCAGGCAGATCCCCCCTCAGGGTGATGCTGAGCAGAACTGACAGCTGGGTGGGTGATGGTGCTGCAGTCAGGGGTGGTTTGTGTATCTCTCTCCTCCTGTTAATAATTGCAGGATATTGTGAAACAAAGTAAGATTTCTCACCTGCTGTCTGTAATTCATTAAAAAGTGTTTAGACAGACAGTTGATAGAAGAGGGGTGAGTCCTCCTACCCTGCAACCTGAGATTGAACTTAAACAATGGCTCTTATTCCTCAGTGAAACATTGGAAAACCACGAGCACTGAAACTCTGGAATAACATTTAGTCAGGCACAGCATGAGAAAGGCAGCAAAGCAGCAGAATCAGCATATTTTCCTTTGTTTCTCTTACAAACTCTCATGTCAACAGTCTCAGCAGTTGTTCTTTGGAGGGCATTTATAATGTTGCACCCTGCATTACACTGTTATTTATTCTTTCCTGGCTTTGTGAGGGGAAAGCAGAACAGCAGACAAAGGCTTCTGGAATTAACACATCCAAGAGAGCAATTCAGGCAGTGAATATTAAAGCAGGTGAGCTGTGCAACACATCATCTCCCTGAAGCTGTAGGTTTTTCTGTTGAGGTAACAGTGCTGCTGAACAGTTCCTGCATGGGACTCATCCACTGGCACCAACCTGGTGCTGGTGGCAGGTTAATTTGGTGATGATCTCCCTGCCTGTCTACACTGTGAAATTAAGAGCAGACCCAAGACCAGCTTTATGAGCACTGATCCCTGGCTGTGTGGGCACAGACCTACCCCACACAGCCTCAGTGAAAGCTTCCAGCTTGCCTTCCCATCACTTATCCTGCCAGGTGTGGCATCTGCCTTCATGATTAATTAAGTTATGTTTACACAGGTTTGGCCACCAGCACAGCAAAGTTTGGAGGCTCCTCCCCTAGAAAATTTTGTTCTGAGTATTTTCCATGCCCACACCATGCTGGTTTTGTCAGCTGCTGGCCCAGTACTGCCCAGCTTGTCCCTGTTTGGCTGACAAAGTAGGCAATTTCTTTCCCTCCCCAGCAGAGCTTTGGTGGCTGCCAGCACACAGCCAAGCCCTGCTTCTCCTGGTCACAAAGGCACGAGAAGCACCTCCCTGGAGCCCACCTCCCACACCAGTTCCTCCTTGTGCTGTGGAATGTTGGGAATCACAGTCCTGAGTTCACTTCACTCTGAATTTGTCCTTTTGTATAAATCCCTTTTATTCCCTCATGCTCTCTTCCCTCCCAAGGGGGACATCCAGTCTCTCCCCATAAAGCAGAAGTTCATTACCCTCATTTATTTTGCACCACTCATTTTTCCCCTCTGATGGACTCTCTGGACACAGGTAAACAGTCAAGCCCAAGGCCAGAAAACTGTCATTATTTCAGTCCCAAATCAGTGTCCCTGCAGGCTGGCACCCATCCTGTAGGGAAACATTCATGACCTACAGCGATGACAACATCTGCATGAGTGGGCTGCCAGTCTAAAGAAAAATTTGCAAAGCCTTACAGGGTTCCAGCACTCTGCTGACCTCAAAATGCTCCTCTCTTCTTGTCAGACCTGTGACTAACACAGATTTACTCACAAAGTGCCATTCTCCAGGTGAAATAAGATCTGAATGAGAAGCAGTTGGCTCCAAATCAACTGAGAGAAGAGCAACAGCCGTTGGTGAGCAGCTGGGACCATGGCAAAATGATGGAAAAAACCCAGTTACCTCACCCTGTGCTCACAGCATCTCCCCTGTTTGAGAAGATGGATGGTCTGGGGGTCATAGAAGCCTCATCTGCTCTGGTAACAGCCATTGCCAAAAACAAGTGCTAATTGCTGAGTGCATTTCCACAGGCTCCTCGTGTGCCAACTCCCTGGAAATAAACCACCTTGTACATTCATGGAGAGGAGGGCTCAGTGAGTATGGAATTTGGGCTCTCTGTACTGTGGGGTGCATCATTATCCTGCCACCCACACCTCAGACACCAGGTTGTGGAGTGAAAATAACCATCTCCCCCCTACCTGGTGATTGTTCTCCCTGCAAGAAGCAGAAGTTCAGCTCCTTCCCTCACAGGCAGCAGATGGTCCAGCTGTCCCAGAGAGTCGGGGGAATGTGTGCTGTGCCAGCTGCTGGCTCTGCCCTCCCAGGACAGGGAGGCAGATTGAGATGTCAAGGGTCCATCTCTGGTTGCTCCTGAGGATCCCCTTTTGTTGTCCACCCAGCAGCCATTTCTCCATGGTAATGACAGAAAGATGTTTTATAGCTTTGATACCATCCTCAAGCTCAGGTTTATTGGGCAGGCAAAGCACATGAACTGCCCATGGGGCAATTGTGTCAAGTACAGTGTGAGCAGACCAAGGGGGTGCATACAGGACTTATAATAACCAAAGCAGGAAGTTTTAAATGCAAAGAGAAGCAAAAGGTAAGTTCAGCAAATAATTGTCAGCTGTATTTCCCAAGGGTGGCTTTAACTACCCCAGAAAGTTAAGGTAACAGCAGGACACGGTATGAGCACACAGACACAAAGATCAGAACTTCTGTTCCCTTTTAGTGCCCTATTGCTGGGTTTGGGGCTGGCAGTGAGGAGGTTCAGAAAGTGCAGCTGCTCCTCTGTGGAACGTGGCAGCTGCCGACTTGTACCGGCTGGGAAAGCAAATTCTGTCCTGCTCAGCTCGCAGCTCCTGGCACAGGTAATTCATGTCCTGACTCTGTGCCCTACAGCAGCAGCCTGAGCAGCAGAAGTGGAGGATTCTATTTCTTTCTTTATTTATTTCTATTTTTTTGTTGGAATGAAAATTTTCTTGCCTGCTTCATGGAGTCAAAAGGCTGGAAAGAACCTCAGATTCTCAGCAATTTACTCTCTCTAGTCCTTTCGCCCCCAAGAAAGCTCAGCCATGGCTATGGCACTTCTGATAAATATTTATCCAGCCTCTGCTTGGAGGCCTCCAGCTGTGGAATCCCTACAGCATCCCCAGGAAACCCTCATCCTTGCCATTAGAAGGTTTTACCTCACATTTAGTCTGAATCTTCCTTGCTGAAGTTTAAGCCATTACTCTGTCTGGAGAGAAGAAAAGATTACTTTCTTCCTCTTCACAGCAACCTTTGTAAGTCTCTCACATTAAGCAGAAGATCAGAGAGACACAGCAAAGGCAGAAGCAAAGGCTGAAGCTATTTCTGCCCCTTTTGGCAGTTCTCCTCATCGAAGATAATTCAGTGTAAAGAGGTATTTTTTCCCAGTGCAACGGGCATGTTGCTAACATGCAAGTAGGCTTTGTGCCATCTGAGCAGATGCATGTGTATATAGGCAAGAAAAGGCCATGTCTGAGCATCAGGCACGAAAAAGGAATTGAAATCTGGACAGAAACAATCAGGCTTTTTCTAGTTTCATATTTTTGCCAGAGGTGACGAGAAATTTATGTGGGTACATAAAACATATTTTCAAACCACGATGTTTCATTTTTTTCCCCCCTTCTCCGTCATTCATCTCTTTGAAATCAGAGTTCAGTAGGCCATTACTACCAGCACCCAAACATCAGAGCTGGAGATGCAGCATGGAGTGGCACCAATATTCCTGCAGCAGCTGGGAGATGCCCACCTCCAGGACCACCAGGCAGTGACAAATCACCCCAAATCCAAGTCACAGCTGGCAGGAACCCCCTTCAGAGTAGCAAAGTGCACATCTCTGGCTGTCATCCCCAGGAAGATGGCAGTAATCTCCAATTCTAATCAGGTCTGTCCAGCCTTCCCTGCTCCCAGGAACAACAGCCCAGTCCAGTTCCAAGAGCAGTGTGGAGATAACAAGAACCAAAGAGGCAGCAGGTGGTTCCAGCTGAGTTCATCACATCTTTGCCCAAAATAATCTGCTGGACAGCTGTGAGGAGGAGAATCTCATCTGGCTGCAAATCAGCATAAGCAGGGGAGATGGGATGTGGAGTCAGGCAGAGAGGCTGTCGTGGATTATTTATGGTTCTCAGTGGATGGACAACTTTCCCAAGTTAATAACCCTGCAGACAGAGCTTTTTTTGTTACTTCAAGAGCAACAAAGCACATCTGGTCTTGCTTCCCAGGCTGGTAAGTACTGAATTGCTAGGGAGATAGTGTCCTTGATGCTAAGAGGACTTTTTATCTTATTTTGCAGTATACACCAACATAATCAAGAGGCAACTCAGAGGAAAGAGAGTTTGTCTCTGCCAGACACTGTTATATTATGAGGCTTTGAGGATGCTCCTCTCTGCAGGGCTTTGCAGGAAGGAGATTTCTGTCTGTCTTAGCCTGAGAGCTGCAGGTGTGTGTCAGACCAGGGCTACAGAGAGCAGAGAGCAATTCTGACTGAAATGTTTTTACATGCTGTCACACACAACAGCTTTTCCTTTTGTCATCTCACATTTCTGAGGTGGTCACCCACCTTTGGTGTTTTCCTTGCAAAGTCTCTTTGCAGAGTGGATCTTTAGCCTGAGTGACTCCTGAAAATAATTCTAACTCCTAATTGCAGGAGGAGATAAAGAAGACTCTGGGCTTTAAAATCACTCCCAAGGGTCACAGAGGAGGCTTCCCAGAGTTTGGTTTGTGGGTTGGATGGAGCACCCAGCAATTATCTGCTGTGTTGAATAAGCTGTTCCTGTCACGTAACATCCCTGGGCATTAAGCTGATCTGTGCTGACATAAGTGGGATACTGGGGACTGCGAGCTGGGACTCCTGATACTTTGCACAAAGCAGACATGGATAATTGAAAAAGATGTTCCCTTCCACAGAGCACTGCAGGCCACCTCATCATCCCTCTCTTTCTGCTCCTCCTGCATGGCTAAGCTGAAAGCAAGGGCACTGTTGCTCTTCCCACTGTCTCTCTCTCTCGTGCCACTGGCAGCAAAGCTCAGTGTGGGTGGCTGATCAAGTGGCAGATGTGCACTTTGCCTCTGCCAACAAACCATGTCACAATGCCTGGGACCTGGATGGTCAAACAGGACAAACCTGTCCTCCCATAAAACCCCGGTGAAGACCACCAGGAATCACATCTTGCTCCTGAAGGCAGCTTCCCTTCCTTCTGGCTTCTAAATGTTTCTGCATTTGCATTTAGGTGAAACAGGTCCCATTGCACACCAGGCCAGCTAAGAAAACAACCCCAAAAATCCCAGGCCGGAGGTCAGGGATGCAGGATCAGAATTGGGATCCCCATGGGTTGGACTCCACTCCACTGGACCATCAGGAACACCCACTTATCTGCTCACACCCACCCTCTGCTCAGTGACCAGAGTAATTGCCCTAAAAGAAAGGGAGAGAAAAGCAGAAGCACAGAGTCCAGCACCAAGCTGCTGCCAGCAGGCACAGGGATGACCAGGGGAGCAGCTGTGCTGCTTGCCACTGGGATTTCTCAGGGATGCTGTGAAGCTGGTACCATTTAAGTGCCATAATCTACAACATGAGCCCAGCCTTGGCTCTGCCTGGCCCCTATCGATCCCCAGCCCAGCTCAGGGGAGCTGCAGCTCTCTTCCAAGTCGGTTCTGTGCTGCATATTTTGACTGGGAGGTATGATTAGCTCTGAATGTCAAAATGTACTTAGGGGTTGAGGAATAAACTCAGGGGAGATGAACGTAGTGAGACATGCTATTATTTAAAAATACCCTGGATGATTTATGCACCCTCTGCAGCCCTCATGCACCCCCTCACTAATGCTTATGCATTTATGGACTTCAGTTTTCAGCTGGCAGTGAGGTGTTTCTGCCTTGGGGAGAAGGAAAAAAGGTTCCTGACACTGAACTGAAGCTCATAACCCACTGTAAACCCAGCACTGCATGTTCCTGGCCTTCTTCCACACTTCAAGAACTCGGAAGTACCCAGCAAAATGATCAGGCCACAGGCTTACAGCAGTCAGGAGGAAATATTTTTTCCCCCTCCGTGCATAATTGAGTTATTCTCTGCCACAGAATTATGGAGATTGGAAGACAAATAAATTCATGGGCAGATTAGACAAATTTATAGAAGGCAGGACCAAGGAGTGGCTAATAAATGGGATGCTCGAGATGCAATTGCTGCTTAGAAAATCACCAAATTCTGATCGCAAGAAGGAGCAGAGGAGCTGGATGCTCAGGGAAGTGCTGTTCTCCAGCTCATCCCCTTGTTCAAGTACCTTGTTTAAGGCATGAGCTGGGGATGGAAGGATGACTGTTCTGATTCACAAGGGACACTGTTTAAGGTCTTCCTCCAGCCTGGTCACCTCCCCACAGGCACCACCCAGTCCTGACTGTGGCACAGCCCAAGCCTGCAGAGGAGTCAGGGTGAGCATCACTGCCAGCAAGAGGCTGCCCAGCAGCACTGAGCGTTGACTCTGCGAGGAAAATAAATTACAGTATTCATTTTGGGGGTTATAAAACCAGTTCATTCTGCAGATATAAACATTATGAAATAAAGTGTAAAATAAATCATTAGAAATGGGAACACAGCAGGAGAAGAAAGGAAGTAAGGGGAAAGGAAAGGAGAGGTAATGAATCTGGGAGGGCAGATAAGGAGCTGAAGGATGAAAGAGGAAAATAAAACCAGAAAACAGACCTGCAGTGGAAGGAGAGTGTCACAGGAACAGACATTTGAGGGGCAAGTTCATTTGGTGACTAAAGTCAGTGGATTTAATGTTACTTGCAGATTTACAGCTTAAACTTTCAAGGAAGTAAATTTTGAGTGGTTGCAATGTCACCTTACCTTCCAGAAACATCACCAAGTGGTTAATGTACATATACACACATAACATGTCATTTTCCTTAGGTATACACACTCGTACTATTTTAATATACACACACACATGTCATTTTTTAGGAACCCAGGAGAAAAAAAAAAAAAAGGTTTTTGTGAAAAGTATCAATGTTTGCTGTTGTCAAAGAGGGAAAGCTACATGTGTTTCATCTGCTGTTACTTCCCAGCCATGCCGGAGGTATATCACCAACAAAATGTTACCCAACAAACCCTGGGAATGTGACAACTGAGTGAAAGCTCTGCGAAAACAGACTGAACGATTTGTAAATTAATCTGAAATGAGACAAGTATGTCAAACATACCCCTCCACTATAGCACGACAAATTTTAAAATTCAGTGCTATGTCACCAGTGATGGCAGTTTCTGAGAGGCTCAGCCGTGGGGGGAAAGCTCCAAAGCTCCAATTCCCTGCACACAGCTCCTGCCTGCACCTGGGCTGGAGAGACAAAATTCTTGTGCTCATATGCTCTGTAAGTTTATAAGCCATTGCTTTACAGCAGCAAGGCTTTCTCTGACCTTTGGATGTTGCACATCAGAAAATGGCACCTCATTACACAGCTGCAAGAAGTTGGAGTAAAGGGGATTTTTTTCCACTGTGAAAAACAGAACGAAAATAAAACCCACAAAACAAACAAACAAACAAACCCAAACCTGTCCTACAGCCAAGATGCATTTGGGTCCTTTCCTTGGTACAAATCTTTCTCTGTGGAGTAATAGAGCTCAGTGAATAAAACCTGCCCCTCCTTCCTAATTCTCTCCCAAGTGGAGATGATTAAAATGAACCATTTATCTTGGTCCCCTCTGCGCAGGGCCGAGCGCTCCGAGCTGCGAGGAGCTGTAGTACTGCTTAGCAAGGAAATTCCAACAAGGACATGGCACAGTTTCTTAGGACCAAATCCAATTAAAACATTTCCATTTTCATCTCCTGGCCACCCGAAGTAAAGCAGAGAGCATCTAGCTCCGGAGCCCTTCAAAGCGCTGTTTAATTGTATGAATATTTCAAATGCAACACAAGAGAGATGGATCCTCTGCTTTCAATTAGCACAGCTTCACAAAGTCAGAGTGAGGCACACCAGTGAGGAGACTGGCCCCAAATGGGGTTTAAGGGAAAGAAAAAAACACCCACCAGAAAGCACAATAGCGCAGTACTAAAATTCAGCTTTTGCAGAACGTTTAAATGTTTCTGGTGTTGCTCCTCAGAGTGATGCTCTATATAGTGCCAAAAGTCACAGATATCTGATTTTAGCCACCATCCCTGCCTGGCAGGGCTAACCTTGCTTGTACCTGGTGAGGGTGCAGCCTAAACACCTCCTGAGTCCCGCAGAGCTGAACACCACTGTGCCCTGCCTGAGAAACCCTGGCTGGCAGGGAATGTGCATCCCCACCGACACCAGATTAACCATTTCTGAAAGTCTTCATTCTCTGGGCTTTAGCAGGAAAGAGAATTCAAATACCACTTGAAATGGGGTGCTGAGCACCGGCTGTTGGAAGGCAGCCTCGTCTCCAGCACGTCACGTCTTGCTCTGGGGCTCTGCACGGTGTTTTTGGTACAGCAGCTCTTGGAGTTGTCTCATTAAGGGAGAAAAATGCACTGAAAAGAGCCTTCTGCTGCACAGGACACCCCGAGTCTGAAAGGGCCAAGGAGATTATGAATAAAATAACTGTGTTTCCTTTGCTGGGGAGCAGTGTGGAATTTCAGGACCTCAACAGAAAAAGCTACAATTTACAGGAAAATATTCAGTAGAATTTAAGAGACTCACATTCCCACAAGAGACCTGGTTTAGATGGCTGAACCCCCCACAGACAGAGTCCAATTATCTGGGGTTTTTGAAGCCATTTCCGTGGAACCCTGATAAATTTTTATAGAATCCTCAAAATTCCCACTCTGGTGGATCCTGCGAGGTTTTGCCATCAAGGCAATTCCTGGAAGAGCGCTCTGTGTTAGAGGGAGGAGGAAATAAAAGCACAAGCTGCATCCCCAAAGAGCCAAAACACACACAGAGCATATTCACAGGGGCTACAACAAGCATCCCAAAACTGTAAAAGCTGATGGCACATCCCTAAGTTGCTCTTTAGAGAACTTTGCAAAGTCTCGTGCTTGTATCAGTGGTAATGAAAGAGATTAGCAGAGTACGATTAAACTCCCCCTAGGACATTTTTTTTTTATTTTAAATTAAAGGTTGGAAGTTAGATTTATCCTCTTCTATAATGACTTTTGGATTATACTGTCTGAACTGCACAGTTTTAACTTGTATAAAAATATTAACCCTTGAGAGAACTCACGGGGGTTGAAGGTGTTATCAGGTCACAGAATCTCATCTAAAAACTTCTTTCACCACCGTTTTTTCTCCTCATAGGCCATTAAAGTAATACATAAATCCTCATTTTATGTGTTTCTTAACCTCAAGATATTCAAAGCAGTATCAAGGACAACTGGTCCCCACAAGTTCCAGTTCCCACAGCCTCAGAAAAATTGGGAGTTAATCTGAGAATGGAAGGAAGAGAAGCTCATATTTTAAACAAAGAAGAGAGAAAAACCATAAAACCACACAAAGCCACCTCAGCTCTAAGTAACAGCTTTCTCAAAGTGAAAATAGAAATGTTTGCCCTGGGACTGGTCACTTCTCTGCATGGGAAAGGGTCAGAGCTGGACAGGGAGTCTGGGATCCTCACACTGAATTGTGACAGGGGGCTCTTGGGTCAGACCTGGCAGCTCCCAACCCTCTCACAGCCAGCAGTTTTAGGACAAATCCTGCTCCAGCATCAGGCTGACAGCCCCCAAAAGTCCACAGGAACCCCACAGGGCACTTTGCTCCCATGGAAAAGGGTTTTCCACCCCCACAGCCTCGCTGCCTTCTGGAAGAACTGCTTGACAGCAAGAGCTACAGTGTCTGGATGCTGTGGGGCTCTGTACATCCATCTCTCTAACAGTTTCCCATGTCACTGACAGAGTAGCCTATTTAGTTTCAAGGCCTTTGAAGAATTAGTGTGTGCCAGACCCACAGTGCTGAACAGACTCTCTGAAAGTTAATGGGTGACAAACTGCATATATTAAGTGCTCAGAAAATTGATCTGATGTCAGCTGAGGGAAATTTTTCCACAGATCCTCTCTTTGGGCGAACAGCGAGGAGAAAGGACCTCAGACACCTCCCATTTTGTCTGTGCTGGATCCTCTCAATCCCCTCAATAGCTGAGCTCCCCTGCAGCATTGTCCCAAAAATCCTGCAGCCATCAGGCCTAAAATAAAGCTAAACAATGAGGCTACAGAGCCCAACAACTGCATCCCACAGACACACACCCAGTAAGTCCATGTTTCTTCCCATCCCAGAATAATTTTCTATGTATTGTCCTTCCAAAATAAATACATTTGCCTTTTTTTGTACCCTGATCTGAACATTCCTAATGTTCATATCAATGTCAAATTTCTGACAGATTTCAGGATCAAGTGGACTTTTAAAAATAAAATAAAACAAACTTCCACCAGCCAAAGCCTCTCCCCTGTCTTTAATATTAAGACCTGATCTACTTAGCTGCCCACTGAATTCTAAAGTACAAAGATTAGGTACTTTATTGCTACTCAATATTTGCTACTCAAGAAAGTGAGAAGTCTGTGTCTCTTGCTGAGTAAATTCTGAGTTTGAAAACAAGTGATTTACTCCTTAAATACTTGTGTAATATTTTGCCAGTGTGAAAATAGTCTTTAGACATCACACTCTCATAATATTTTTTCTGAGAGTTCAGCTTTTCTTTACTGTTAGTTATCAAATCTGTCACTTTCTGCTCTCTTGACTTCCACTGCACAATGCCTCTCTTAGGAGGCAATTATACATGCTTTTTAAATATTCTTAAATGTTATCATGTGCCTATGCAAAGCAGTTGTCAGACCTCTTGCAAAGGGGCTGCTGTTCTGCTTGGAGTGCCTTTGCTTACAATAAATCAGATTAACAAGACTCACTAAGCTCAGTTTAACTCTTCCCACTGTGACTTGAGACCTTCCCGAGCTCCACGTGCTGCACTTTTCAAGCTGTGCCAGCTATTTTTACCCATTAACTGAAAATGAATTAGGGAAGAAGCACTCCTTAATATACATTTTTTCCCCCCTCAGATCAGCATGGGGGATGAGCAGGGTGCCTGGCAGCTGTCTCAGCACGCACCTCTCCCCTTGTCAGACCAACAAAGGGGTCAACAGCCCAAAGCAGTGCATGGGGACACTTTGGGTGCTTGAATTCAGGGTGCCTGTTCTCAAAGCTGCCCTCAATAAACACACCCTACTCCCTTGTGCCCTGTTTTTTGTACCTCGTTTAGCTGCTGGAATGCTGGCAGGATGGCTCAGAGCCTTCCTCCCCTCTGGGAGGCTCCTCCTGGGCAGCATCCCTCTGTCCCCCCGTGCCATGGAGGTGAACACCAGCAATCCCAAAGAACCTTCACCTGAGTGCACCACAGTTGCTAAAAATTGACACCAGAGATCTCTGTGTCACCCAAAAAGGGTGCTGGGAGAGGGGGGTTTGATCCCCCTCAGGCACACAGGGACTTGTCCCCTGGTCTTTGCCATCCCCAGCTGAGGTTCGGATCACAGCACTGAGCAAAACCAAGAGGAGCACCTCTGCCTCCTCCCTCAGCACCAGCCAGGTCCATCCTCCAGGATCTGGGACTGGAAGGAGAATCCAAGCAGAGCCAGAGAGACACCCTAGATTAGGATCTTAAGGCGCCAGCAAGCAAAGAGGCTGCAGAAACTTCCTTCTCCAGCATTTCCTATTGGATCACCCAGGCAGCTCTCTGGCAGGCTGCAGACAGCCCTCAAGGGAATCCCTCCTCATCCATCCTCATTCAGGGATAACAGGAGATTCACAGGGCACCAAGGATCCCAGTTGTCAACAACAACCTTATTAGCCCAGCAATTAAGGCTAAATTTGACCAGCCCTTTACCAAGAAACCACTTGCACACAATGCTCGGGGTATTTAACCTTCCTTGATCACTGCATAGCTCAATTAACTTGCACCATCCATTTCCTGTGTTTATAAAAAATAATAAATAAATCAATATGCAGCCATCACTTCTCATCTGAGAAAATGAGCAGCATCATCCCTGCATGCAGTGTCCTGAGGTGGAAAACAGCTGAGAAACAGGTCACAGAGAGGGTGCCATAAACATGTTGCCATCAGAACAGAGGAAAGCCACTGGAAATGAAGTAGAATGACTTAACAGCAAGATTCTCATCACTTGAAAGGGATCTGGATTCCATCCTGCCCCTTTCAGAGCAGGGAGCTCAGACAGAGGACACAAGAACACCTCTCCAGAGAAGCATTGCCTTTTCATAGACATCAGAATGTGCATTTGTAAGGAGACAGATGTACAAAACTTAGAGCTACTGCTTTCCAAACAAGACACTTTCATTGAAATTCCTGATGGATTTGTGTTCCCAGGTATTCTCTCAAAAAACCACGTCCCTGTCAGCAGGGGAGTGACTGGGAGGGGAAAGCACAATCAGTATCTTCAATCAGAAGGATCCCAGCAAATGAGCTGGCCAGGGAACAGCACAAGAGAAATGGGGCATATGATGAAAACACATAAATCTGTCCTCCAGCAACCTTGATGCCACGATTTCCAGACACCATCCCAGAGGGCTGGACCTCTTGTTTCCAATTCTTTTTCATGAGTAATTCAAATTCCTGAAGTGGACTGAAAACTTTGGCCAAACTTGTATCATCTCACGCAGTCTCGAACACTCACAGGACTTCTGCATTGCCAATCCCTGTGCAAACTGAGGTGTCCATGGACAGCTGAGCCATCCCTGGCTCTGCAGCTCAGCTCAGAGATGCTGGGGTGATTCAGTAAAATCGGTAAGTTACAATGCAGAAAATCTCTCTAAGTCTGTTAACCCTTCTGAGCAATGACACGTGGAACAGGAACTTTAAGACCGGGCAATCCAAATGGCAGACACAGTGATGGCAGATCTGAGCCACCAGCAGATTTCTCCTCAACCTTCTGAGGTCACAGCCCTGTGACATGTCCTGTGCTCAGGTGGGAGGTGCTGCAGACCCCCAGGGCACTGCTCTGAGCTGTCTGAGGGCACCCCAGCCCCACATCCCTCTCCTGAGCTGGCACACAGCACTTCCATCCTCTTCCCGTGACGTGCCAGAGTCCCAGCATGGATAGGAACCATCCTTCACCTCCTAAACTGCCTGGCCCCAAGTATGAAAAATAAAGATCAGAACACAGCAACAGCAACATTTCAGTGCACTTTTCCAATATAAAACTCATCAGCTCATTCTAAACCAACAGAGAAACTTGCACCAGCAGCAAGGTCTGTCCCTTCAGGCCCAGCAACCCAGTGAAAAGGTTAACTCAGAAAAACTGGCTGCACTAAATAAGCTTGCAAGGCTTTTCTCTGTGATCCTTGTCTCTCACCTGGGCTATTTCCTACTAATTGCTTCATAACAGCTCAGCCACCAGGGCTGTAATGGGTGCCACGTTTCCATAAATGCTCTGAGCTGAGCCTGGCCACAGAGAAGCTCACTGAGAACAGGAGTTAGACCAGCTGTTCACTTGACCTGTGTATTTTTTTTTTTTTTTTAATATGCAATTGCAAATCTTATCTTTTCTACACATATCGTTCCTCTACAGAAAGTGCTTTTTCTGCTCAGAGACCCTCTGGGGGCATAGCATTAACTGCAAGCAAGCAATGCAAATACTGAAATGTTTTGTCACAGTACAGAATACAAATGCAAAAGCAGTATTTGACACAGAGCTATTTTTCAAATTATTTAAATTTTAAAAAAACAGGTGACCAAAGTCTTCTGTAGGCACATCCAAATAACAAACAGTACAATTTAAATAGCAACAGCTTACTACTTCCAGTGAGACCTTCCATGGTATTTAAAAACTTAGTCCCAAGCTGGGGCCTGTTTACCATATTTTCACATTTTCCCTTTGCTGTGATTGTTGAGATGACCTGCACCCATAAGTAAGCCAGGCAGAAATCAAAGACAGGGGAGAAATGAGGCAGGCTTGCTATGGAAAACTGCAGGCAGGAGGCTTCTGGGGAATAACCTGCTGTGTTGCTTGCACACATCAGAGCAGAGAAACAAGTTTTCAAGGAAAAGTTGAGGTTTTTTACCTGAACACAAGACTACTCATGCAGCCTTTCCCCAGGAGACTAAATTATTGCACTGCTTAGGAAAATATAGATCAAGCTTAGTGCAAGCTAAGGATCTCCACGGAGCAGTTTGGAGCAGGAAGCAATTACTGGAAGCCAGAGGCAGGGACAGGGACAGGGAATGCAAGAGCTGGGGCATGTCAAAAGCACCACAGATATTTAACACTTTCCTCTGTACAAGATACCACTTCAACATTTCTCCTGAGAATTATTTGGTTGGGTTTGGGGCTGCCATGGGAATTCCCAGTAGGTTCTTCATGGTAAGTTTCTGAATTCATATATATGATGATTTGACTGAACCCATAAACTCAGCTGAAACTGCTCAGCTTCATCCAATTATGAGGTAAACCAATGTAAAATCCAAGCAGTGTCTGGGCACCCAAGTCAAAGGCCAAAATTTATAACAGGGAGCAAACCTGAGGGAGTTTCCTGCAATTTCAGGCTTCTGACAATGCAGAGGTAAGTTTTGAGATATTAGTATAAATTGACAACTTTTAAACAAGTATTTTAATATTATTTCAAATGTCTTAACATCCCTGAGTACTTTAGCATCTTTTGGCAACTGCCATTGCCCATCTAGTTTTGCAGGAGACACATTTGGGTTTCTCTGGAGTCTGGGTCCTGCTGGGTTTATGTGAACTCAGCCTCACACCTGGATCACTCTGTGGTTATCACCAGCACTGCTGCCTTGTCATTCTTGGCTCCTTTTGCCCCAGTTGGAATTCCCTGTGCATGCTGATTGAGAATGAACCACTGACCATGCCATTTACAGAGCCAGGATTAGTCAGGGAAAGGAGAGTTATACATTCACAGGTGAGCAAGCCTCTCTAGGGTGAAACTTTTTCCTTCTGCTGCATGTGCTTATTATTTCCCCTCTCAATTTACTCCTCCTCACGCTCCCCTCATCTGAAATACAACACTGTGGCTGTGCCAAGACTCACTTTGTGAGATGAACCTTGCTTATTGGAGCACCTTTCCCAGGCACTGGGTTATTACTGGTCTCTTCCCAGATGCTCTCCTTTCACTGCAGCTGTCGTTATGTGCACAGGAGCAGTCCATAAACCTCCAAAACAATCACCTTGTGCTGAGGCTCCATGCAGCACAGGATGCTGCCTAAGCAAACCTCTTCAGCACATCTATATTTATTTTTCTAAGCCACTGAGGAGCCTCCAACAAAATCCAAAACCCCCACGAGTGATTTTCTAAGATAAGCGAGTTGTCAGCTTTGCTGTTCACATCAGGTTTGACAGTCTCAGGTACAGGCTGAGCTTTTGCTCTGCTTTTAGATTATTTCTGAAACCCACGAGCAGCCTGCCAGTGAGCTTGACTTTGATAGGTAGTGAGCCTGGGTCGTCTTACTGGCAAGTTTTCATTTGGGTATCCTTTCTAGGATGAAACATCCCTATTTATCATACAAGAAATGACATTTTCATGTTATTGCAGTAGTTGGCTGATTTAGTACCATCAGAGGAACAACTGGGGGTACAAGCTACCTCTCCTTTTAACCAGGAGGAAGAACAACAGAGAGATTCATGCTCTTGTCAGCTGTTTTCTGATCTGCAGAGACAATTCCTCAGCATACACCAAGGTGGAAAATGCAGAAGTTCTTTTCCCCACTGATGATCACTGAGGATCAGTTTTATCATCAGCCCAACTCAGTTCCCTGGCCAGACATCTGTCTCTTACCTGGAGGGGCAGCAAGATTGCTGCACTTCTGGACAGAGCTACCTAAACAGGAATGGGGGATCTGCTCACACCTTTATCCTTCTGTACAAGAAAAGAAAAACACTTAAAGCCTGGCCAGAGCAGGGACCTACCCAGCAGCTGCAGTGGGAAAGGTCCTGAGGAGCATCCCTTGCTAGGAGCAGAGCTCCCATCCTTCTCCCACAGTGCCAGGTCAAGCAGCCTCAGCTGCTGCACATCCACACATCACAGAGGGCACAGCTCAGACCTGTGTGCTGGAAGACAGGTCCTGAATGTGTTTTCACTTAGGAAACATCATCTTGACTGGTGTGTCCTGCCCAAACCTGTGCTCTGCTCCAGTAGTGACTCCCTGTACCAAAATCTCTTCCAACCCCAACCTTCCCAACGCCTCAGTCATGCCTTTCCTATTACACACCTTCCTCTAGACCATCCCTTCTTAATCCATGTGATCCCTTCTCGATCCTCCTGTTCCACCACTTGGTCTCCCTCATCCTGGTCCAATCACCAGAAAAACTCAGCTGACCACATTAAGGTAGTAGAAAGCACTTTGAAATTTAGATCTTAAATAAAACTGCAATTAAATGAGTGATTTCTTGCTTAAACCCCTCATGGGAGCAGAGGATGAGAATATCAGGGGTTGCCTCACTTAGAAGAGAAAAAAATCTTGGCCCATCTCTGTGTGTCTGCTCAGACACTTGTGTGAATTAGGGAGAGAACATCAACCAAACAAACAGTGATGCTAATCCTTCTATTAGTATTGAAAAATTGGAAAAGCTGTATTCATCTCCAGGGAATACTTAGAGCAAGAACTCAGAGTCTGGCACATCTGGAGTGCAGCTGTAACGTGCCATAATGGTGTGAGATGCCAAAGGAAGAAGGGTCAGGTTGGAGCCGGGAGTTCTGAGCACAGCACCAGCTCTGCAGAGCCTCACTAAGGGCAGGCAGCAGATCCAAACAAGGGCCTGCAAGCCTGGATATTATTTATATTTTGCCAGCTGAGGGTGCCCCTGCTCCCCCAGATTCCCACAGCCACAGGGGGTGTCCTCTGCAGCAGCAATGTTCTCCCACTCCCACGGGAGAGACCTGCCTGTTCCTCTTCTGCTTCTGGAAATGTTTTAATCTGCTTGTCTAAGGTTTTCCAGGAAATCTTAAGGACAGACTGAAGCTGAATCTAAAGACAAATGATTGATTACAAGCCTGAAGGTGCTGAGCAAAGCACCAGGCCAGCAGGACCCCATCTCTCACTGCTGGAGAGGGTGGGGGGTGATATCCTGAGTCTGCTGAAGCTATTGGTAAAATGTCCTTGGTGGCCAGGATTGCACTTTCCAAGTTTTCCTGGGAGTTTCTTGCTAACAAGCCCAGCTGCTGGTCCTGCTGTCGTGCTGCACAGCAACTTCTGGCTGAGGGAAAAGTCCACACCTTATATCAGCCTCTGCTAGGGGGGAACCAGAAGGGATACTGGCTTCTTCCTGGCTGTCTGCAGGACTTCAGATAATGAGCTACCTCTTAGAAGAGCAGGGACAAAGCTGTTCATAGATGTTTCCAGCAGCCACGGACAGCACTGAGCACTCAGCAGCATCCTCAGATGACAGAGAGAAAAATTATCAGTGGAGGGAATTAGAGGGAGTTTCTGTTTTCTGGCTTGACAAAAGCAAACAACGTCAGTGTTTAAAAAAGACATTTCCTGACTGTAATCACACAAGTGTAAGCTTTTATTAAAGGCTCAGACAAGAAATCTGAAGTGTGTGATTAGTGAATGTTACAAAGCCAAATGGGAAACATCCTCTCTTTCCAGTAACACACCAGCACCTAAAGTTAAATCAACTGGTCTGTGATTTCGAAGGTACAGTGGGATAAAACATATTTCAAAGGAATTAACATGGCCAAACTAATGCATCAGAATGTGTCAGGTGAATGAATTCTATGTGTGACTGGAGAAAAACTGCGGGTTTACGTCAGAGGGAATCAATGCTTCACTTTTTCCTGCTGTGCTCCATAAATCCTCTTCTTTAAACACAGGGGTAGTTAAGATTTGCACTTCTATTTTCTAGCTCTTTGGATTGGGGCATTTTTCCCGTCATAGTGCAGCACATGAATCACTCTGAATTAAAAAACCCTGCTGTAAAGAGCAAAAAAAGTAGTTATTTAGTGATTTAGTCACAACCATTGGAGAAAAAAGTTCGCTTTCTTCTCTTTCCTCCCTTTTAGCCTCCAGATGTGGGCAGAAAGAAAATTCACTTGAAAAATGCTGCAGCTCTTTGTGTGGTGAGCTGATTGAAATAAACCTTACCTGCCTTTGCATATGTTTGCAGTTTAAAATGGATCTGTATTTACACTAGATGAAATATTTACTAAAATGATTATGAACATTTTTCATTTGCTTAAGTCAATGAATTATATCTCTAATGCTGTTTGAAGGATTGGAGCATTTTTTTGCAATGAGAAGCAACGCTTTGGCGATACTCTTTTTCATGTAGTCAAAGAATTGGCTATTTTTGGCAGAACATTTGCTGTCAGACAAATATTCAAAGCAGTTCTGAAGGTTTCTCATCATCAATAAATATTTGAGTCTCAGTTTTTAAGTCCTTTGCCACTTATTAAGAAACTCAAGCAGACAGCTCTGCCCATTAAAGCTCAGGCCCGTTTTCTATGCAGTGGGAAAAATAAATTCTGAGAGAAACCTGTTGCTGTCAGCAGAGATACCAGAGGAGAAAGGGAAGGAGAACAAACACAGCTTAAAACTGAAATATCCACAGCAAAGCCAGGCTCCCAACAGGTGTAATTTGCTGTGTCTCCAAAGGCAGGGGAACATCCCTGTGTCCCAGGAGCCAAGGCTTTGCCCACACTGCCATGCTCATGCCACTCAGCAACAGTATTTCTTCTCTGGCAGAGACTCCATCTGTTGTGCTCTTACAGCATCTGAATTTGCTGGGGTACTGCCAGAAAGGATCTTTTCTTCTCTCTTTGGAGAAACAGCCACCTTCCAGGTGATCCTTGCCCTACTGAGCATTGGGAAGCCACACTGAGCTGTCCTCCAAAGAGAAAAACCCACTGGGAAAGTGGCTTTGCCAGCCTTTGTCTGAAAAGGTGGCTCAAACTCACCAATCCAGTTTTGGTCGCTCCCAAATCTTCTGTTCTTATGCTCATTAGAATGGGAGGCTCACAGAGACCTTGTACATTTACACTGTCCAAGTGTTGTCCTTTGCTGCAGAAATTTACAGTGGTAATAGCATCATAAATGCTTTGTTTATTACACATTATTGTCCAATTCCTTACCTTAGTCTTCCAGAGGGAAGAGGAGCTTTACTGTAAAACAGCAGCGTGGCAGCATTAGGGATGCTGGAATAATCTTTCTAATTGATCTTGGAAGGGGTGAGCAGTGATTTCCTTTGAGTGATTTTCATTAACTGAGCTCCTTCTTATTGCTTGGGTGTGGGTTATGAATATAACAGTTTTCACATGAGTGTACCTTCAGTTCAAATACATTTCAAACACAATATAATCTGCTTCAGTAAACAGGTGAAAGAATGCAGTTTTCAGCAGCATTTTTATTAAGGACTGGCAAACCCTGGTGCATGTTAATGCTGGATAAAAATACAGCCAGCCCAGATGCAAAACACTGTGATAAGTTAAGGCATGTGAGAGGTTAAGCAAATATACCCAGTACCAAAAAATACCCTCCATCCCTGCAGACTCAGCTCACAAGCACTGGCAAGGGGAAGGGGAGCCTGTGCTCCTCAACATCTGACCCATTTTAACCACCAATTGTTAAAAAAAATCATAATTTACCCCAGGAAGGCTGTCTAAATAACCCCCACAGAATAACCTGGTTAGACATTTGCAAGTGGATTGCATCTTGTACTACTGCTGAATTCATTCTGTGGGAGAGCATTGACAGTGCATTGCTTACTTCATATTCATATTTACAAACACAGTGAGAAGAATGGGAAAACAGATGTTCTTATGGCCTCTGTATGCTAAACCCTACAGTTCCCTGTTATTTGCCACATTAGTTTTCTTTACTCACTTTTGGTTGTATATGTTACCTACACAAAAATGAGCTGAGGAAACCCCTTGGTTAAGAAAGGAAGTTGTGTGTCCTTGACTGCAAGCAGCAGAGAACATGAGTGGTCACCTATTTTGTATGAGAGCTCAGTGATCACTGTAAAATCACTGTAATCTGGCTCTGCCACCAAAGCAGCTGTTCCTGTCCTGCCTTGCTTCATCCCATCCCATCACTGCATTTCAGTCAAACATCTCTACAGCTGCATGGCAAAACAGAGAAGGGATCTAAGCCAGATTGAAATTACCCTGATGAAAACCAATAACTGTGTCTTATGGTGGCCCTAAGGCATTAAGAAAGGCGTTATTCCATCTTGGAACAAAAATCTTACAGGATGTTTCCAAGAGTTTTGTAGTACAGCATTTTCCATGCCCGTAAGAATAAGGTATTTCTATTTAAGCAGGAAATACCAATCCTTCTGCAAAACCAGTTCTGGTTCCCAATTGTCATTGAATTTTGCACCACCATGCTGATTTCAGAGCTCTGGGGCAGATCTGATTTAGGGTGACCACGTGCACCTCCCCTGGATCCTCAGGGCTGGTGCTGATTTCATTGGGCATGCACAATTGTGCAGCAAATATGAGGCTGTGCCCATCATCCATGGCATTCACTTGAATGACTGCAGCTACCCTGGGGTAAAATCCATGGATTTCACAGGGTTACACCAAGAAATGCCCTTAGCCCTGGAGGTGGATGACAGTACAAGCAGCCTGAGCTGTAAGAGCGACCAGAACTGGTGAGCAGTTCAGAGATGCTCTTTCAGATAGTTGTTTTTGCTACATTACCTCATTGCCATTTTTCTTCTCCATTAGACTGTGCTGTTATGACTCTCTCATATAGGGTCATCTCAGGTCTGCAGGGTGTAGCATTGAAATGGAGAGAGTGGGATATTTTTAGGTCTACTGTAGAAAAACATGAGTAAGCATGGATGTTTACTAAAGAATGGTATAAGGAAGAATGGTACGAGGAAGAAACATGAAAATGAAAAGATTTTTTTACACATCTCCCTTCCCTGAGCAGTAATCACAAATTTAGATCACTTAGGTAGGAAGATCTGAGAGCTAGGGTGGTGTTGAATCCAACCACACCATGCATAACCCGCTCTGGGGATGTCTGGTAGGGCAGGACTGACTTCAGTCAGCTCTCCAGTTGAGGCTAATGTGGATCTGTGCCCTGGTTTTATCCAAACTCCCTTCCCAGCACAGGGAATCCACAGAAAAATCACTGCCAGGGCAGCATCTATCATAGCACCACTACAAACACGTGCTCTGCCCAAGGTACAGCAGTGTTGGGGGAGCACAGTGGTGTCTTGGGGGCAGTGAACAAGCCAGTGCTTGTTCTTTCCTGCTCCTGTGTCAAGTTTTCACTCTGCTGCTTAATCAGTACTGCTGCAAGCAGGGAATGGAGGTTGTGCTAGTGCCTTTGCTGCATTCCTGCTGCAGGGAAATTGTCCTGGTTATTCACTGAAGTCTTCACCACAGTGACAGCGAGAAACAAGGAATTTAAGGCTTGGTGGTATTTTCACCGTGAGAGAACGTGCAAGAGCAAAAGCAGTTCAGTTATTTAGGAACTACTTGAAACACTGCTAAAGGACTGTGAGATGTAATTAGGCACCAGGTCAGAAGAGCTCCCAGTACTATAAATAACTTAGTTTTGGAAACATCTTTTCCTGTTCATTAGGAAAAGCAAGTGTTAAGCAAGTAATCTGCCTCTTCAGTGCAATTTCAACACAATGTATGTCATGACTTGTCTTACAAAATGAATTACAGGGCTCTCTGATAAGGCTTCATTTTCCTAATAGTGAAGTGGCTCCATGCACCCAATAGGGCTTTGTTAAGATGGAAGCATATTGTAGCACTAATGAAGCATGAGTTCAGCCTAATTAACAGGATGGCAACAGCAATCATGCAGCCCTTTCATTCACTTTTATCCATTCTGTCAGAGCAACAAAGTTGCTGGCACCCCCTGGCTTTGCTCCCTCTTTGCACGCCCGCTAATCCCGCTCCTTTATTCCAACGGGCCCGGCTCCAGCCCAACGCTAAACCCATATAATCATGGATAATAAAGCAGGGCCCCTGGGCAATGGCCCTGCTCAGCCACCCACCCACCTGCCAGCTCCGACTCCTCGTACTGAGCATCAGGAATGAGAGCTGATCCCCTGCAATCAGCGGGGCCGCTCACAAATTCCCAGTCAAGCGCACGCTAAAGTGCTTTGCTGGATGAAAGCCACGCTTTGGATTGTAAGAGGAAGAGTCACGGGCAGAATTCATTTTCCTGAATGACCTGTTCTGGCCCTGTTGGGAAACAATAGCATTTTCATTACCCACTTCACAACTCACCTGAATGAATAGGAAAGGCTCCTCGCCTCCAGCTGCCCTTCCATTTGGGTTTGTAAGATGAGCCTTTGAAAGGCAGTCCAGGGCAGGTGAGCTATTTGTGTCTGATGTGGGTATGATAGAGGAGATAGCCAGAGAGAAACTAACTTTGTTTCATTAATTTCAACGTGTTCCATCGAAATCCCTCCTTTGAAGTGCTGAAAATAAGCCTGCAGATGGGGATCCACAGATCCTCTGCCTTGGCCCAGCTCCAGCCAGGGTAATTACACGCTGTCTGCCTGAATCCCCTCATATGGCTTCAAATGGAAAAGTCACTCTCCACTTTTCCTCCTGAAATACTGCAGAGTGGCAACTGAGCAGTATCTGCAGCTCAGCAGCCGTGGGAACGCTCCCTTACGGACTAAATAAAGGCTGAATTCCTTCAGTAACCACCACAGCTCCCCTGGAGAAGATTTTTGTGCTTCAAGGTATGGCTCTTGGCCCATAAGAGTTTGCAGATGGCTAAAAATGTGCACAGATAGGGCTGGTGGAAGGGTTAGCACAGAGATACCCCCCATACCACACAATTTTGGGGAAAATCAATCTCCAGCTCTGCAATGATGAAACCTGACTGCAGAAGGTCACCTTTCCACTTCACTGTAGTCAGTGGTGTGGCCCTGCTGTCAGTCACTTGGGACATCCTCCCCACAGCAACTGCTCCAAAATCATTCAAGATCTACACACAAACCTGAGCTCAGAGACTGACCATCTCCCGCCTTCAGAATGAATTTGTCTTTCCTTGGCTGACATAAATCACACACTACATTTTTACACAGAGTAACTTTGTAAGCAGCATGAAAAGAGATGAAGGAAGCCGTGATCAAAGCCTCTGGTAAGACTACAGTCATTGAGGGCATCTAACAACGTGCCAGATTTTACTCTTGTTCTAAAGTGTTCTTCAGAAGCTGCATTTTCGTTTGATCACATATTTAAGTAAATCAGATCACTGCAGCAGCAGAACTTTCACTGGAAGAATTTTATTCTCTCCTACCAGTTACAATGCATGGCAGACTGGTGGGGGAGTAGGAAGGGCAACCCACTGTTTTGGGGGAGACCTGAATAAAACAAAATTCAGACAGAAAGGCTGGGCAGTTTCATAGGCTGACAGTGTGTAGGGAAATCTCCCTCTTGGTTAATGCATTTCAGGTCTCACAGTGAGATTTTTTTACTATTTTTTTACTACAGGGAAGCTGGGTCCAAACAAGAAGAGAGGTGGGAAGCACTTTGGACATCAAGTGACATCTCTCATGTCCTGTCCTTTGCTGGACTGCCTCTTGCTCTACATTGCCATTTTGTTCCACAACACAAAAATGGTTGCACGTTCCTTCATTGCAATGTTTCTGAATGGTTATATTTTATCTGCACCTTTTCTGAAACATGCACAGTTCCTGTAACCTTGGCATTTTACATCCTCTGCTTCCTGCAAACATCAACATAATAAACACATCTCTTCCCACTGATCTTATCAGACAAGCCAAATACTGAATAAACCCAGGCACTAGATTATCCTCTTATTCCCAAAGGTTTGTAGAGGAATTCTTCCAGATTAGAGGTACATGATGATAAAATCATAAATGCAATGCTGTCCTTTACTTGACCGAAACACAGCCCTTCAGTTCCCAAGAGGTTCTTTCCCTTCCAGGAATCCAGTTTACCTAAAAAAGATACAGTTCATTTGTACATAGTGAAAAATAATTCTTGTGTAGTATCTTATCACAGAATAAGACTAAAATCTCATTCCCTGGCTGGTTTTTTTGTTACTTTTATGGAACAGCAGAAATGCTTGCAGTAAAAGTAAAATGAAAAGCTCCAAAAGTATTACTCACTTAAAGGGTGGAAAACATGCAAAGAACAATTTCTTCCCAAGTGTTTTAGTTCATTCTAATCTTCCAGGAAAGGAGCATGACAAGGTTTTGCTAACTATGGCATCAAAGCAGAGCTCAGGAATGCTCAGGACATTTTCAGTTGCAGGCCCTGGTACAACATACATCTTTATTTTCAGCTAACATCTCCCATGTCTGGCTGATAAAGCACTACTGGGGAACTCCTGAGAATGGAAGAAACTGATTTGGGAACAGGATGCAACAATATATTACAATGAAGCCTTCTACAAATGGGTGTCAAGCCACTTTTGTTGCTCTGAGAAGAAGATTAGAATAAGAAATAAAATTATGAAATTATTAGAAATGAAAAACTTCGAGACAAAATATGTGCAAGCTGAAGACACAGACAAATAGTTACAAAACAGCTTTATTCTCCCAGGGAACACAGCACCATCAGCAACAAATATGCTGCTTGTCTGTATTTATATTCCAAACAGTCTTGTTTCCCATAAATCATTTGCTCTACATTTGCCTGGGTTTTGTTCTTCTGGTTTTTTGTTGTTTTGTTGGGTTTTATTTTTTCCCTGAAATAAATCATATCCATTAACACGTAATGGCATGGGGCACGTTCCCAGGCACAGGCAGAAGTGTTTCTCTCCAATCTGTCTAGATACCCCACTCCTGGGATGTTCTGAGTTGTGTGACAGTGACATTCTCACAGCACAGTCACCAATTCACATGAACAACAGCTGATTTCCTCAACAGATGCTGTGTCTGCAGATGGAGCTGGCAGGTCCGTGGCTGGGGAAGAAGAACACAAGCTATCCTGAGTGCCCTGGGAGCACTTGCCATTGAAAAGGTGTTGGTTTTCCTGTTATAATCTATTTCTTATAAAAAATAGAGCTGTTTGGACTCTCTCTTATTTGAAAATAAAATTTTGAAAAAACCTCTCCCCCCTTATTTGAAAAGACACAGGGGAAAAGATAAATACTGCTGAAAATGCTACTAGAAAAATACTGGGAGTAGAAATGGGAAAGGTTACACAAGTCATGTTTTAATCAAAAGAGCTGCAGCTCTTGACATGCTTGTATAGCTCAGCAGGCAGCAAAACACTGCAATTCACCAAACTTCCTCTTTTCTAAGCTGGGGCAGGTTCTCAGCTTCTGTGAGTTGAGGTTTCCCATCTCTCCACCCAAGCCTGCAAGTCCTCTGCTGAACTCCTCTCCTGCTTTACACCGACCCAACCCCTCCAGAGCCAGGAGGCCACCAAGAGCAGCAAGTGGGCAGACAACCTTCAAAACCACTGCTTGTTCTCTCAGCTCTTCTGCTTTGGACCCAAATTTCAGGTGGGCAGAGAGGAACAGGGGACACAGTTGCTGCCAGGACAAACCCTGCTGCAGTGTGTAGGACAGGGCAAGCTGACCCATCCCATCTCACCAGCATGAACACGAGCTCCAGCAAGGAAAATGACAGGGCAAAAAGCATTCAAGCTTTTTTTTAAAATGGTCTTTCCTTATTCTGAGTTTTGTTCTCCTCTATTTCAGGTAGCTGATTGAGGACTTTTCCCCTTTACCCACAGCTGGAAATAAGAAACCCACGAGGAAAACCCTCATTGCCAATAAATGGCTCAAAAACTTCCCCAGCTGGGGACCTGCCAGGGTAGGAGGATTACAGTAACCAGCATCAGCAGATTTGCATATTCAAAGACTGTAATTGAGGAATAAGCAGTAATGCCATTATGCAAATCCCCGGGCTCTGAGTGGCCAAAGCCAGAGCTCAGCTTACACATCCTTACCAAAATAAACCCACGGGCGCCGAGGAGGCAGCCAGGGAGCGGGGACTGCTGAGAGGCAGGAAAAGGCACCGTAATTCATCAGTAACTCACTGTGCTCAGCCCTGAACTCCAGCAGCTCAGCCACCTCCTTCCCCCCTCAATATCAGATATATTTGAACTCACAGCGCTCTTCTGGGTCCACGGTGAGTTAGAGGGCAAAATTATTGCCTGCAACAGGAGAAAGGCCATAGAGGTATATCAATAAAACAGCATCCTTTCATGTGCTACCAGTGAGCTAAACAGCCATTATCATGGCTCCTTTCTTATTTTTTTCTTAACCCTTTTCCACCTCCTCGTCATCAGAATTGGGTCTGAGGAGGTGTATTTCATCTGGAGGATAATTCTTCTTTAGCTCCACTGGTGAACTTGTGCGTCAAGGTCAGCGAAGGTTATGGAGAAATGAGTAGTTGAACTGGCACATTTAAAAGCAATCAGTAATTACAGGAGCGTTTTTTTTACTTAAAACACCTGAAATACAGCCATGCTTTCAGAAGGATTCTGTTCAAGTCTGTCACACATTATTTTCCACTATACATGGCTGACTCTGCCCCAGCAACTCACTTCACCTTGATTCATGAATAACTCTTCCTCACTTCCTACTGTAAATACAATTGCAAACATATGGGAGAGAATTTATAGTGAATTAGGGTTGTACATTATCACTGTGATTAGCTGCATTTGTTACCCAGCAGTTGTCTGGGTAGTAAAAATCCCCCATGAGCACAGTATCCCAGAGTTTCCCAGTTCCTTGAAAACTGGTCCAAGAATTTCTCTGCCCCGCTGTGCTCTGCTCCTGGTGGCCCAGAGCAGATGCTCACTGTCTGCCCATCTTCTGCAGCACTAATCCCACTCTCCCCATGCTCCTCGTGTTCCCAGCAGGGCATCACACTTCCCCTGCTTTTCTCTGTCATGTTATCTTCCCCAAAAAGCTTTCCCAGTCACATTCATCATTCTCACCATTCCAAAACACTTTGACAAGCTGAGCCCAACACCTCCCTGGTGTGGTATCACTGATTACCACCAGAGTTACAAATCTGATGGCTGATCTGGCTGTAACCATCAATGATACTGGCAGTGCCATCACAAGCATCAAGGTGCTGCTTGTAAGATTTCTCAGCCCCTGTCTGGCCCCTCTCTTCCTGAGCATCTCATGACCCCACAGCAAGGGACAAGCTCTGTTCCAAGAAAATGCCTGGAGAGAGACACAGCAAGTAACTGGCATGAAACCAAAGCCCACAGAGATCAAGCAACCAGTCCCAAAGCATGGAAGACATACGGTACTGCCTTGAGAGCTTTCACATGGAATTAGCTTTCCCACTGTGCTGCTTTTTCCACCCCACAGATGCCTTGCTTTTGGCAGCTCACCCCTTCCAGCGGAGAAAAACAAGTGTCACTGCCCCCCAGCCCTCCCCCACAATGGCTCTTGTTCCTAGAGGCTGTGACAAGGTCAATGGGTATTTTTGTCCTCCATCAGATCTCTGCTACCACTGGTCACTTTGCCAAGCCATCGTCGGGCACGAGCCTGGGGTCTGTTGTGATTGGAGCCACTTTTGGGGCCAGTGGGCTCATGCATAGTCTGATTTGGACATACCCAAACATTTGCTGGCCTTGGAGCTCCAGTCCATCTCACCTCCTCAGCACTTCATGCTTTTGAGTGCCAAGGGATCAGCTTTTTCCCTCCAGCAGCAGGGATCTTGCACGCAGCACATCCCAAACCTCAGGCAGTCGCTCCAGACCACAAGCACTGAGCTTTCTTCAGGCTGTCAGACAGAGCTTTGAAGAAGTAAATAAGTGCTGTCCAACATAGTCTAAATTCCTGTCTCAGCATTCTGAAAATATTTCTGCAACCTCTTTTCTCCAACTATCACACAAGCAAGCTCTCATCATCGGTCATTTGTCTTATGTCTTCAACCTTGAATACCAGATTAGGAACTACCCTTGAACTGGTAGAAAGACTACAAATGCTAATTCATCCTTCTAGCAGAAAGTGTCTTTTTTACATAGTAAGAAAATGAACGTTTAAATGTAAGTAATGCCAATTAATTTATGCTTTACTGAACAATAGTTCACTGACTCCCAAACAGCATGAGGTGTAACCCTCAGGGTAACACCAACATCCAGTCTCTCCAGATCAGAGTCATGGCTAAAAGGCCCATTTTTTAATGCACTGCATTCACAGACATCTGCTTTTGAAACCTGGAACTAAAAGCCATGCAAAGGAGCAGAAACCCAACTGAACCAACTCAGAGGGCCAAAATTTTCAAGGGTCAATTGCATAAACAAAACGGTATTAAAAATACGTATTTGTGTGTTGTGCATGTACCGTTTTTTAACTTTTACCTGTCAGACTCTTCAAGGCAGGACTATTTCAAGGAATTAAGAGCTGTAAGGTGAGCAAAACACGAGCCCTGCTTTATTGAACAGCCACTAGCCATACTTAGAAACTGCACCGTAACATTAATTTTGCAGCTACGAGATATTGGCCTTGAACAGAATTAATGCATATGCACATATTTGCTACACAGTCATAAATTTTACTAATGCAATTTTGTGATCCTCTTAAATGGCAACCATTGCAAAAAAAAAAAAATTAGTAACAGGAAAGGCAGGGTAAAGTTCAACAGCAATATTTCATTACCAAGACAAGCAAAGAAGATAAATGACTCAGCTTCCTTGGTTCTCTCCTCTCCCCCCAACATTACATGAGGAAAGACATGCTGCACAGCAGGGATCTCTGTTATTGCTGGAAGTGTGATTGTCTAGCAGGGCAGCAGATCAAGAGAATTTTTCGATGCAGAGATACATCTGTGACTAAAGCAGAGTTTACAGCAAAGCTTTTTCAAAAGGGACCAGATTCCACACAATTTCCAGGGACAAAAACAATAATTAGCATTTCTTTAGTCCCTCTTTTTACTGTACATAAGTCCCTCTTTTTCCCCTCTTCCAGGGGGACACCTGCTGTTGTGGACACAGTCTGGAGCCTCACCGTGTGCTGGGGGACAACACACAGACAGCACACTCTGCACACAGGCTCAAAATGAGCAGGGAAAACAGAGCAATTCTGCTGTGAATAGCAGGGTTTTACATTTTCCTTCAAGAACCAGCAATCAGAACTGCATGTTCCTACCCAAAGTGTTCACCCATATATTTCCATCCTTAATAAATGAAATCAGTTTTCAGCCCTCTGGTTGCAGAGACTGGCAGGAAATGTGGCTTCCACAAATCCTAACAAGGAAGCAAATGGGACTGGTTTTTGTAGCCCTGCCATTTCCAGGGTGGTCTCATGATGTTTTGGGGGTGATGAGAAGAGGGGACACGTCACAATCCCTTAAGTGCTGCCAGCCTCTCCAGTGGGACAAGGAGATCACAGACCTCAGGACTTTTTCTTTAGCTGAGGCCAGAGCATCAATGTATGGCAGAAAATTCCCTCTTTTTACTGAGGAAATGTGGTTAATTTTGAGAAAAGGCAAGATCTGAGCCTTCACTGTATGTCCAGAGACCTGCTTAGTGCCTCAGAGGAATATCCCAAAACCCACAGATCCAGGGTGCAGGAGGGCAGGGAGAAGCAGGACTGAGGATGGGTAATTGCTGCCACAATGCTCTCAATTTCCAAAAGCCTCCAGCCTCAGCAGCACCTGCATCTCCAGACACCCACCATTTCCTCAACCCTATGCTGTGTTAAGCCTTGTGGAAAACTTCCCTGGTCCAGAGAGCACTTTGCACATCTCCCCACATCCTCTGCTGCTCCCCCAGCACCAGTGGTGCCATGCACAGTCCAGGCACAGCTGCTTTCTTGTTGCTGAGCTCATCCAAGACCATGATCTAGTCACCCCTGAAAATCTCAGTCTGTTGCAGTTGGGAAGGTATTGATGCATTGCTGCTTCTGGAAGAGCTTCATGCCTCTCCTACACGTAGTTTGTACTGTATTGAAGAACATAAATAAAACCACAGGTAACTTACTCATGGGAGGAGCTTGGCTGCTGACAGCCCACTTCTTTGTTGGAAGGCTTTGTTCCAGTATCTAAGTGAATGTTGTAGGTTTATTGTAACAAAGACATCAAGTGATCCAGTGTCTCAGAAGTCATCCAAAGTAGCCAAGTTTGCCAGAGAACCACTAGCAGAGCAGCACTTTGCAAGATAAGTGTTCTTTCCTGAAAAGATAGCAAAGAAAAAATGAAATTTAAAAATCACCTCATCTCCATAGTTACTTCCCCAGGTGCTTGTCTCTTCCCAAAGTGCACACCAGCACAACTGACCTTTCCTTTCAGAAGGAGCACGCTGCTATGGACAGGGCACTGCCTACTTTCCTTTCTTCCATTTGCAGGTGCAGTGGGATGAAGGCACAGGAGCACCTCAAAAGGAAGTACATGGCCCTGAGATCCAATATTCTGCTTGTGACTTGTTTGTGCAACAGGCAGAGCCACTCACCAGAGCTAGAAATGAAATCAAGGATTTATTCAACCAGGACAATTGATTCCTGTGACACATCCAAAGCAGCACCAAGCTGGTGGGGCTGGCTCTTGGTTGCCAATACAACATTGTGTGTAGGAGTTCTCTTCTACCTTGAGACTCAGTGACTCCCTCCAGCAGACAGGAACCTGGCAGCTGCTCCATCTTCCAGCACAGCAATGACCCAGATGAGATCTATATATCCAATATACATAGCTTCATGACTGAGGAATGCTGTGCCAGAGTGCTTAGGGTTTTTTGGCACAAGCCTGGTCCCACTTAGCATTTTTATGAATGTTCCTGCTCCTGGATTCGATGTAAAAATAGAAAGGGCTCTCCTACTTGTAGGCTTCTGGACCTGATGGGTGCAAGAGAAAAACCTGAAATTGATGCAAACCCGTGATAAACCATTGGTGTAAATTAATGCAAAACTATCTCCCAAACTGAAACCAACACCAAATTGTGACTGACAATCCCTCCACGGGGACCTGTGGTGGTTTGCAGCCTTACTCACAACAGGTGAGCATCCAAGGCTGGAGCTGGTGGTCTGGCTCTGCAGAGAGCACTCAGCACTCTCTGTCCTGTACAAAACTGCTCAAGCAAGGCACTGAAGGTGTTTGTGCAGCAGAAAAGAGGAAATCAAGACCTCACATTACTGTGTTTTCATGTCACTGCTCATTGTTAATGTGTCTTCTTCAACAGCTGCCCTCTGCGACCTCTGGCAGTGGTAGGCTCAGCCCTAATGTGATACCTGGAATTTTAAGACAACCTACTTTTGCAATTAACAACTCACAAGCAGCAAATTAAACTCATGCAGGATCCCTAAGCAAACTGACTGCCTGTTCACAGGTGATTATAAGCACTTATCTGTAGTACTGACATAAAAGGGGCAGTGGTTGCATAAACATATAAGTTAAACAGATACCAAAATATTAGTCATGACCTTGTTAAAACAGTTGATATGGCAAAACTCAGTCATGAAATAACGTATAAAATGAAATATTATGATTAGTGTCGAGCTAATCTTCCAGAAGCCCAAACAATGTGATGTAAAGGAGCTTTTAAAAATAACCCAACAAACTAATTTTTCATTATCTTCTGCCATCTTATTATTTCACAAGTTAGAAATCCATTAGCAACTCTGCCAAGAACTAGATAGGCTGCTTAGTTATCTTAACACTGAGACATTCACATCCCGTGGCTATTTTGATGTCCCTAGGAAAAAAAACAGCAGGAAAAGCAATGGAGTAATAAATTATTATAACTGTTTCATTAAAACTTAGGACACTGTAATTTTCAAGTTTATTTGGTGTTATATTTAAATGAACCAAAAGGCAACATTGTACAGTAACATTATAAAATAAAATTATTACATAGTACATTAACCAAAGCCCCATTTAAAAAAAAAATCCTAAAAAGTCATTTGGGGACATATCCTACTCTTGCTCTTCTGCACACATGATTTATTAAGCTCATTTAAAGCAGCACTCTTTTTTTAGGAAAAGCAAATGGGATTTGCCCCCAAAATGGAGTATCTTTTCTTATAGTTCTTGCAGTTTCATTTTATCATGTGTAATATATCAAGTTTATAAGGCATAAATACGAAAAACAGTTCAATATGCTCATCATAATTTTAATTAAGTAATACAATCTAGAACACTTTTTCAATCACACCAAGGATTACAATGTACCTATAGCTTTAGTTTCTTTTTTTTTTTAATACAAAAGTCTATCATATAGTATACAGTGTATTCTAGTTGGTAACTGGTTCACAAGGTGGATCACAATATTCTTGCAGGTTAATATGTCAGGATTTCACCTAGTTTGTACACTCTGTGCAGGCTTCCTCCTTCCCTGGCTGCTCTCCTCCAGCAGCAGCATCCCATCGCTCCATCTCCTCGCCTGCTTTAAGAAGGGCTCTGTGCCAGATGAAAATCCCCCTGGAAATGGCTGGGGATGCCCATCCCAGTGGTGCCAAGGAGCTGCCAGAGGCAGCCAGGGAGTGGAGGAGATGGCAAGGCAGTGGCTCATGGAGGTGTTTGTGGAGCAGGGAGCCAGGCTCTGCTCCCCAAGCTCCCCGCAGGCTCCTGGCACCACGGAAACGCTTCCAGAGACTGTGGGAGCTGAACGGAGCCCCAGGAGGGAACCCAGGGCAAACCACAGCCTGGTGTGCAAGGAAACCACTGACCAATGGAGTGGGTGCCACTGGCTGCTTGTGCAAAATAAGGTTGGGCAAAAGCACCTCAATAAATCAGGAGCAGCATGGATGTTTGGGATGCTGAGTGCTTGGGATGGGCCAGCTTCACGTCAACCACAGCTCCAGAACCTGCAAAAGCCTTCCCAGGATTTTGGGCATCTCTAATGCAAAGACTCATCTGGTGCCAGCTGGATGAGCTGCACAGACAAACCCTGTGATCAGTAACACCCCCCACAGCCTGCTCCTATCTCCCCCTAAGGTTGATATTCTCCAAAATCAGATTACTGAAGCGCCCTGGAGAAAGCAATGATTTGGGGCTGGGGGCAGCAGGGCCAGACCTTTCACGGTAGTGCAGGAGGGGTTGGTGAAAGCAGGGGGTCTGTCCCCTCTCATCCTGCCCCTCCAAGGGTCTTGTCACTGCTGGGCAGATGGGGACACTGACACTGTGCCCCCACACTGCTCCCTCCAACAGCAGCCCCTGCTGCTGTCCCCAGCCAAGGAGGGGTGGGTGTCAGAGGGCTTTCTGACATTACCTGAAATAGGAATAGGTTCTTCTACAGATACAATCAACCTAAATTGTGCATGAGGTAAACTGCAGAGCAGTTGTCCTCCAGAGTGTTTTTCACATGTCTAATATTAGATATCTTGCTGGCAGCTCTGAATTGTCCCCAGAGGTTTTCTCTACCTGTCTATATTTACTACGGATGGATCCTGAGCTCCTGTACTCAGGTGCTCTGAATCACACCATAATCAAAGGCAGCCTAAAATAGACATGGTGAATTGCTCCCTCCCTGCTGTGACTCCATCCTGCAGCATCTGGGAGGAAAGAGGAATTATCTTAGTATAAAGAATGGGCCAAAGCCACTGAATTTGGGTCAAGATTCAGTCCAGGCAGGCACAGATTTTGTCTATGGGCCTGTTCTTGTTCTCTCTTCGCTGATGGGACATCCAACCCTGTGCTTACATTAATTTTTCTGATAGATCAACAGTCCCAGGGATCACCTATCCCTAAATAAAGCACAGCACGTGAGCAGCACATAAACAGCTCTCCCAACTGCAGGCAAGAACTGACACACATCTAAAGTCACAACAAAGCTTTCGCCTCCCACACACCTTCCCCTCAATACTTTTTTTAAACCAGCCAGAAACAAACAGTGAGCGCAGCACATCCCAGAGAGCCAGAGGAAGGAGCATCCAGTGCTTTCTCAGCTGCTGTGTCACTGTGTAGGGAGTCTGCTTCTGAAGAAACCAAATTACCTTACATAAAGAATCTCCTTTCCCTTAGAGGACCAGCAAGATCACATTATTTCCTGAAAATACTTTTTTTTAAATTTTATTTTATTTTTCTAAACTTGACAGGAGAGTAACTCTGTCTGGGTTTTTTGCCTTCACTAACCATGACAGGCAATTTCTGTCCTGGCTTGAGAATTCCATCGAGCCTGCTATTTGCATTTGGGATAAAGCATCGAATGGACATTTCCCATGGGATACAGACTTGCTGCCTGGTAGATTCAACCATCATTCTTAAGTACATCAGCAAGAGAGAAGCAGAAGATCTCCCCGTGCTGAATGCATTGCATCAGCAGCAAGTTTCCACCAGTGCTGAGAAATTGTGCCCTTAATGTAAGTGCTCAGTAACCACCAGCCCTGCTGCTAGAGGAGCACTCGGAACTGTATAGAAGGCTTGTGGGAAAAGAAGCTCCATTAGGACCCATTATGCTGTGATTTATGTTATGGGCTTAAAATAGCAAAAAATTACGCAGTTCTATTTAACTTACAGTCTAAAAAAAGGCACAAAGACTTTGTGGAAAAAGAAAAGAAATTGTAACTGTTCAGATTACATTTCCAAGAACTTTAGCAGAGTGTTGCTTTGATTTGCCAGCTTTGCTTGCTGGCAGGAGTGAAATTGAGACAACTTCACAGTCTGCAGAGGTAAAGAATACCCTTTTGGCAAGGCAAGTTTGCCAGCTCTATGCAAATGTTATTCAACTGAAGTAACTAAAACCTCTTGTGATTGCTTTAAAAACATAATCTTTTTGGTCTGCAGCACATTGCACTTATCTAAGTACTCAGTGATGATAGAGTGGGTCTTAGGGCAAGACCAAATACAAAGAGCCCTTTTTAATCTGAACATAGGAACAAACTCTGTTCACAGCTACACAGTCTGCTTTCAAACAAATGATCATGAAATACATAAATACTATAAAATAAATACAATACATTCAGAGTTTCTACATTGTAGAGAGCTGTTAAGACTTCCCCAGCTCCCTGATGTAATGCATATAGAACATTCCCTTCTATACAGTGCTACCTCCATGTACCCACACCTCCTTTAAATGCAACATAGTTCAGTCAGCCTTCCTCTTTTGCCTGGATTCTCATCAGTCTCTGATTCTGTAAAACATTATATCATTTCTTTAGGAAAAAAAAAATATTGCACTGTTAAAAATGCATAAAAATTGAACTGAATTCCCATTAATTCACCACACAGTCTGCTATTTAAAATAGGACTTTTCCAAAAACACTTTCTCTAGCTGTCCTGCGTTCTGCCTTCACCTACAGCACTCTCCACCAGGACATCCTCAGAACACTGCTCCTTAGCCAATCCCTCACAGTTTTGCCAGCAGATATTTGACACACAGCCTGAGCTATCCGAGACACACGTGGCTGGGGGGTCCCAGGTCTGTGGCCAGGTTCAGGATTTCATGGTGCAGATGGGAACCACGATGACCAGGATGACCGTGCAGGCGGCTGCCGCGATCAGGGCAGCGATCTTGCAAACCTTTGCCCTCCTGAACTCGGCTTCTTTCCGTTTCAACAAGGAATCGTAGCCAGGAGTGTAAATGTCTTCCATCCAGTACTCCAAGTTGTTTGGGTTTAAAGATTCTTGGGTCTAAACATCAAAAGGAAAGGGTTGTTAATTGTCTGGGGTCTGGCATGAGTAACATAAATCAAAAAAAGCAGATGTGCCTGGAGGCCTCCCAGCTGCACCTGGATCTGCATAAAGTGGATTTGCAGGAACATCAGGATAAAGTGGGTTATTGCCACTTCTCACACCCCTTCATCTCCTGCTCCCAATTCCATAAAGCTGACGGAAGTGGTAACAAAATACTGCAAAAAATAGACTCCTGCACCAGTAAGATTCTGCTCCAAAATCCCTCAGGTACCTCTGATTTACCGGAAACTTCAACACCTTGGATGGCATTTAAATAAGATCTCTTTAATCTGCTTGACAGCAGAGATGTCAGCAAGTGCTGGCCCGTTACTGTTAATAATTTTTAAATTATTAAAGCTCAGCTGATGGGAAAGGCTCTTAATATATGCTCCTCATGCACTACATTTTATAAATCTAACCCTCATTTTGGTACCATGACTTGCTTGCAGGGCATGATTACCCAGCCCATCCAGCACCCAGTCCTGCTGCAGGGACAATTTGCAGACCCCCCCTCTGGAATGGCAATGCCTGAGGGGACAGGCAACCTGCAGAACTTTATCAGTATTTCCATCTGAATTATTTATTTTTTATGGTTTTTATGCCTAACTATTTATTTCCTAAGTATTTATTTCCTAAGTATCATGGTTTTTTTATTTCTAAGTATTTATGACATCTTAAACCTTTCCATTTCAGCCTTGCTTGGTTTTTTCCCCTTTAACCTCTGTGTTGGAGGAAAATGGGACAAAACTGGGGAAATCCAAACGCAACACATTATATTGAACTTATCAGCAGACAGGAATAAAGCAAAAAAGAACATTTTGAAAAATGACAGCATTTCCCCAAAGCTGCCCCCTTCATCTGGGGCTCCAAAAGTCTATTTCTGGAAAAAAAAAAAAAAAAAAAAAAAAAAAAAAAAGAAAGAAAAAGATTTTACATAAAAATATTACAGTGAGAATACCCTAACACACACTATTCCTGTCCTTGTAATAGTCCTGATCCAAAGCTTGTTGGACCCTGCAAAGAATTTCCAGCTGAGTTGAGAGGGATTTGACTAAGCCTTTAATTGACTAATTCAGATTTTGTGGCCATGAGCTACTGGCTGAAACTTTGCTTTGCCTGATAGCAGCCTTTGCTTTATGTAGAGAACTACTGAAAGAAGTGTTTTTATAGCTGTCTCAGAAATAAACAATGAAAATTGAGCAATGGTTTTATGATCATTTTATGGACAGCTGTATGATAGTGTTAGGATGCTGAAAGAGAGGCCATCAGCCACATCTGTGATTGTACCACTTGGGCTTTGAATGACCTGTTCCAGCCTTGTGAAAAAATCAGCAATCTCATCTCTAAAGGCATCAGAAAACAGCCTGACACTGTTTCATCCCAGTGGATCATCACACACAGAGCAAAGCAATGAATCTCACACACAGCCCACACCAGGGACAAGCTTTGGGCCTGACTAGTTTTACAATTTCTTTTTTTGGCGGAAAACCCAGCAGACTTGCCAGGCTCCAGGAGAAATTTTAAGTAAACAAAGGTAGAAAACCCCCAAACACAGGCATACTGTGCTTCAAGGAAATTGCAGTTTTGGACCCCTCTGCCTTGGCATTGACCTTCTAACTACTTCAGAAGGAAGATGCATTATTAAAAAGGCCCATTACTGTTAATCAGCTTCCTTTCCCATTTCATTGCCAGACGTAGGAATGTTCATTAAGGCATAATGTATTTACTTTCAGTTCTAATAAACTTAATCACTGGGGGAAAAAAAACCCCACTCATCAGTCTGTCTATTTTTTAAGTTTGTCAGTAAGCTCCATTATGAAGTCTAGACATGGGCTTTGCCGGGTAGATGCAATTCTGACAGTCTTTTTGGAGGGAGAGAATCAAACCAGTAAACCTCTATCACCTTCATCCTAAAGATAAATGATGGCAATAAGCCAATTTCTCTGGTTTGCTCACAGCCATGCAGAGCTGCTTACAGAGAACAAAACAGCCCTACGAGGAGCAGATGGAGAACACTTCTCCCAAAGGGGTTTTGCTCCCAAATATCACCTCCCTTATTGCCTCACACAGCAGGTAAGGGATGCTTTGTGACTGCCTGCTGCAGAGGAACTTCTTCCAGCCTATTCCTACTCTATCATACAGAATTTAGTGAGCCCTCTAAAGCTTTTAAAACCCAAAAAGCAGCAGGGAGCCTGGTCCCTGTGCTGCTTGGTTTCTCTCCAAGTGCACTTTAGGCACAGAAAGGAGCAGGGCCTGGTGAGGGCAGGGAAGTTTGCAGGAGCCAAGAGAGGAGGTGAATTTGTTGTGCACAAACACTGTGGGAGTTGCACTACAACACTGTGTGGGTGATGGTTTCAAACCCAAGTCGGCCAGCTTGGGGTCCTGATGCTTTCTGATGGGTTTGGAGCTGGCTTAGGAACCTCAGCACCGAGCCACCGAGGGCTGGCATGAAGCACCAAAGTCTCAGACTCTTCCACACCACCTTCCCTGGCAGAAAAGCTGTGGAGACAAGCAAACTCCCTGCCTGAGCACAGCTGCACCCCACAGACTGCTGGCCACAGAGCCCAAAAGGCCTGAGGTCAGCACCAGAACCCCCCACTGGTCCTACATTCTGCTGTCAAAGTGCATGTAGATGATACACAGCTATTTACACATCAGTGTGGATTTCACTGTGTGACACATTCTGGGTTTCAAGACCAAGAATTGCAACATTTCTTTGGTCTTTACACATTTTGGATGTCATCCTTCAGGCTTCCTCTTTAAACCCCTGCTCAGGTATCTTCCTTCCCGAAAGATATGTTGTGATTATCAGACTACTCAGGGTATCCAACGTGGGTGCTCGTTTTATGTCAGGTTTGTGATTTTGTGTTGGGAAAAGGTAAATGCAAAATTTGAAATTTGTCTCCTGTGCTTGTTGCACAAGAGCCTGCACACTTAGGAGCTGAACCAAAACACAAACTAGACACACCATTAGCTGCCTGGCTGGTTTCCAACAGCCACTTCAAAGCTGCAACAGTGACGTGTTTCAAAACCAGTCATGGTATTGAACATCTTCTACAAGTATTTTATGTCTCATCTTCCTAGTAAAATGGAAAAAAAAATAAAACCCTAACACTGCAATTCCCTGTGAATAATTCAGAGAGAATGAACACAGAGGAAAAGGCAGCAGTTCCAGCTCCTGCAGCACTGTGCCTTGCTGCAGTTAGGCACCAGTTCACCCCTGCACTCCCTTATTCTCCAACTCTTCTTGAGAGTTACTAAAGCCACGATGGATTAGAAGACATCTCTCCACTGCAGAATAAGCTGGGAGCATCAGCCTGTCAGGGATCACCATTCAGCAATGAAACATTCACATTCTTCATAGTCCCTGGCCAGGATGGATAGGGATCAGCAAGGTTAGAGGCTCAACAATTCACAGCTCTTTCCTGAGCTATCCAAATCCCTTCTTAAAAGAATATTCTGGCAACATCCTTCTGCAATCAAGCCATTCAAATTAAACAAATGGGACTCACTTGTAGATCCAAGGCTGCAATCTTGCCTTTATCCCCCGAATTCCTCGTGTATTCCTCTATGGTCCATGATGGTTGGGCACGTTTCACTTCAGCCAGCTCTGTCAGCCTCATGTCTGTGTAGAGTGGGTTGCTTTTCATGTGTGACTTGAGTGATGCAGGGTAGGGATGAGGACTAAAGACTTGTTCAATCAAGAAAGCATCTTTTGGCTGTTTAGAGAGTCTATGTGGCTGTGGGATTTCGTATTGCCTGTCTGCCTGCAATAGCGTTCAAAAGAATTTGAGAGAAAAAAACAAGACTATGAGGGAGTTAAACACAAAAGACAGAGATATTCCTTTCAGAATCACCATATGGTAAAAAATTTACCAGCTAGGACAAAGGTTTTGGATGGCCTTAATCCACTTGCCCACCTTCTTCTCACAGCCAAACCAAAGAGGTATTTTACAGACAGAACTCCACATTCACTATAACACAAACACAGTGCTGATGCAGCAGAAGATATTTAGGTTTTGTGCTGTTTACAGATCAAAAAACAATTCTGAAAATGGCCCTGTCATCCAGAGAAGCCCAGCTGATCTGCAAAAGCTGAGAGACACAAGCAGGCTTCCAGGTTTCTGTTTCCAGATCAAATCCTAACATGAAGCAGTCCTGAGGGACGCTCCCAGCCTGACACTGCAGCATCCATGGCACCATCCAGTGTCAGCCACAGTCCACTGAAGGAGTCTGGAAGGGGCTCTCAAAGTCAGCAAGTCATCCTGGGCAGAGCAATCTACAGAAAAGCCAAGGTTTGGGCTCACTAGGAATGGTCTTCTTCCCACCTCTGCAGTCTAGCAATAACCATGGCTTGTGGTTTCTTGTTCACCTAACCACGCTTATTTCCACCAAACCTCTTCCTCTCTTTTCTCAACCCTTCTCTGCCCTCACACCCCACTGCAGGGAGGCAGAGCATGCCTGTTGTGTGGTCACAACTGGCAAAGGGCTGCAGGACCCCCTCCCCTCCCCAGACAGAAACAAGCACCCCACCCATGCCCTTTCAACAGAGCAGCACCCAGAGCCCTGCACAAGGGCAGCCAGGACAGCCCTGGGGTCAGTGAAGGGGGCACTGGGCAGCTGCTGGGAGGATGGGCAGACTTCTTGTGCCCAGCCAAACCAGGAGCACAGCTACGCTGCAGTTCCACAGCAGGAGGCTTAAGACTCATTTAAATGACCATGAAAGTCAGAGAGAGAGAACATAACTACAGTGAGCATCTCACGGTACACGTACAAGGGTTTTTTTCCTTGAGGGATTTGAATCCATGAATCTATTTTGTTGGCTTTTAAATATGTACATACTTCTCTGATAAAAGCCATCACAATTCCATTTCAAAATATCCCCTCTAAAACAATCACTAGAGAATTTCCATTTTCCCCACAGCTTTTCACCAAGGTAATTACCAGGCCTCCTTACATTGCTACTGATGATGAAGAATACCATCATCTTCCCAACATGTCACCCACATTACCACCCTTCCTCTGCAAAAAAGCAAAGATTTTAAGGAGCAACTTGGCTATTTTGCAGCTGCCAAGCAAGAACCTACAGGTACAAAATCACTCAATCATGATAACAATAAAGGCAGGCATAACATGGCAGGGGAAAGCACTGCCATACCCCAAGGCTTGTGATGACTGTGGAAGATATTCATAACCACATTATTTTTAAGCATTTATTATGTGAGTTAAAGTCGAAATTACCTCTTTAGATTTCCTGTGCCAGTCCTTATTTTCTCCTCCATCTCTCTCTTTCATCTCCTCCTCTGTAATGCCAACTTGGTTGGTGTAAGTAATAGCTCTCCAGTCTCGGGGAGAGTTTGAAATACTTGCTATTTTGGATTCGGTTGCACTGTTTTCTTCTGTTAATGACCTTGATGATCTCCTAGTAAACAAACTTTTTTTTAAGGCTTTTACCCGAAGACTCTCGCTATTACTTCCGCTGGCATCCGAACAGCACCATTCTGGATTATTCTCCAGTTTGCCCCCATGAGGAGTATTGTGGCACTGAAATATCTGCGGGGAGTTGCTCTCATCTGACGCAGCATCGCTCGTCAAAGAGTTGAGATCTATCTGTACACTGACCTTCTCTGGCTGCTGGATTTTTTGATCCAGCTTGCTTAATTTTCCCAGGACTTGAGAGATTTCTTCTCGGACACCTGAGAGAGATTCCAGTTTCTTCTCTATTTCGCCGATCCTCAAGACTAATTTGCAGACACTCGTTTTCAGTTCATCATCTGTGTTACTGACATCCGCCCTGACCACTTTATCCAATTTGTTACAGGCACTCCCGTTGGAGATCTTAGTCAAATTGTGCTCAGGCGAGCTATCACAGTCTGATTTATGCACCTGAGACAAGGAACCGGTGCTGTTGTAGCACGAGGACTGCATCACTCCCGTGGACCCGCTGATACTCATGTCATCCAAAAACCGGAAAATGTCACTGATGTCATCGCTCACGATTTCGGAGTCATCATCCGACTGCTTCAGAGAGTGCCGCTCGCCGTACTTGGCTTGGCCTGCTGCACACAAATCCTTGCACTTCTTGTGGTCCAGAACCTGCTGCTCTGTTTGTGTCCCAACGCTCATGGTCCTGTCGATGCTCAAGATCTGCACAGAAGTGCAGTTAATGCTTTTATCCTTAAACTTTTTGACTGGCTCATGTTTCTCCACATCTAGAATGGAAGGAATCTCCTTGGGTTTATGCCCATTGGGTTTCACAGCATAGTTTGCCTGCATGATTGGTTGCTGATCCTTTGCATTTAGGTAGGACTGATGCCTGTCAACTGAAGGAAAGTTTGGAGATGGGTTGCTCGAACTCTGGTATCGTGATTTCTCTTCAGACTGCTTCCTGTTAAAAAACGAGCGTTCAAAGTCAGGGACCTCCTCCGTATTTAAACTCCAGCTTTTAGCTGGCCAGGCAGTTTGCTTGGTTGGCTTTCCAGTCCATTTTTTGGTTTCCTGGGGCCCAAGAACAGTAGTTGGGCCAAAATATGTTGAAGCTTGAAGATCATCTAAACTTTCATGCTTCACTCGCCTTTTGTCTGGTATAGGAGAATAAACTGGTTTCAAGTACTGGCTGCTGTATGGCATTTCAAAGCTGTGGTTGAAGAAAGTCTGCTTAGAGCTTTCTTTCCTGTTCTGAGGCTCTCTGTGTCCATCTTCTGGTGTTTTGCTGGATGATATTAAGTTGGGAGATATTGTAATCAGATTATGAAAATCTTCTTTGAATATATTTCTTTTCTGGACACACGACTGCATCACAAAAGGCTCATCATTTGAAATGAAAGTTTCTTTTATGCCTGCAGTTATAGGCAAGGAATCCTGGTCTGAAATAGATTCATTCTCAATGTTCATGGGGAAGTACGTACTCTGCATCTCACAGGGTGGGGACGTGGCGATGGAATAGGATGCCAGTGCCTGCAGCCTGTCCAGAGAGGCAGCCCTGCCCTTCATGTCCTTATTAACACCGAGCAAGAAGTTGGGTTCTGATGAGGGGACGAACTGCTGGCAGTCTTTGCAGTCCATCTTCCTGCATTTCGAAGACCTTCTGACTGGAAAGCCCCGGCTGAAGTCCTGGTCGTTGAGCTCACAGTTGGGCACACAGTCGGGCACGCAGTCTGCCACGTTGCAGATCTCTGTGTCAGACCTGCAGGACTCGAAGGACTCCTTCTTCTTCACTTTGTGCCTTGCAACTGGAAGCTTCTCCTTGGCCACTCCCCCGTTCATTTGTATGAGGTTGAATATTGTTACTATATCTGCTGCAACCATGATCTTCTTTGATTGCTGATTGTTTACAGTGCATCTCATTTTGTCTTTGAACAAAGTCGCTGGGAAATTAGGATCCAGGCAAGCAGTGTAAAACAGCACGCTTCTGAGCTTGGCCAGCTGGGATAAATCAAACCTTGCACACAGGGACTTGCAGAGATCCTGGTAAGAAACAGTATTCTGCTTCGTGTCCAGCTCCTCCAATATCTTCACCAGGAAGAGTGAGGATTCCTGGTTGGACTCCATGGCTTAAGCGTATTTTGCCCTTTAGCCTGGAAACTGCGTTCCACTTCTACAGCAACACAGAAAAGATTGTAAGTCACCCACAGATAACACCCAGGGCCTTGCAATTCAGCCAGAGATGAGGCCTGACTCCCTAACCATGCAGTACAGGGCTTGCTTTTATAACCCATCCTCGTGTTCTGAACTTCAGGCTGTAATCCCAGCATCCAATAAATCAATACTTTAATGGAATCAGGGTTTTATCCGAGACGGCTCCTTTATGCCAATGTCTACTAAAGCAACCAAGTGAATACACAGCAGAAGCTTTGGAGAGGCTGAAGTAATGGCAAATAGACAGTCCCAGCCTGCTTGCTATGGGGCTATCACAGAATTTCTTACCAACTTAGGAGAGGTTCAAAGCACAGTTTGAGCACCAAACTGCAGTAATTCCAGTCCTAGCCTAACCAGGGCTGATCTACCACACCATGACATGCTTACATATCTGAAATGCAAATGGCTCTGAGGCAGATTTTCTGACAATAAACTTCTGACGTGTTTTTAGAAATTATCTGAGCACATAATTACCATCTTGCTTACTTTAAACCATTATTTTCTCCTCTACTCTGAATTATCTCCTTTGGATAACTTGACATATTTTTTCCAGAAAGACATTTTCCTAAGTATAAGATTCAGGAATGGAAAAGTTGCCAGGTCCCACGTGAAAAGTCTGTTTGAGCCCAGTTTCAGCTCTTAAATTTCAGTTCAAAATTTAGCAAAGAACAGAAGGAGAAAAAAAAAAAAAATTATCCCACTGAACCTTGAAACCAATCCAGCAGATGCTAGAGGGCTGGCTGCCAATCAGGATGGATTTGAAGACAGAGAAATATCAAGGACAGAGAACATCCTCTTCAGTGAAGCCTGGGAGTGCATTTCCATTCACCATCCCGAAATGACAGGGCAGAGGTGAAGAGCAGAAGCTGCACATTTATGTGGATAAAAGGAATAGCTTGAACAAGCACAGCTAACACAAGCAAACATCTCAGGGAGAATATAAACCCCTGATCCTTCAGAGCTGAAACCAACCTTCAGCTATTATGGATTAGGAAAGGATGTTGATTTTTCATCCTTTTATTGTAAACATCCTTGTCAGCGTCTCTGCTGTTGGCTACTAGGAAAGGCAGAGCACAGGATGATGCAGTCTGCCAGTTACCATGTTTATCCACTCTGTCTTTGTTGTTCTTACTGACAGAAATGACAAAAGTCTTTTTCCCTTTCCCAAAAAGGTATGGTATCTTCTCCCATTCACTCCCACTCTTAGATGACCCCCTGGAACTGACTTCTCCTCCATCAAGTGCAGAATATCCACCCAAATGGCAAAGCACTGAAGTCAACATTGCAAGGTTTATTATTACTCATTCTAAAAGGCACCTTCTGGTCAAAAACCTCAGGGCTCCTGAGCACCACTCCAGAGTCCAGAGCTCCTGTTTCATCTCCTGCCCTGATACTACACACCAGTGATTGCTATCAGTATCAGAAGCCAGAGTATTTCAGTTCTCATTAACAAATAGTTACCCAAACAAATACAAAACAAGTCTAAAGAACGTTTTTTACTCTCACTTTAAAATCCTGGTCAGGTGGAGGTGTATTTTCCTCCTCAGCCACCAGACACAATCTTCACGAGATGTGAGCTGAGGTCTGATGGACCAGATTCCACAAGTGGATGCTTCACATTGTGATAAAAAATGAAAAAGTAGCAAACACTAAAGAGTACATGATGTATATAGCTAAATTACACTTCTCTTGGTGAGCTCATCTTGGTTTTAAGTTGCTTAGCTGTTTCTTTCATTGTGCCTACCAGATCTTCAGCTTTGTAAAACTTCAAAGCATGGATTTATATGTAGTTTGAAAAGTAAGAATATGAAGAAATGTAGTAATAAAGTAGAGTGTTTTACAGTACATAAAAACATTGCTCAGAAATAGTCTAAGAAATATTTTTAGTGGGTTTTTTCTCCTAGTCTACTGGAGACCAAATGTGAAATTTTGAATTGGTAAAGGAAATTAGTGAAATAGTATTTCCAGATTCAGTATTTGCAAAATTACACTTAGTATGAATTGTAGTTGCATGTACATTCAGCTCTACACAATTCAAGTGAAACTTAATCTGACATGCTCAAAGACCAAAGAAACTGGCCATGAATTGGCAGAAAAATTGGTCAGAGAGGTGGTGGCATTCAGGATGGGACTGAAGACCAGCAGCTGCAGAGGACTGGCTCATCCCACTGTAGCTGTTTCACCCTTTTGCTTTGGTCCAGCCTCAGGTATTCCAGCTTTTTTAGATGAAAGGCTCCTGCACCCAGTGCTAGCGTTTCAAGCTGTGGCCAAATCCTGCAAGCCTGGCTTAGCCAAGTTTTCCTTATTCACATGAGCAGCAGTGAAAAAAAGGAGAGCTGCTTTGCCAATAACCAGGAATTTAATGCACTGTTCTAGTTCACTGTTAAAAGCACCAAACCTGAGGTGAGCAGGATCCAGGCAATAATCAGAATAGCAGTTTTTAAAAACAAATACTGTTAGATGCAGTAAATAATTCAGCATGTTGTTATAGCACTGAATACTGCTGGATGCTGAATTTTCTAATTTGAAGCTTTCCTGGGTTGTAAGGAGGGCGTGTAGATAGAAGCACATTTTGCACGATCACTTCTTAAAGGATAAATAAACCCCATTTCAAGCAGCTGTGACCAGAGGAAAGGTGATTAGCACCAAGAAAAGTATTTTGTCACAGAGGTAGGAAAACTTTTAATGCAGCATTTGTCAGACATCAGTCTGTCGTTGGGAGACTAAAAAGTGAAGCAGGTGGAGGTGGTGAGGCCACTTGGAAGAAGTCTGAAAACTTGTCCATCGTTGGGCTCTGTGTGGGAATCTGGCCAAGTTTATCTCAGGTGATAACCACACCGACCACCCTGCGCCCACCGCTGCCCAAGGAGAAACCCTGGCTCCGGAGAGCGAGGAACCACCTGCTCATCCCGCTTTCAATCGTCCCGCCGCGGAGCAGAGCAGAGATTTGTTATTGATTTGATATTTCTGATACCCCCCAAAAAATACGGAATGGGGGGAAAACCCGGACTGGATTTTTCCTGGAGTACTGAATGGATTCTATGGAAAACCCGGACTGGATTTTTCCCGGAGTACTGAATGGATTCTAGGGAAAACCCGGACTGGATTTTTCCTGGAGTACTGAATGGATTCTAGTGAAAACCCAGACTGGATCATGCCCCAGAAAATACGGAATGGGGGGAAAACCTGGACTGGATTTTTCCCGGAGTACTGAATGGATTCTAGTGAAAACCCGGACTGGATTTTTTCTGGAGTACTGAATGGATTCTAGGGAAAACCCAGACTGGATTTTTCCTGGAGTACAGAATGGACTCTAGGGAAAACCTGGACTGGATTTTTTTCAGAAAATAGAATGGATTCAGGGGGAAAACCCAGAATGGATTTTTTCCAGAAAACGGAATGGATTCAGGGGAAAACCAAGACTGGATTTTTCCTGGAGAATAAATGTTTTACTGTTCTGTGCTCAGCTCCAAAAAGTAATGCTGAAGGCTGGAGGAGAATGCTTGTATCTTTTTTCTCTCAGCAGCATGCACTTGGAGGCACAGCCCCTTTCACAGCCTTTGTATTTCTCTGACATGTCACCATTAATGACACTCCCATACTAGGTCCAAACTCTTCTAGTTACCACCAAGGCTACCAAGTCCTCTGTACTAGTTTGAAAACAAACCAGTGGGAGATCGCAGGTCAGAGTTACAATTTAATATGAAAATTAAAATAAATGCAATAGTACAAGAACCGTGACAGAACACACAGTCAGGGTGGTAGTAGCAGTGGTCTTGGAAGAAATGGTCTGCTCTTCACCTAAAGGTCCAGTGGTAGTTCTTGTCCTCTGGGAATCCAGTAGGTAAGGGCTGCTCCTGCTATTCCAAACCCCTCATTGGATCCACTTGATTCCTCCCCCTGGGCAGAGCAGCTCACAATGAGCTGACATAATTTCATGAGTCACGTGGTGGGTCCTTGGTTGCCCACAGAGATAACAGAAAACACCCTGAGGAAGTTATCAAGGATGAGTCATGGGAGGAGATAATGAGCAGTGCCCCACCCACATTAACAGCTTGTGAAGATGATAAGAGAATACATTCTATTGGCTAGATCTTTCATTGTAACCTAGGTCATCCTCACAGAATAAACTTTACACATGGGGCTCAGAGACATTCTGAGCTGCCAGGGGACCAGCATTGCAAGTCAATTTTCTGCATGTTATAAATCTGACACTTGGGATAGGAGTGCAAATATGTCTTTTTGTCACCTCCAGGCTGAGTACCAGCAAAAGCAACTATCTCCTCCTATTTGTAAATTCACAGCTTCTTGCAAACCCCTCACCTGGATATGCATTTTCACAGCCTGATGCACACTCTGCGCTCCCTGCACTGGCCTGCCAGCAGCCTGCCTTCTCCCCACTCACACTCCTGCTAAAACACACAAGTAGCCAGTTTGTGATAATGTATTTTTGAAAAGTGTCAACCCATTTTGTTCCCCACCTCTCTGTCTTTACTCTTTCATATCACCAGTGAGGATATCCTAAGAAGAAGCTTCTTGAAAATTTTTGCTTTGTACCAAGCCATTCTTAGCATCACCAGAGGTTTTAACTTCAATTCAGGTTTGTAAACACTACAAATCTGGTAAAACTCAGGTGCAGCCTGATCTGCAAGGCTGCTGATTGATGATAAATTCAGTGAGCTAAGACTAAGCCTTGCTGCACAATCCCAATCTCGTGTTGCTTCTACTTAGCACCAAGAAGGAGCCTGGTTTTGGGGACCCCAATCCATACCCAAGCAGTAAAGCAGAGGCACTGGAGCACAGACACCAAGCAGGAGAGTTCTGCTAGACTGGGCCAGCTCAGTCCAGACCCTGTGCTTGCAGACCCAAGCCTGGCAGGTGGCAGTCAGCTATAAAGCAGTGAGAGGTCAGGCAGGTGACAGAGGCTTTGAGACAAGGGTGACCAGGAGAGAGCTGAGCCTGCTCAGGTGGGAATTCAGCCTGTTCATTCAACTGAGACTCAGCTATGGGAAGTGGAAATTGAAAAGGCAGGTTGCAAAATCAGATTTAGGCCTTGAGGAAAAGAAAGCTAGCTAGGAGCTGGAATAATTTCCTATTCACCCCTTGGCTGTTCACAAACAGCTTTTTAGTGTGAGAGCACTTTAGGTGCAAAAGGTGTCTCTGGGCTTCAGCCTGAGCATGGAAAGGGGTGCTCCCTTGTGCCAGAGCATCCGAAACATTGCTGCTAGTGGAGCATCAACAGATTCGGGCTGTGAAGAACAGGATGTACTACCCCATAAGGATAATATATAAGGGCCTTGAAATCTTGTTTCCTGGTTCAGGGATGTGAAAGCCGAGGGCCAAAGTCTTTAGTGGCACATTAAGCTCCTCTGTCTCTTGTCAAGCCTCCTAACAGCCTGCAACAGAGACAGGTGCTTCTTGGCAGGCCACCCCAGGAGCTGCCACATCCCGGGTGCCAAGCACTTGGCCATGCACCATCTCAGCCGTTGTGTCCACGTTCATTCATTATCCCTCAAAGCAGGACCAGAATAGACCCAGACGTGGCACATAAATGCAGAGCTCTGAAATCAGCACAGGAAGGCCTTTTCAAGAGGGTACAGGGTCACGAATCAATCAAAAGCAGCAGAGCGAATTAAAGCACCCACAGCAAGAGCAGCAGCACAGGGTCTCCTCAGATGGCCTCAATTCCACCAATGCCCTTGTGCCTTACCCTCACTGCCAGCAGCCACGTGCAGCCTCCAAAGCCCCCCTCAAACTGACTTTGGTCTCCAGACACACAGAGTTTTCTAGACACACAGATGGGATCCAGCTTATTTATCTTCAGCAAGGCCATCTCTGACCAAAGGAGCCACTTAACATTTCATCCTTAATGATTCTCTTATATTAACACTGGAAGGGTGTTGCTTTGACTCAGCTTCCCAAGATTTGACGTTTGCTGCTCTAATAGCACAATTATATCCCAGCATGGACTTGTACAGCATCACATTGCACAGCCAGTCGATGGGGGCTGGCTCTCCTTGCACGCAGATGAGCTCCAGACTCACCACAAATCGATGCCTTCTTGCCCTGCACCAGGAGCAATGAACTGAGCTCTCATCTTACCACTAACCCACTGTCTCAGCCTCTGGAGGAGAAGTCCAAGAATATTACAATTGCAACCTCCATCCCCTGTGGAGCTCTCCGCTGCACAAAGGGAATATACTGTTCTATTTTCTGGTGTCTTTAGGAACCAAGCCTCCATGAAACCTCTCCCCTGTGGTTCCCCAGACCAGGGGAACCTGCAGACTCTTCCATGCAGCTTGCTTCCTTGCAGAAAAGCCAGAATGCACTTTCCCTCCTCACCACTTCCCAAATCAGCACTGGGGTGGGGGTGGTCCCCTCATGTCCTATAAATTTGCCATCCACAGGAATTCATGAAATTCCTACTGCTTCCCAGTTGCCCTGGCTGCTTCCCTGCGACTCCTTCAGCCCAAACCCTGCTCTGCCAAATGGGCTAAGGGCACACACTGGGGCAGATAAACCCCAGCAGAGGATTCAAGAGGCAGTCCCACCACCCGACTTCCCAGAGCAGCTGCAGGGTGGCAAGGTGCCCTGCACGAGTCTGAATCATAGCCATTGGCAGACAGACCACGTTATCTTCCTCTCTTCTTTCCTCCTTCATTTCCTTCCCTGTTCTTTATGCCACTGACATTTGCTCTCCCCAGTCCCCAGTATCCACAGCAGGTGCAGCTAATACACAGATGTGACTGCTGGAGTCATCATTTCCCTTCTCCCTCTGATTTGCCAGCCTAGAGGGAAACAGCATCCTTATTTTGTTCCCCCCACAGTGACTAACGGGCCACCCTAGAATGCCACTACGGCAACGGCAGACGGCGAGTGATCCTCAAATAAATTCCCTCAGAAAGAGCCAGCTACTCCAGCACAGGAGAACATGAACACAGAGGCAGCAATATGCTGCTTTACTATTAACTTGAGCTCATAAATCATTCAGCCTGTCTTCCCAACACCAGATACTACAAAACAAGGCAGGCAACGCTTGCGCCTCACATTAAATGTAACCCATCGAGATGGAATTCAGTTTTTGTTTTCTCCCACACGCACAAATCCATTTCTCTGTCAAAACATTGAGAAATTTCGGACGAAGGAACGGGGACCTCGAGCCCCATCTGGCTTCCACTGCACACAGACACGAGAGCTGGCACTCGGGGAAACAATGCCCATTTCCGCACACCTTATTCCTCCTCCTCCTCCTCCCTCCAGCCTTCCGCTGCTCATTAGAAAGAAAACTAATAAAACACACACTCTGGAGCCTTGCAATGGCAACTGCTCTTCACCGAAAAGTCCTCCTGACCAGTCTGACACAGGCTGTCTCCTCCAGACTGCAGGAGCAGGGTGGGCTCAGTCCCCGGGGCAGGCAGGAGGTGGGTGCTGGCTCCCTGCCTCGCTGGTGTGGTTTTAATTCACTCCTTCTGAGCCGAAGGGAATGAACACCTGCATGCTGGGAGCTCACGGTGCCTGTGCCCCCCCTGCTCTCGCTGCTGTTGGGCACGGGAACGATGCACAGCCTGCACCCTCCCCGGGCATCCCACTGCCAACCTCTTCCGAGGTTCACCGGGGGTCGCTGGCAACAGCACTGGAAGAAGTTGCTGTTTTCTGGCTCTTGCCGTGTGTGAATGAGCCCAGGAAAACCGCGCTTTACAAACCCTGCTCCTTTAACAGAGACAGGCTCTGCTGTAAAAGGACTCTGCACAACACTTCAGTTTCCCCAACACCCCAGAATTCAGCGGTTTTTAAAGGATCTGAGTGCATGAATTAATAGGGAACTTGTGGATAAAAGCAGTGGACCCTCACAGCTGTGCCAGGGCTCAAGTCAAACAGGGTTTGCCATTGATTTTTCTTGCTCAGTAACATTAGGCTGATTATTTGCATGGTTCAGTTATGCAATCCAGGTTAAGGTATCTCTAAAATCTGAGAAAGTGCAAATCATTCTAAAACTGTGAAATAAATTACTTGAATTATTACTGCATCATATACTCTTGGTTATTCTTTGCTAACTCTTTGCCCATACAGACACACACAAACACTATCCTTCCAATGCATTCTTACAGCACATCCAAGCCACATTTTTACCAGAAATTTTTGCATACGGAGACAACACTGAAAACACTGACAGACAGACGCAAAAAAAAGTCTAATTGAATCAAATGTGAGCCATTTACCCCATTTGTGGGCAACCTGGATTTTTGCACAGCAAACCTATAACAACCTCACTGCCACCCCGGACCTGACTGTTCCCCCAGCCTGGTGGGTCCAGCTTCCCTGTTCCCCATCCCTTCAGACTCCTTGCTTGGGGTTTGGCGGCCCTGGGGCTCAGCCCAGGGGTCACCCACTCGCTCCCCTCGGGCAGACCCACCTGTGCGGGACTGAAGTGAAGCTGCTAAAGTCCCAGACGGAGTTTCAAGATTTTGGAGTATCACCTTTCCAAGAGACCTTGACAAAAAGGCAGGACCCCGAGGCATCGATGGGGACCACAGGGGCTGGGGGGTCTCTTATTACCTGCACTTACTCCTCCTTCTCCCAGCCCGGCGGGGGGAGCCGGTGCTGAGCCTGCTCCCCTGCACCCCCGGTGCCCAAAGCATCCCTGGGGCTGGAGAGCGAGGGTCGCTTGTCCTCGGCACCCCTTTCCCCCAGCCCACCCCTCCGCGCCCCGCTCCCGCACCTGGGGCTCACCTGCGGGTTCCGCCTGCCTCCGGCGCGGGGAGCGCGGCCGTCACGGCTGGATCTGGATCTGGATCTGCCGCTGCAGCAGCCGCTTCCCGGCCAGGAGGAGGAGGAGAAGGAGGAAGAGCCCGAGCCTGAAGCCCCAGCAGGATGCCATAGCGCCGGGCTGCGCTGACAAAGGCGGCAGCAGGTTGGCATGGGAGGAGGGAGAGAGGGGAGGGAAGGGAGGAGAGAGGCAAGAGAAGGAGGGGAGACGGGAGGG
>VXAC01005610.1:142040-210709 GCA_013399225.1 Rhipidura dahli | reverse complement strand
GGCGCCACAAGCCTAGCCTCCCCGCACCGCCCCCCGATCCCGCGGCGGGGCTGCCCCGACCGGCCCCGGGCGCGGCGGCAGCGGCGGCCCCGGGTCCGCAGGGACGGGGCGCGGCGGCGGGGCCGAGACTCTGCTTCCCTAAACCATTATCCTTCTTATTTTTATTATTAATGTGAGTCCCGGCGCTGCTCGGGGCGGGGGGGGGCGGCCGGCTGCCCCCGNCGCCCGGCTCGCCCCGCACCGCCGGCCCCGCTGTCCGGGCAGGAAAGGGATGCCCAGAGGGAAAGGAGCCTGTTCCAGTCGGGGACATGGAGAGCATCAGCATGAGGAGGAACGGCTGAGGGAGCTGGGGCTGTTCAGCCTGGAGAAAAGGCGAGTCCAGGGTGACTATCGCTCTTAACAACTGCCTGAAAGGAGGTGGTGTAGCCAGCTGGGGGTCGGTCTCTTCTCTCAGGTAACACAAGCGACAGGGCAAGAAGAAACGGCCCCANGGAGGAGGAGGAGAAGGAGGAAGAGCCCGAGCCTGAAGCCCCAGCAGGATGCCATAGCGCCGGGCTGCGCTGACAAAGGCGGCAGCAGGTTGGCATGGGAGGANGGTGGTGTAGCCAGCTGGGGGTCGGTCTCTTCTCTCAGGTAACACAAGCGACAGGGCAAGAAGAAACGGCCCCACGTTGCACCAGGGGAGGCTGAGGTTGGATATTAGGAAATATTTCTTCTCTGAAAGGTGAAGGCTGGAACAGACTGCCCAGGGAAGTGGTGGAGTCACCATCCCTGGAGGTACTTAAAAGATGCGTGGATGTGGCGCTTAGGAACACGGCTTCATGGTGGGCTTGGCTGTACTGAGTTAACAGCTGGAAGTCTTTCCCAACCCGAACAATTCTATGACTCCATGACCCTGCATGCCCATGGCCCCTGGGGCACCAAGGGCACCGATGCACAGTCCCTGCACTGCCCAGCTGCCCACATCCCCCTGGGGCAGGTGGTCCTTGCAGGGAGGGGGTCTGGCGGTGTAGGAAGGGGCTGCACGTGCAGCACCACGACACACACGCTCTCAGTCTGGGCAGGCAAGGTCTCACCTCAATCACAGCACTGCCTCTTCCCCTGCTGCCGGCTGGCTCGCCACGCCACGCAGAAATACTGCAGAGAGTTTTTAATAGAGGTGTTGCTGGGTGAAATAAAGCAGTGAGATGTCAGAGGCTCGACTTCTCCTCTCACCAGCTCTGTTTGGGCAGCGGACTGCCGGCTTTCCTTTCCTGGATGAAGTAATTTGAAGGGTTGTACGCACAAGCACACCACGGCCATCAGACCACCCTGGACAAACTGGCCTGAAACTACGTGGTTTACTTATTCTGACAACCTTGGGAACAGAGCTCTGTGCTTTTCTGGGAGAAACGAGGGGTCCCAGGAGGGAGTTTTTGTCTGAAACCCACTGATGTGCGAGTTCTTCCACTGACTTTGAAGAATGTTGTGTGTGATTCAGTGTATACATAACATCTGTAGAGACACTTAACACACAGCAGCTAATACAAGAGGTAAACATACATCCTTGCAAATGGAAGAAAAACATGTTTATACTACATTATTCTTACCACTACTTAACAGCATTGAAAGAGGCAGTGTCCTTGGGCCCCATTTTCCATGCTTTTGTCAGATTTTTTTAGTCTATAAGTATCCATTTACTTGCAAATTTCTTGGCTGGATGATTTCAGCCCTACACCACCTCCTAGAACACATGCCTTCAGGTCATCAGAATAGTGAGAAGAGCTCTCTGTACCCTTCAGAACTGCACACACCAGAGAATAAATATAAAACATTTCTTACCCCTAGTTCAGGTCTAGGTGATCTTATTTGGTTTTGCCCAGGTTCTGAGAGGTTTCCAGAGCTGGATCCCATAGCTGGAGCCAGAGGAAAATTTGGGGACTTCATCTTTTACCTTCCTTGCTTCTGCCTCAGTATTCAGAAATTGCATTTAATTGATGGCAAGGGTTTCATTAGCTTTTTGTGGGCTGTCACTAGCAGTATATAATTAGGAATCACCTGCAAAAATTGGTTTGAAACAGTTGAACACGGTGCAGAGTCATAACACAATACATTGATTTTACACTGGGTGGTGTGTCCCGAGGGCAGCAGGGCTGGCTCCCCTCTGGGCCAGGAAAACCCTCTTTGAGCACCTGGGGTGCTCCAGGTCTGCAGTGGCACCTGCCACCACCCCTCATTTTTCCCTTGTTTTCCAGGCTTGGAAAACAAGTTCTTGGATTGCAGTTCTCCTCCCTTCCCAGGCCAGGTTTGACAGCAGCTTCAGTGGGAATTTCATCCAAGAGGAGAGCAACAGTTCAGCACTCCCTGTCCCAGTTCTCCATCTAATTTTGGCACCATCAACTCCTGTCTCCCCTCCCCACCTTTCCTTGACATTTCTTCTTTGTTCTTCACTCTTCCCTTTCATCTTCTCTTTCCTTCAGCAGCTGGCACATTTACCTTGTCTGGCTCCACCTGCCCTCCAGGCCTCCCATCTTCCTTTCCCTCTGCTTCAGCAACTCCTTCCAAATTAAACAGGTGACCCACGGGGTGTAGGAGAGGTTTCCTCGAGCCAGGGCTGCCCAGGACTGAGCACACCCACCTTTCCCAGTTTGACTGGCATCACAGTGCTGCAGAAACGCTGCCCAGTTCCTCACAGTCTCTTCCCTATGTAGCACAGCTCTAATATAAAGATATTTCAGCCCAATTTGGTTGTCAGGAGCAGAGCAGGTTCCTCATTCATTCATGATGCTGATTCCAGCCACACAAGAATGAACACAGTGCCACTGTCCTCTCTCAGAGCAGCAGTGGTACTTTTTATTTGTGCACAGGAATGGTTCCACAGGGCTGGAAACACTGAAGTTGATGGATGCAGAAGGGGAAACGTTGAGGGTAAGGTCTAGGAAAGAAAATATCACCTTTAGTGCAGAGACTGGCTTATATTTTCCAGTGTTCCAGCAGCAAGTCCTTAATCTAATCTGGGCTTGCTTTTAAGAGAAAATCTAAAGCCCAAAGCATTGGTTACACTCCAAACAGATGAGTCTCTCTGAGCCTGCTGTGCTCCCTGAACTCTTTAACCAGGATTTGGGAGAGCAAGGCAACCCAGGGCACTGCTTTCCTCCTCTCTGTCACGGTCTGGGTGAAACATGGATTCCTCTCCTATCCTAAAGACAAATACTAAAACTTCCTACATCGCTAAAGAGCACTTAGCAATACAGAGCAACTGCAGATTGCTATTTTTATCAAGTACTCCGTATTTGCACTTCCTCTGAAATCTCAGCAGGGTCTCAATATTGCTGAAGCTGACTCCTGCAGCCAGCATGCATGCAGGCTGTGCCTGGAAGGATGCATCTTGGAGCTGGCAGCAGTTATCAGTGAGTGATTGATAATGGGCAAACCTCTTGTTCAGCTAAACGGGCTTTGGCACAGGATCACTTGAAATATAACAACAACCCAAAAAAAAAGGAAAAAGTCAGTCTGTTGAGGAGCATCCACCCATACCAGATGTGCTGACTGGAGAATATGCCAAATTCTTCAAAGCAGTACAACTTGACAGCAGTTCTAGGCAGAAGTGATATTCTTCCCCCAATGTATTTACAAACAAAAAGAACAGTAACTGTGGAGTAGGGTGGATAAGATTAAATATTTTTGTGAATATTGGCCTAAATTTTTTAATGAGTTTCCCTCTGCTATACTGAATTCCTTTTCAGTGGGTGTGGGAACAACTGGTTTTCACTGGCACAAACACCTATGAAAAATATACAACCCTCCCTTCCCATACTGCATGTTTGAGCATTTGCAAAGTGCACTTCTAAAACCATGTAGAAAAACACTGATGATTGAAGTGGCCACAGGCTAATCCATCAGAGAGAAGAAATGTTACATTTAAGTTTGTTTAACCAACTTAAAACCAGAACAATTCTATTATTCATATTCATGACCAATACTTTTCTAAATGAGCCTTCACTTCTCAGTTTGGGTCTTGGTGAATGCACTGCTCACCACGAGCAGAAGGGGCACATTCAGACACTTCTCAGGCCATGGCACACACCCTCCTGGAGTGGACATGCACAAAAGCACGGGTGCAGCTGATTTGAGGTGAAAAGTGAGGGAAAAGGTAATCAAGGGGTTGCTTTTCAAGTGCAGCCCCCAGGAGGGAGCGAGTGCTGGAAGGCTGGGCAGATGGAGCCACGGTGGCTCCTGTTCACCTGTGCCCAGCCATTGCTCCTCCGGCTCTTTGGGCACTGTTTCCTCTCCATCTCACAGGTGAAGGCAGCAGCAAGTGTGACAGGTGACCACCTGCTACTTTGCACAGCTCCACAACAGGCTGTGGAGGATCTCAGGTCAGGGCTGGAGACATATTTGTCCCGTGTGAGCTCTTGGGAAGGTGCTACCTTCCATACCGAGTGCTGGAGAGGTGAGGGTGCTTCCAAGCTGTGCAAAGCACTTGCTGATTTCTTACACATTCAGGTGGATTTGCTGTGCAATCTGTCTCTCTGTTGGTTGCTGGCTCATCCCCAGGTCCCCAAGCCCATCAAGGTTTTTGAAAAGGAAAATCAAAATAACCTTCCCAAGAGAGTCAAAACCTGAAGGAAGACAGCTCTCATCCAGTGATGCTCTGTGGCAGAGGGTGGCTCAGCTCTGCCTCCCTGCTGGCTTTAGCCCTCAGGCCATTTCCACAGCTGTGACCTGACCAAATGTCCACTGAAGCCAGAGGAGACTTTCCAGTCGTATCGATGGATGCCTGATTGTGCTCACTGGCACTTAGTAATACGCCAAACAGTCTTCAAATTTCTTGTGGTCACCAAGGAATTCACAAATGCCTTAGCTTTTACTGCCCTGAGTAATTATTTATTGGGATGGCCTTTTTATAGAATCTCCTTAAAATGTCCATCCAGGTTTTAAGGCCAGCAGAGACTATTAGCTCATCGGTCTGCAGAATAACCTATCCCCGAGCATTTCACTCAATAACCACTGTGTTTAGCTCAGCAGTTAGCATTTGATTAAAAAGTATCTTCCAGAAAAGCCTGCAGTCTCCACTGAAGAAATCAAGAAATTAAGAAACCAACATTGCCTTCGGTGGTTTATCTGGTGTTTTATCCCCTCTTGGGTTTAAAAGTAAAATGTATTTAATACAGAATATCTCCCCACCTTTGAACAACGCTGGACACTTGGCTGGGGAGCACCAACATCTCCAGCCCAGCACCTCACAGGTTTATATGAGAGCACTATGACAGTGAGTCTTGCAGAGAAATGCCTGGAATTGTCATAGAGGATTGAGATATTCATCCTAATTCCAGCCTGGTGGTCTGGAAAATGAAGGAAGAATCTTTGCAAATCATTCTTGAGGGAAAGGACAAGTTCTCACTTCTGCCAGGTGGGTTGGAGGAAAGCGACCATCGCTGTGATGGAGTGGTGTAATTCTGACTCCTTCTCCAGCTGAATCACGAGTTGCACTGTTTTGCCTCTTTCTCCCTCAGTATTTCTGTCTTGCTTGCTCTGAGCTTTAGTTTCCCATCTCCTCTGTCGGTTTTGCTCCAGGAAACAATATCACATTGTGGGAAGAGTCCTAGGTCCAGCTTGTTCATGTCTGATGGTGGGCAGGAATGCACCTCCACTTAACCTTGGCTTCTTTGGCCCTGCTTTTATTTATAACCATTTCCTGGATCTTCACTGGGGGAATAAGGATCATATATTAACCAGATACTCCAAGGCTTTCAGGGATGGAGCAATATGTTCTGGCTGAGCCCATGCAAAGTAGAGAGTCAAAAGTGAACTTTTGCAACAACAACAACAATTGCTGTGTGGGGGCCAAGGTCAGCTTCCCTGGGAGGGGACCAGGGGAAGGCTTGTGACAGGAGATTTGTAGAAGCTCTAAAGGAGCTCTTTCACATGTTTCAGCTCAAATCTCTAAATTGTTCCCTGCTCCTGGTATCCATACCTCTGAGCTGGATTTGTCTGCCTTAAAATCCTTTGAGGAAATGCACATTTCTGTGCTCCCAGAGTGAAGAACAGTTCAGAACATACCTATGGAAAAAAGTCGTTCCTTGCTGGCTTCTCCAGGCCACTTTGTACCTCAATGTGGTGCAAAATTCACTGGCTGCAGCCCAAAGATCCAGGCAGCAACACACATCAGGTTGTGTCTTTGGGCTTGGTGAGGTTAAATCACTCTCTTCATTTGAAATGGTCAGCAAGAAGCATATTGATCTCAGCAACCCTGGGATTTCTCCAGTAGCTGATAAGGCCAGAGCAGGGGGTGTGACACCATCTAAGTGCCACTGGAGAGCAGGGGAACAGCATCTTCACTTATTCCCATTCTCCTGTATTCCTCCCCTGTGTCACTGGCTCATTCACAGGAGGTACTGCACAATATAATAAGATGCATCATAACAAGATGTCTCTATAAGCCAAAAAGCCGTGCTTCTCCATGCTGGGAAAAACAGCAGATGAATGACCCAAATGGATCACAGTGACTTAAATTGCATTATGGAGACAGTGAACTGTTTGTGACACATCCTGTACAAGGCTCTTGAACCACAACAAATAGATTGAAACCTTTCTAGCATTTAATCTTTTCTCCCATTGACCATGGGCAGGTCGTAGAGAGAAAGAATCTCTCTTCCTTCAGTCTCTGTATTGCATTTTATTAGGTTTGCAAGGTTTGCTCCCTGTGTGAGTTATTCTAAGTCCTTACTCTTGCCCTGTGATGTCTGGAGGATTATACACACTCTGCAGCCCAGCTCTTCCATAATTGCTTTATCAATGGGGACCATGTAGAACCACGTTTTACAAGGCAGTTTTGTCATAATTTGTTTTGCACATGGGAGAGATAGAATGCTTAAAGGAATTGCTCTTCTGCTCTGTACCAGAGAGGACCCATGAGGTGTGTCACACCTGACCTGCTTTTGTGCATCAAACCCATGAGGACTCAGGAAAGTCTTGCCTGGAGGCACACAGACAAGTCCAAGGAGCAGCATCCCAGGGAATGCCTCGTGCCAAGGAGCTGCATCTATTCACAGCTGGGCTGGAGCTGGGCAGGTGTGCTCAGTGCAAGAAGGTACCAAGAACAAGTCAAGCCTGACTCCTGGGCAGTGAGCACCAAGGCCAAGGAGGTTTGTGCCCTGGGAGCTGCACCTCACAGGCAGTGATGCCATGCCCACTGTTTCCAGCTTCCAGCTGAAGTGGGGAATGATGGAAATGCAGCTCTTGCCTCCCACTTCTGTGCACAGGGAGGGAACAGAGCTCTCCCTGCTTTGCACTTTCACCCCTGAGCTGCATTTGAAATGCTTTTTGAGCACACTCCCTTTGCCACAATTGAACATTTGCATCAAGCCCAGCAAGAACTTGCTCCTGAATTTGCAAGACAAAATTATTTTAAAATATCTTCATTTAATCCAACACTGATGCAGAGAGTCAGAGAAAGTGGTATAGGAGACCTTTTCCTTTAAGTTTCAGTACTGTAAAACTTCACCACCACCAAGTATTACCAAAGGTTAAGAGCTAAAAAAGCTTTTTAAAGTCTCTTATAGACAATGATACTGTCTAGGTTTGGAGTGATAAGTGTCAGAACCCTACATGATTGGGGGGGATGCCCAAAAACAGAGAGTGGGGCACAGATGTACAGAACCAATGATGAGACAAATTTAATTTCTGCTGGTAACTGGTTGGTCTGGCTTTTGTTCTTTCATGGTTTGCTCTGACCTCACTGTGGAGGCACTAATATATGTTGTTTTCTTAGATGAAAATTAAGCCATGACTGTGCATTTCTGCAGTGCTCCCCAAAATTCCTGCTGCTGGCCCTCCTGGTGACAAGGTCGTGCACTGGAGGGGCTCTTCTGATCTGAACTGTCATAGCAGCAGCCCTGCTTCTGTGCTCCAGCAGGGCATGCCAGACTGCATCTGAGGATAAAAAGGTAATTGATCCCACAGAGGAAAAGAAAGAGCCTGAGGCGAGAGACAGACGCACAAACTGGAAGAATGCAACGTTTATACTTTTACCTAAATCAATAGTAACTATGAGAAAGCTGCTGTAGCTGCGAGCTCTTGGGCTGTGGCTGAGTCTCAGACCTGGAAAGGGGCTTGGAAATCCTTGTGAGCAAAAAAGTACCTGAAAGCTGCACAGAACTGGGAGCGAGGTGGAGAAAAATCCAAGCCAGCAGGAATTAGCTGCACTTACACACAGGCACAGGGGGCAGTGGGCAATCTTCCTGCTGCCAGGACATGCCACTTTGGAGGTGTCAAAACGTAGGCTGAGACCTGTCAGGTCACTTTGCATGAGACAAGTGTTTTTCAAGACAAGGTTTCCTGACCTAGGCTGCATTGGAAGAGGCAGATCAGACATCCATCAGTACCCCACGCACCCTGTCCACTGCAGATCATTTATTTTGGCTCCAGTGGCAAGCAGCAATATGTGAATTCATCACGGTCAGATAAACACTAATAAAATGTCCCAGGTTCGAGCAATAGTGATTTTTCTGTCAAGCCCAAACTGAATAAAAAGCAGAAAAATTTCATTTTCTGCTCTGGAGCTGGAAGGACCAAGGTGCAGAAACAGAACAAGAACAAACCACATGAATTCTTTGCAAATAGCTTCCTCTCTTCTAATTGCATTTCCCATCTAACTCCACTTTCGCTATGGCTTGTGGAGGTAACAGCTATTGATCTACAACTATTTTGACAAGGAGAGGTGCTGCAGAAACAGCAGAAATCTCCTCAGGTCGTTGTCAGCTAATCTGGCCACACAGTAAGGGAGAAAACAATTAACACCAAGCACTAGCTGCTGGGCTTATCGTTATCCAGCAAGTATAAGGTCCTCTGAGGACTTGAATTCTCATTTGAGTCCAGCTTATAATACAAAAGCCACACCTGAGTAACATGTGCTGGCAGAGCTGGCTTCACAGAGCACAGAAATACAAGCACAGGAGCTGCAAACATGTTTTCCATTGACTGGAGCTGCAATGTCTTATCTATCACAAGCCACTTGATGACTAAACTCACCCAGCAAAGTCATAAAAGCATTAGTTTTGTATTTGTTGTTCACATTCAGAGACATTATACATCAAAAAGGTCAATGCTTCCCAACTAATTCAATTACAACACAGCCATCTATCATACTAGTCCAGTTAATACCGTGTTAGCTTGCTGTTTCTGAGCAATGATAAAAGTTGAAGTGTCCATACAGGATATTCCACTTTAGTGACAAACCTGTTAGTGAGCACAGAGCTCGTTGCAAACCTTTCTGCAGCCATTCTTTGCCAAATGCTTTGTGTATCTGAACTATTGCTCTTTGTGAGGGTGACAGGGTGTTTAAATGCACTGAGACACAGTGCTGCAGCCTGAAGCCATGCTACCTGTACAGAGCTTGAAAAATGAGAGTCCCTAAGGATGTTTTATTTGCCTGCATTTGTTATTAAATACATGGTGACTGGGATTCATTTACTGGTCTGTTTTCAATAGATTTCATCAAAGAAAGAACCATCACCCTCCCAGCACAGGTTTGAAAATCTGGATGTAAGATAGCTACAAGGCAAGGATTTATTTAATAAATCTGTGCAATCAGATAAATGAGAAAATATGATATTCCAATTTTTCTAGGAGTGCAGACAAGCAATCTGGGCAGCTACAGGTTCTTCAGTCTGATTTTACAAGCAAGGAAGGCTTTTTTAATACACATTGAAGAAAAGGGCTCTGGAAGCAAATGGTGGCAGGAGAAAATGCACCAAGATAAATCACACCCAGGGACAACATTATCTTTCTCTGATAAAAAACCTCATTTTTTAAAGCAGCACATATAACCTATCAGGACTTCAGCAAAACAGCGGACATGGAAAATTAAGTTCACTGGAAATTATTTGGATTAATTCACCACTACTAACTACTTCCCCACCCACCCAGTAGGAGAGATGCTGACATGCCAATTCAAAAGGAGGATGAGCAGGCTGGGGGAGGTTATTAGAGGAATTCCTCTGTGTCTGGGACCCATTTCCGTTGCTATTTTCATTAATTATCCGTAGACAGAGCAGAAAGGCACTAATGCCTTCAGTGGAGTGAGACAGAGAGATGGGAAGCATTCTTGGAGAAACTGCACAGAACAAGAGGCTGAGGGATGAGCCAAACACAAAAATTCTATTATGTTTCTGTACTGAAGAAGCAGCAAGAACACCTGTGAGCACCTGGGAGTTCATCAGTGGGGAGGAAGGGGAAAAGCAAAGCATTAGTCTAGCAAAAGGTGCTTCTTTAAACATTTGACAGGCTGTGGCCATACAAAATCAAAGGGAATGGGGTGAGTAGCTCTGCACAGCTACTGGGGAGGGTGCTGACACATTTACAGGGCACAGATCATCAAAAAGGATGAGGATCCCCCCAGGAATACCCTGCCCCACACGGTCTCCTGTGCTCAGCCATGCCCATTTCAGAGCCAGAAGCAACAGTGTTGTGAGAGGAAAGTGGACAAGCTGCTCCATTTAGCTTTGCAAAAATGAAGCCTGAGAGGGGCTGTGATTATTTTCTATAAATACATCAAGGGGGTAAACACAGGGGAGAGAGAAGAGCTATTCCAGCTGAGGGAGAATATTGGCACAAGAACAAATAAATGTAAATTGATGGACTGAAAAAAACTTCTTCAGAAACGTGCGTTTTTGGAAGGGCCACACAGGAGAGGAGAATAAGCTCTCCCTCTCTGCCCACAACCTTGCTGTGTTGCTGAGCAGGTTTGGATGGCCCATTTGGGTGGGATGAGAGCATGCTGCTCCCAAACCATCCTCTGAGGTGTAGGTTCTCATACCAAGCAGACACCAGACCTGATAATTGATACCACAGAGATCTCCAAGCCTCCATTCAGCCCATACCCTCCACAGAATTTCCAAGAGTTTCATACTTCCAGTGTTTTAAATGGTGGGGTTTTCACCACAACTCTGTTTTCCTGGTCACAGGCCAGGAGGACCATGGAGCTTCTGCCCTGTACCCTGGCAGGGAAGTGGTACAGATGCATCCAAAACCTGTTGGTGTGCACACAAACACCTGGGGCCCTCCATCCCTGCAGGACCAACCTGCTGATTGCTGCCCTGTGCCTCTGCTGACAGCCAGGATGGATTCCTACAGAGGAGAGCTCAGAATAATGGCATTTTTAACATTAATGGGGATCAGAAACCGTAATGCTTGGCTCAGTCCTTTTGCTAGTGGCAGAGCAGGCTTTTAAATCACAGAAAATAACCATTGTCCATACTTACATAAGCTAGTAGCATTACTAACTTAAAAAACCACAGTGCCAAATCATCACATACCATGGCACTAAACAATATGTGGGAAACTGAGGCACAGAAAGTCAATGCCACAACTCATCAGTACTTTGATCATTCCTTTCCAGTCAAATTATCCTGCTCTAGCCTTACAAGAGAGACAAAAATCGTGGCAGGAGATCTCCACAGACACCAGGGGTAGCCTTTCCCAGCTCTGTAGCACCTTGCTCAAGGCCTGGCCGTGACCTCCCTCCCTGGGCAGAGGCACAGCACCCCAGGAAGGGATTTTGTCAGGCTGAAGCTTTCAGTGCAGCACATTCACACTGGCTTGGATGGCCCTCCTCCATCAGCTAATACATTTTAGCATCTCTGAGCAGCTTTTTCACGGGGCAAACACATCATCTTGTGGAGTGTTTTCACATTATCCCAGCAGAGCTGCTCTGGTGACACACAACTAATGTGGGATTTTGCTTTTACATCTTGTTGCAGTCTGCAGTAAAATTAGGTGGAGGGCTCCTAAGATGTACATTTTGAGTCCTTGCATATCACACTGGAAAGTGTCAACCCATCCTGCAGTGAACGAGTCCAATTCAGAAGTGGAGACTTCAGTATGAGCTGGTATTTCAATGAGTGGGGCAATAATTCTCATTGCTCTTCCTCTGAGTCACACATGAGAACTCTCCTGCAACCCAAATGAGCTCCTATATCCCTCAAGTGCAAATAGGAAATGCAGTCCTCTCCTCTGGACATCAACTACCAATCTGTGTGTTGCCTCATTCTGTTCAGATCATGTTGTGGGCTGATATTATCCCTTTTACCATCAAGTTTATTGGTTTTATTTATACCAACAGGAGTTATTCTTTTTAGCATAGACTATTACTGTGCTTTATAAATCTTATCACGAGGACAAATCAAGAATAACATTTTTGCTAGTCTATGAATCCATAATTGGCATTTGCTCTCTGATGTTTTATGCAGATGAGGATCTTTCTCAATACATTACTACACATGCAGACAAAAGCCCCACACTCTTAGGAGTTTTAAATTGAAACCTTCCAGACTTTTGTGCATGAAAGTTGATTTTATTTGCACTTTGAACAAACTCCTGGAAGAGAAACACTTTCATTTTAATACCTACTGCTGGATCCTAAAACATGTTTTCTTTTACATAAAGAAAACCTTCAGAAAAAAAAAATACTGATAGAATATTTGCTCAGAAGCTCTTCTGGCTCTGGGAACTTTCTCTCTGAAAATGAAGGATGCTATGTGACAGGGGCACAGGGGGTCCCAGGACATCAGGACCCACATCCTCCCTCCTTTTTTTAAGCATCAACTCAGAAACCCCAACAGGGGCACGGGACAGTGATGGCTCCAGCTGATGCAGTGGGTACCAAGAGTTGGGAAATACAGCAGCAAAGGCTACACACATCCCAGCCCTTGCTTTAATTCTGGTGGACTCTAAATCCTCCCAATGTGCCAGGGCTTTAGGAGAAGGAAAAAAACTTAAAGGAACTTATTTTAGTCTGAATCCATAGCAGAGAAAACAAGGTGTCATGAGTGTGATACTGCTTGGGGGAATATTGTAGCTTCTTCCTCTTTCCCTGGCATGATATAAAGGGTCTATTAAGAGGGAAAATACCACTCTCTCACAGATAATACAAAACTTATGCCCTTTTGAGACAAATAGATGTCAGTCCAAACTGATGGCTTAAATTAAATATTAAAGATTTTAAAAAAATAAACCTCCCTAACCAGAGTTTGATTTATATAGTACTGTTCCTTTAGAGAGGATTTGTGGAAACATGAACTCCTTCTCTCTGTTGTTCTTTGTAAAAGAAAAAGAACAAAATCAATTTCTATAAAGCAAGATTATTTTAGGAGTCAAGTTATCAGAAATGCCTGCTGTATCTGGGACATCTGTTTTTCTCTCCCCCATTCTTTTTCTCATAAGACAGTCACTGCAGAAAAAAAACCTGAAAAGGATCCCAGAGCCTGTCCAAAACTAGGTTATTACTGCTTTTCTCGATGTGATTAAACTTGTCTTTATTGCAACCTCACCTATTTTCAGCCAACCTGATCAGCAGAAGCTCAGCTCTCTTCACAGTCCCACCTTTAGTGCAGCCAGCAGCACCCCATGGCCCATGGGGGTCTTTCATGCTCTCCTCGTGTCAGCAGCACACCATGGAGCACATGGGCACCCAGCACCCAAAAATCACCTCTTTCCCAGGAGGACTCTCCCATGGGCAGGAATGGGGCTGGCAGCACTTGTTAACAGAGCCAAAACAATTATTCCTGCAGCAAACCCTGCACAGGTAATTCCAGGGTGATGTTTAACAGCAGTTATGGACCTTGTGTCCTGTTTCTAAAAACAGCAGAGCCACAGACAATTCTGAGTGGACTTTGGGCTTCTTCCTCTCCCAGGCTCTCCTGGAGGGGGTTCCAGCATCCAGCACTGCTTCTCAGAATTCTGCAAAACATTCCCTTCTTTCAGGAGCATTTAGCCCAACATAGCCCTGGAGACAGGGAGTGTTCCAAGCCCCTTATGTGCAGCCAGTGTTTTACATTTCATGGTTTTCAGATGCCCAAAGGAGCCAATCCCCTGGATCTGATGGACCAACTCCAGACCCAAACCACGTAAGGAGGTGACCCAGATGCCTGGGAGCATGTAGGAAAATATGAGTGAGGAGAGCTGGTGTGGGGCTGCAAAAGGCAGCCTGGGGTGTGGGAGAGCTTAAAAAAATGAGCTGGGCACAAGCTGTCCATGGTGGTGGGAGGGTTAATGACACAACAGCTCCCATGAGGGCCCATCTCACAAAGGCTGCCTTTCACAGGGAGAAAAAAGGAGAAAACAGCTGCTAAAGAGAGAGAAAAGATGCTGCAATGTTAGAGAACTCCTTGCAATAAGTCACCAGAGCAAGTTTGTTCTTAAATGTGTCTGAAACACCTCCAAAGGAAACATGTTATTTTGAAGAAGGATGTTTTTATATGTAGCTTAAAAGAGATGAGTTGCCAATAGAAGAGCACAGCAGAAGAAAACAGTGGAAAAACAACTGGAGATTGTACCAGTGGTTATCACACTGGTCAGCACTCAGTATTAATGTTGTCACACATTAATTTAAACATCAGAAGGCCAAATGAAATAAGGACACCCACACAAGCATAATGAAATCATTCACCTGCATCCAACCGGTTTAGTCCTGTCCTGCATCTGCAGCCTCTTGTACAAGTGACATGGGAGTTTGCATCAGAATTTCAAACAGATGGAAAACCCAGAAAATTGTTCAGATCAAGCTGGATTTGGCTCCATGACTACAGACAGCAAATGCAAATCCTGTTACGTGGTGCACACTCACAGCAGGAGAGAGATGGAGCGAGGGAGCTGCTGGGACCTTCTGCTGGTAAAGAAACCAGCACAAAACTTGACCTGGCTTTCACCAAATGCCCAGAAAGAGGGAGGCTGAAAGGCTGTCCTTGCTTGTTACTGTTCCCCATGTTTCTTTTCTCCCCAGAAGATGCCAAAATATGTATCCAGCTCCTGCGTTTTAATGCTGCACTGAGAAGGGACTGGAAATATTTTACAGCTCTTTTGAAAGTTTGGTTTTTATGAAGAAAAAGAAAACAGGGGATGTGTGTAGCTGGGTAAACTTCAACTCGAAGCTCTCAAGTGCTATTAGGCAAAACAGCAGGGTTTTATTGAAGCAGAGATGTGCCTGTTGCCATACATTACTCTGTGCCTCTCTGGATGCTCACAGTTGCAGATATTAAGGCTACAGGATCCAGCCTGATCCAGGCTTATCAGGGATCCAGCCTGATCCATATTGCTGGGCACTGGGATCAATAGCCCTTGAAAACAAACAAACCAACAAAAGAATAAAACAAAAAACCCCACCTGAGTTTTCACAGGCAAAACCAGGTTCATCCAGCTCCCCTCCACCTAATTAACCAAAAACCTTTAAATCTTACAGAAAACCCACAGGCCTAAAACCACAGACTTTGAGAGACGAAGTCACCTGGCTTTTAAAGGTTAATTTCCAGGCACACTGGAAGATGCTTTATGTGTACAGCTCAGTTGGCTCCATTATTAAATTAGCAGGTTACAAAGCTGGTACACCACGCTCTGCACTGGGACATTAAGCTGCAGGAATTTTCCTCTCGACACTGGCATCTCATCATTTGCTTCTGTTGATTATTCAGATTGCATTAGATGTCAAGGCTTGCTGGATTCAGAGGCCTCACTGAGATGAAGGCAGTTCTATCCATCACAGACAACGCCAAGGAAATGAGTGCAAAAGCCACACCATCCCTCAGGATAACAAGTGATGCAAGATATACCACACCATGGCTTCTTAAAAAGTCTTTTGAAATGTCATAATAGCTTGGATTTAATAGGGGGAGGTGGAGAGGAGGGGGAAATCCATCCAGTTTGAAGAGGGTCTACAGCCAGAGCTCAGTGAATTGCACTGCTTTTTGGTCCTCACATCTGTAATTTGTACCTAGCTCACCTCTGCAGTACAGACTCCAGCCCTGGAGAGTGGAAGGCATTTCTACAGCAGAGAAACAAACTAATTAAGAGATTACACTTCCATCTCCTCCTCTAAAAAGAGAGCTTGGTGCAGGAGCAGGTCCAGTTCCCCCCTGCCCCAGCAGCTTGAAATATCCTCTTTGGACACAGAACAGCTGCACCTAAAGATAAAGCAGCCCCATTGTCTGCAGCTCCACGGCAGCCTCGTCCTTCCTGCCTGGGGTTCCCTACCATGATCACCTCAGAGCCCCATCCCCTGCCGCTGCTCCCTCCTGCCTGCCCCAGGCACTGGGAGACCATCCAAATCACAGACATTTGATCCCACACCCTCTCTCAGAAGGAAAAGAGCCTGCACATCCAGAAAATTGAATTTGTTTTTATTTAATACCAAAAAAAAACCCCAAAAGTGGAGATTGCCTCATTGTTCTCTCTACAAGCTAACCATTTTAACCTTCTTGCCTCCTACAAAGCGAATATATTATGTGATTTCTGTGCTAAAAGCAGCTGAATGTCACAGACATTGATCTTGGCTCCAGCCATTTTTTTTATTTTTTACAGGATTTGGATCTGCTCTGATTTGGCACCAGGTTATTGGTTTCTGCCAGTGTCAAAGTACCACTTTCTGTTTTGTTTTTGCTTGCTCACAGACCTCAGCCCTTTGGAGGGCGAGTGCCAGCCTAAGTCCTCGGGGCAGTTGAACCATCATGGGAGGAGACACTCCTCGTGTCCCCAGAGCATCCTCTTGGTGCTTCCAGGGGACATGAATGTACCAGTGGGACAGGAAAATTATTCCCAGAGTAATTCACTGCCTCCCTTCTGTACCCAAATGACTCCAGGCATCACTGCCATCACAGGCCAGCACGGTGGGACCCAGCAATGCTGGTGGTGCAGCAGCAGCCCTTACATCTCAGCTTGAAATCACAGCCTCAGTTTGGAAGATGGCAGCTCTGCCAAAGGAGAGAGGGGAAAAACCCTCTGCCCTGCACAAGTCCTGGGCTCACTGAATGATTTTTCTTTTTTTAATAACCACCTTCTGCATTCAGAGCATCCTCATTCTTTTGTTTCTGTTGCCTTCTCACTAAATACTGGACGCTGTCTCAAGCTCCCTGCACGCTCTCTAGAAAACAAGTACAAAGCACTTTTCCCCCCTTCTGGGATGATAAACTATATAAAACTACATAAAGGCACATTAATCACCAGAGCTCAGCTTCATTTATTCATGCCATTATAGATGAGAAATATTCTTTGGTTTTAAAGGTTTCTTTATCAAATGAAGGTTGAAAAGCCAAAAGAGAAAAAGAAAGAAGAAAATGGAAGTAAAAAATCTACATGAAAATATTAAACATGGGAGAATATTGGGCCAATGCTCTCAAGGATTTCTTGCCAAAATCACTTGAAAGACTTTCACAGCTGAAATCAGGACACAATAAAAGGACTGAAAATACTTAAAGAACATGCTGAACAATTTTGAAAGTAAAGGTGAACAGAAGGTCTGACTGAAGAAACTTAACTGTGATCCCAAGGCATTTCCATTATCCATGGGAACCCAAGCTCTTCTCAGAAGCTGAAATTACCCTTCTTTCCCTGCCAGCACCAGGACAGGGGTCCTGTTTGGGACATTACTCTCAGCATTTCACCACCCTAAATCATAACCCCAGGCTCTAGAGGAACAGCAGCTTCTGCAGATGTCCAAGAGCAGGGCAAAGGACAAGTGTGGTGACAGCTGGGAATTAAAACAAGCAAATGGAGATCAGTTCAGGTTTGTGCTCAGACCATCAGCAGCCCCTTACTGAGGAGCAAGTGGGGGTGAGAAATGGGAAAGCAGAGAAGCGTGGATGAGGCCAGCATTGGATCTGGACCATCTGTTGGAGAAAGCCCCTCACCTCCAGCTCAGCCTTCTTTGAAGGCAACTCAACACCAAGTTTTGGCTCAAGAGCATCAAAGAGAAGTAATAGATGGGGCTCTTGGAGCAAAGATCAGGAACAGCCAGGAAGATGCAGCAAAGCACAAGAGATTCTTGTCCATACTAAGAGATGAACGAGGCAAGGGGCTCTGAACATCTCTTGTAGGAAGAAGTTACCCACAGGAACAGTGATCGCTCTCAAAACCCACTTAGGCCTTGCCTACATCAAAATGTCAAAGGGAAATAAAGGTGTCTGATCCAGATTCCCTTAACAGATGGTGTGGTTTCTGACAGAACTGTGATGTGTGAAATCAAGATTCATCTGCAAACTGCAGATGATGAAGACGTGATTAAGGAAATAAGAATCACTCTTGGAGACAGTGGTCTTCATCAATTCCTTCCCATCCCTTGAAAGCTTTCCAGTGTAAAGTCTGTTCTGCAGGGCATTTGCAAGTGGCCAAGGACACCTAAGTTAGCAGCAGCTTCCTGTAACAGCCAGAAAACACAGCAACTGATAAAGCAAAAGGTGAATGCGAGTTATTAAGTCTTCCAAAAATCCTGTTCAAATTTGAAGTTGGCCCTTATTTTATAGTTAATCTTCTGTCTGTTTGCGGTGATGAGGGAGCCAGATGTTTAATTAGCTTTAACAAAAAATTCCATTAAAATCTGCCTTGCTTCTACTGAAGTAGATTTATAACCTGTGTAGACAGAGACAATTGAAAATCCCGAGAAAAATATTCTGTGGGGAATCCAAGAAAATCTGTGTCTCAAAACATTTTCTCCTGCACTTGAGGACCTTCAAGGTCTGGAGACTCGGGTAGAAAGACCACATGCATTTTTCAGCTGTCACCATCACTTATTCACTTAACAAAGGAAAAAGAGAAGCCTAATTACTCATGGGTCCCTTTTTCATTTGCAGGGTTAGCAATGTTTAAGGGGGAAAAAAAGGAAGAAAAACACACAGATGAGTTATCCCCCCACTTAGAGCAGTAAGAAGATAGCAGTGCTTCCAGGCAGGTGGGTCCAGAGGGGAGTGCTCAGGAAGCTTTACAACCCACAGCACTGTTCCAGCCAACCACCAGCATCACACGGTAGCTGCCAGTTTGCAACCCTCTGCAGTTTTTGTTTGCATGCTTTTAGGTAATATTTTGCTCAGGGACTGGTTTCTGTGTTATTCTACCCAATCTCATCAAAGCAATTTGTATCCCCCGCCCTCCTCAGGTATAACTTCCCCAGAATCCTCATTTCAGCAGGTCCAGCAAGCAGAAATTTTTTTTCTGTACAAAAATAAATAAATAAATACATAGATAAATAGATAAATAAATAAATAAAATCCAAGCTAGACCAAGGCCACTTTTATTTAAAATAAAAGTGTCCTTTCATCATAGCCTCCCCAGCTGTTATAGGAAAACCCTCCATGTACAGACAAATTGTTGTGCACAAGCAGCTCCAAGCCAGTGTTTTGCAATCATATGTTCCACTATTATTCTGTTGAGCACAGAAAGACCTACAGTCATGGTTATTCTGGCTCTTCAACCCTCTAAGTGCCCCACAGGTACTGCTGTGACTGAGAACAGATCCATCCCCTAGAGGCTGCTAACATGATTTTCTACTTGTTGCAATTTTCTTTCCTCTTCTCCTAATTAACAGTGCTGTGAAACTGGTTGCTCTCCCTTAACCTAAATGATTTTAACATGTGCAACAACATCGATGAACCCCTCAATTAATTATTTAAAAATACCAATACGAACATATTTTGGGGCATTGTACAGCCACCTCAGCGTAAATTGGACTTAGATATAAAGCAGATCCCTGTCTGAGCTGAAAGGACTTGGTTTTGATCACAGAAAAAGCCTGTAAGCACAACAAGATTTTGGTCTTTTTCAGGCTGCATTCTCATGTTTTCCCGGCTGAAAGGAAAAAAAAAAAAAATTGCAAGCACGTTTCTTTCAGGGTAGATTTCAGCCTTATACAAAATTGAAATCTTTGTCTTAAATAACACTACCCTCTTTGCCATTGTGAGGGGCAAACTACATCAGCCAAGAACATTTTTTAAACTGCTGTTAAGAAAAATGGGTTTTTCTAGTAAACACAACCCCATGTCTAGACTGGGCTTGAAAAGAATCTACTAAAACTTTCCAAAGAGAAACATGTAGAAACAGCACAGTCTCCTTCATGCAAGAAAAGATCTTTCCTGGAGCTGAAGTATCCCAGCTTTTTCTCAGGGGGTTCAGATGCATCTAATGGGAGATTTTGGCCTCTCTAAGTGGAGTCAGGAGTTGCTCCAACTTGTGACATCTTGGTCAATACTTGGATCTATAGAGGCTGCATCCCTGCCCCTCACCAGCAAATTCCCTCCCTGGCACCAGGGAAAGAGCCTTTGGAGCATTGTGAGATGATGTGTGAGTCAAACACAGGAGCAAACCCCAGCAGAAAGGGGCTTCAAGAAGGTCTTTGAATTTCCCTCAGGACCAGATTCTCCTGGTCCTCAGAACAGGGAGAATATGGGATGGGGCTACAGCCCCAGGGCTCAGCTCCGGATCCATCCCCTTCCTGTGGCTGGCCTGACCCAGCAAACTGTCATCTAAAGGCCATTCCCTGCTCAGGAAAAGCTCAGACAGTTTAGATTATCCCTCCTCCCTTTCTAAAATGTGTCTTGTGCTTGTGCCCAGGGCAGGAGCAGTTTAGACAGCATAAATAGAAATAAATGATAACTATAAAGCAAATAGCAGCGTGGAGGGAAGGGCATCTTCCAGAGTGTGTTAAGGCAGTGTTAAGAAACACGGGACAAGCTGCACTGAATATCAAATTAGGAAGAATTGCTTTTTTCTTCCTCCTCTTCTCCCTGGTGAAAGCCCAAGGCATTTCTCATTCTGCTCCGAGGCACAGTGCCAGTGCCTCTTTTAACAATAGCTTGTTTTCTAGCCAAGCATGGGGAATGGGAGACTCTGGTTTAGCAGAAAGTGTTCTGGTCCCAGTATTCCAGTGGGTGCTGGGTTTTTATAAATCTCTTCTTTACCTCTCATGACAGCAACCTACACAAATTCCTGGCAGGAGGACTCTGTTCTCCCCAGTTGCAGTCATTCCTCCCTCCGCCCCAGCTCAGACACAGGTCCCCTTCCCTGAGCACAGCTCATTTGCCAGCCTTCCTTGGGGACACTCCCATCCTCTTACCCTTCTGAACTCATCACTCCCAGCTGGCATCTCCACAGTTCACCATTCAAGGCATGGCTTGTAGGAAGGAGTATGAAAGCACACTCTGTGTGGAGAACTGTTCACCAAAGAATTTATTTTACTAGTCCACATCCCTAATCCATTTGGTCCAGTCATTGGAAATGGATGGAGAGGACTTCTTGTAAAGGTTCAAAGTGCCCTGCATTGATAATAAGGCCAGATATCAAAATGTAAGAAAGAAAATAAATACAAAATGTAAAGTGGCACCAGTGTCACAGCAGACCTGGGGTTTTCTTGCATCTCACACAAGGTGAATGATGAGAGAAGTCCCAGAGTGCTGCTTTTCCCCACCCAAATCAGGGTTAAGATCCCTGAGCACAGGGAGGGGAAGTGAAGAAACACCCCAGGGACATTGCAAGCAGCATGTTCAAGGTGGTGATGGAGTTAACAAAACCTCAGCTCATCGAGGGAGCTGAATGTGGCAGGTGAGAAACCACCAAGGAACGTGTGTGACAACACAACAACACTGAGCAAGAGCCTGCAGCACCCAGAGGACTTTGGCAGGACCCAGAGCTGGCTGCAGGGTACTGCAGGCACTGCTGCCCAGACAGACCAGAGCAAGCACTGAGATGCTGTAAAACAGAGGGCAAAAAGGCACAGGGCTCCTCGTGGCACCTTCAGAGCAAGTCACTGAGGACTGGAAAATCATACCAGGAAAGAGTCACTGCATGCCCTGCTTCTCCTGTAGGGCCACCATCACAGACCAAGGTCTCTCCAGTGCAGCATCTACCGTGGAGGGGGATCTTGCATGACAAGGATGGAATAGAAAATAAATATGACTTGGTGCAATCTCAAACCCAAATGAAAATTTAACTTCAATTTGCACTCAAAAAAGGGGATTTTGAGCAATGGGGCACAAATAGGATGACTAATATGAATGACTTAATAGAAATGGAAATCACTCCCATCTGAAGTGACAGTAAGAGCCAGAGCTTAATGCACTCAGGTTCTGGGGACTGGTTAATTCCTGAGGATAATGATAATTAAAAAAAAAAAAAAATATCAAGGTATAAATGGCAGTGTGTGCTAGCAAACAGCAAATATAAAACTATGTTTAAGAGAAGCCCATTAATCCGACTGCAGCAGTAAGGAAGATTTCCTGAACAAGTTATGAAGGGAACAATAATTAAAAGATATGGTGGTTAATGGAAAGCAGTATAAAATGTAGTGTGGGTGTACAAAGAGAAGCTCATGCCAGACTGAATCCAATATCTTCCTTTAAAAAGATAACCAGTTTTCAACGGGAAAAATGTGGTAGGTCTAATCTATTTGGACATCTGGAAGGAACCTGGAAATAAAACTGCATGGGAAAGTGCTGGTTGGAACTAGGAAAAAAAAAAAAAAAAAAGAGGGGGCTACAAAAATTATTAGCAGCAAGAAACCATCAAAGGAGGTGACCAGAATACACACATGCTATTATTCTTGCCCTCCCATCTTTTATCTTAGCCGTGGCTTAATTTTTTAAGGTTAGTCTGAGTTTCTATGGTTGATGAAATTCAATTCTCACATCTTAGGTACTTAATAAGCCTACACACAAAATGAGCTCTTGTTTTTAGGGAATGGGACAATTTATTGTCCTTTGAAGTAGACAAGGACAAGTGGTGTATATGTCCTTAGTTTCAGGAAAGTTCTGTAGAGATTTTATGTCCTAAACCATCCAGTTTCTGATGCTCCCCAAGCCTGCAGTTCTCTCCACAGCTGCAGCACAACTTTGTTTCTTCACGGAGTTTCAGTCCATCCCCTCTCCTCTGCAAACCCACTCACATCATTGCCAATGACATGCAGAGAAATTTGCTTCATGCTGACAAAGGGGAGGCCCAGATATTCCAACTCCAGCTTTACACTCTGGATTCTCCTGAGGCACCAAAGGTGGGCATCGGGCATGTGCCAAATCCTCTGCCCCACGAGAAGCAGCAGCACTGAGGGGAGGTTTGGAGAAATACAACCACTGGCAAAGGAAAGGACCAGGACCATTCTTCTGCCAGCAGACAGAAGAATGTTCCAGCACCAATCAAACCCAATCCACTGTGGAAAAGCCCAAAGCCCAATTTCCCTGGGCCACGCCCAGGAAAGTCCAGTATCAAACAGGAGTGACATTGGTCTGGACCTTAGCTGGCTGTGCTGCCCTTTGGGAGACCTTCTACAAAGGCACCTTGCAGGAGAACATTCCCAACCTGAGTTTTCCCCAGGCACAGTGAGACTCTTCAGCTCTGAGACTGCAAGAACAATTTTCCCTGTATGGGCAGAGTGGCAGATACCTCGTCAGCAGGAAAATGTCTGTATGGCTATTAAAGGAATAAAACCCAGAAAGGCTGCACACACCAAGCAGTGCTAAACTGCTATAAAATTCAAATTAGGCTGCATTGCATTGCACAAACTTCCTCCCAAACCCACCCCATATAAGGTTACTAAATGAATGTGACTCAAGTGCTACAGAGAAAAAGAAAATATGACAATTCCTGAGAAGCCAGTGCATAATTTTCCCATCTCCAAGCCATAATGTGGCAGTGCTAGGAAGGTTTCCTATTTTGGAAACATCAGGCAGGCACATTCTGTCTCCATCCCAGCATGCCTTAATCAAAAGCATCCTGATCTCAAGTTCAGCAGCTATTTGCAGGAACAACCAGCACCACACAAACAATCAGAGAGATTACAGAAGAGATGAGTCCTGCACCAAAAAGACTCAGCAGAGTCTGCTACCCTCTCCAAACATGTGTCTTTGTGCTTTGGTATCTCCATGCACCGCTGCAGGAACCAGACAGGAAGAGCCCAGCCAGGATTTGAGCAGTACAGCCAAACCAGGCTTTCCAGGGCATCACTCAGTCAAGGATGCTGAAGATAATTTGGTTTAATTGCACTGTGGCATGTCTTTCAGCCTTCGGGTACAGTGAAGAAGGTGGGAGAGATGCTTGGAACAGGGGGGGAAGGTGCTGAACCAGCCTGGAATGCACCTGCAAAGGAGCAGCAGCATGTAAAATCAGAAGTTGGCTTTCCATAGGGAGAGAGAAGAAGGTCCAGTCCTGGTGTAATTTAAGACTTAACTGTTTTAAAGAGATTTAGCCATGCAGCAACTCACAGCTCTGCCTTCCCTGAAACCAGAGGTTCAGACATTGTGAAATGGAAATCAGTGTTGATGAGCCAGAGCTCACTTTTCATTACAGAAATGATGAATAAACAGCTACTCCTCACAAAGGGCAATAGAAAACTTTACAAGACCATCCACAATTTGAATCTTAACAAGCTTAAAATATATTAATACCATGAGCATTTGATCTTTTATGAGCAGGAAAAGAATATTAATTTACTGCTGAGGAATATTTTGGTTTTTCACCTCCTGTGATGAATCTCTCAGACAAAATCAAATCAATTCACATTACTACTTGTCTATCATCAGATCATACTTAGGTACCATTCAGCAGGTAATTGAATAAAGTTTTTAATCTTAGATGACATTCAAACATAAGTAAACAGCTTTCTCACTAATAAAAAAAATCACTCTTACTTATCAAATAGCAGATGTAATGATGGCTTTTAAAGAGATTGCAGTATTAAGCTGAACAGAATGACAGAGCTGACAGTGTCTCTTCAGTGGTCTTTAGAAAACAAAGTTTGCTTGCAGACTTTAGGGTCACTGTCTCAGCAGCTCTCTGGGAAAGACTGGCTCACCGTGGAAATGGTCAGATGAGCACACCCCTCATTTCTACAGAACCTGCCCTCCAGCCCTGGGGAAGCCAGTGCAGCTCAGCTGCTGGTGTTCAACCCTGCCTCCACCCATCACCTTTTTGGGCACATCTTCCCTCTGGAAGGTTTAAGGAAGTCAATATCCTCTGGTCTATAAGAGAGAGACAGTGCTTCTTCCTGGAAGCTTTGTGTTTTATCAGAGCAGCAATGTAGCTTCAAAAAAAAGAATAAAAGACAGAATAGGAAGGAATGCACTTGCCTGGAGCCTGCCTCACTGCCTCCTTTTACATTAATACAGATACTGCAAACCTCCTTCTCTAGACATAGGAATATTTTAAGAATTTGCAGAATTTGCTGACCTGGCTCTGCCTTGACACAACAGCTCCTACAGCACCTGCAATAACATCCTCCTGAAAGAGACTGCCATCAAAACCCAGGGTGCCTGCTAAACTGAGCAGTCCTGCTAAGTTCCCCCAACACAAAGCCAAAGCAGTTCACAGGAAGCTGGTGCCCTCCAAGTTAGCAGTGAGACCACCCAAGCCAAAATTTCCCAGGGGTTTCCTCAGACATCTCAGCTCCTGGCTTCGGAGAACCAGCCTCCCCTCTCACTGCCTGACCTACACATAAAATATTCCCTGCCCTGCTGCCCTGCACCAGGCTTGGTCCTGCTTAACCTGCATGGTGCCCACTATGTCCCCATGCATTTGGGAGGCCCCTGCAGTCAGAATTGCTCTCTGTTGAGAACAGCTAACAATCCAATTAGTTTAAAATTAGCTGGCTTTAAGGTGCAAGGCAAGAAAATATTTAAGTCAGGAGGAATCCTCCTCTTTAATTAACTTTGGTGGAAAACAAGTTTGTCAGATGGTATGGATGTGTTTGTTTTGGTTCACTAGATTTCTTAATAAACACATTAGGGGTAACATACTAAGGTGAGCTTAATTGCACAGCTATAACAAAATTCAATAAAGAACATAGTTAACAATTGCTAAACTGCAGCATCTCCTGTTATTGCTCACAGAGTTATTGCAGCTGGCAGTGGTCATCTGGCTCCCCTGGAGCCGAGCAGAGCAGGGACTGCACCAACCCATAAAAGAGGTAGAAGAGGGGAGAGACCAATATACACTTAAATAATTGTGCAGCAAAACCTTGTAAATTCCAATTTCTGCTAACACTGCTTCCCACAGAGAGCAAACAGCTTTGGCTGGCACGGTCCACGTTTCTCGCACCCAGGAGCCGTTCTGTTCCCCTGCCCAGAGCTGAGCTCACTGGGAACTGAGCTGCAGAGATGCCCCAAGCAGAGGACCAGTCCTGCCAAGCCCTCCATCAACACACCAGGGTGGAGGCTCATGGCATCAGTCACTCCTGGAGCACTTACTCATAGCCCAGGGAGGAGCAATGAATTGTTCTTCTCTGCAGGTCAGCACGTGGCTTTCAGCATTTCTGTCCACAAGCTGGGGATGCTTGGAGGGAAGAGCAGAAGGAAGAGAGACCACCAGCACCTCCCTGCTGCCAGGGCCACCCATCCCAGCTGTAAGGGTTATGAGGGTTTGCCCAGTGTCCCTGTCTGAAGGTCACAGCCAAGCAAAATGCACACACTTGTTCAGTGTCAGCACCACTGGAGCCTCAGGCAGTGGTTTGGGTGTTACCTGCCCCTGTGCTGCAGACTCCCCTGGTGGGAGCACTCATTTTGCAGCAAGAGGAATCAATGCTTGTCCACACACAATCTTCCTCTGGCAGGAGAAGGGACACCACCAGCCTGGGGCTGTTGGAGAGTGATCCCTGCATGCTGCTAATGCAGAGAGACTGATGGAGCAGGAGCTGGGCAGCGGCAGCTCAGGTGAGACCCTGCAAGTCCCTGCACCACGAGCAGCTCTGCCCACACTGGATGAGATGTTTCCCACCCCAGGGAACCCTCCAGGCACAGCCCCCCCGCATCCCAACACATGAAGGTCTCAAATTCAGTCCAGGCTGATCCAGCCGAGACAAGGAGCAGCAGTGACAGAGACACAAATAATTCTGGTTTTGTTTGACATAGCTTCAATTTTCTACTCTTCCTGATAAGCTGAGCAGCAGCAGTTGATCCCAATACACACACACACATACATATATATATAGAACACATTCCTCTGATGGATGTCTCCCTTCCCTACCACATCTCTCAGTCAGCACACAAATTAACCTCAGTCAGTCAATCATTCTGCTATCTGCACCTATCACCATGTATTAACTCCAGTGATAAGATGAAGTTTAGATATCAACTTCTAACCTCTGGCTGGTGCAAACGAGTTTACACAGCCTGTACTTTCACAACCCCATGAGAAGAAATAGTACTTACTACCTCTGGTTTAATGATGAGCACAGACTGCATAGCCATACTTTTATAGGTACCCTGGAGAAAGGTGAGGGAAGGTGCACTCCATAAGCATATTGATGAGTTGTGTAGAAGTGCTCCCAGTACCCATTAAACCCTCTAATATCATGGACTCTATTAACAGGACAAATCACTGTACTCTGTTGCTTTACAAGTGATAGGCAGAGAGGCCACGGATGGAAAGAAGTCCTCTGACTGAAATTTAATCAGACAGAGGACAGTGCACAGCAGGGGTTTTGCTGCTGTTTCGCCCATCATCCCTCAAGAGGAGAAAAACAATCCTTACTTAGCTTTGGTGGCAGAGAAAAATTAATACCACACTGGGGACGAGGGTTGAGGGCCTTTTCTCCACAAAACCATCTCTGAGAGCTGCTCATTCTCTTTTGCCTCTTCCCAAAACCAATCATGTCCCAAGCCATCCATTGCACATGCCTGCAAAATGGTGTCATTTGTTCCACTCCTTGGTAAAGTCCATTTTGGCCTAAAACGGCAACAATTCAGCAAAGCAAAATGAATCCAACTTCTTTTGGTAGATGAAGCGTATCAGTCATGGAAAAGATCTGCAGTTTTCCTCCCTCTGCCTGCAACTGCAAACTGTATTTGGCCTCGGGTGGTTCAAAGCATTTATGTTTGGAAATACTGGTTGTCTGCAATTAAAACTGTGCATTGCCATTCAAGGGGAAAGGGTGAACATTCTCCCCAAAGGTTTTGCAGGTGCCTGGCTGACCACACACCCCTCCAGACCATGCAGCCATCTCAGGAGGCATCACCAGTGACTCAGCTGTCATTCCCCCTCAGTTTGGTGAATATTCCCTGTTCAAACACAGTAACAACTGGAAGAAATAACCCATTTCAGCTGTGTCACAGCAAAAAGCCTGGAGAGCATCAATTAAGGTCAAGGGAAAGAGTCGGGAGGGTTAAGAGCACAGGAGCAGTCAGCAGCAAAATATTGCCAATTAACATAAAAAGCACACAAGTTGTTCATTCTGTTTAAGCTTGTTAAATATTGAAATTAAGTGTTATGAACTATTAAATAAAATTAAAGCCAAAATTAACTGCCATGCATGCTATGCCTGGCCTTGTAATGGCTCATTAGCGACGCTCACCAAGGAGCATCACCCCACACACACAGCACCAACGCTGCTGCTCCCTCTGGGAGCTGCCTGCAGAGCATTCCCATGCATCAGTCTCCCAGGAAAATTGGTGGGCAAGAGTTTGGCATTTGTGGATCAGGAGCCAGCCTTGTCCAGCTGAGCTAGATACAGCTGGAGAGGCAAAATAACCAGCAACGAGCTCCTCAAGGGATAGAGCTCTTCTCAGAGCAGCTTTAAAATCCCCCCTCCTCACGTTTGCTAATTTGTCACACCTAAAAATACATCATTTGCCCCAGAGACCAAGAGGATTAAGTCACAGATTTTTTATTTTTTTTTTTAAGATATGATATTTTTACAGGAAGAAAATTTGGTAAATATATGGAAATGAACCAACTCTCCTAAAAGGTTCTCTGATTTTAAGCGAAGACTGTTCTGCATCACCAGCTGTTTATGTGCACTGATTGAAGGCATAATTGACAAGGGATAATTGCTTATTCTTCCTAATACATGGTGAATTAAATTTTTCTGACTCAGCACACCGTGCTGATGAGAAGCCTGGCAAAAACCCTTGCAACAGAATCAGTGTGGAGGGCAGGAGCCAGACACATTTTTCAACGGGAGGGGCCACTTGTGCCTCATCCTGAGCACCAGATAGCCATGCTGTGTCCTCAAGAAAGCTGTGGCACCACCCAGGAGGGCTGGGTCTCCTTGGCACTACAGAACAGCTCAGCTAAAAGTGCTACAGAGCCAGCAGCACATCATCCCTGCTGCAAGTCAGCCATCGGACACAGACGTGCTAAAAGAGTACAACAGGATCAAAGTTCAACACTGTGAGAGGGTTTAAATATTGAGTATCCACTAATCAGGTGAATGTAAGGTCTACTTAAGACTACAGGCATTTAATAATGCTGATAAAAATTAGCAAAGGCTGATAATTGCTTTGCAGAAAGTATAGCCCAAGGAATGAGTGGGAGGAGGATTTAAACCCCTGTAGTATTTGAAAGGAAAAAGAATTTTGTCCTTAAAATGCTTCACAGCAGTTTAAAGTGGGCAAAGAGTTTTCAGAAAGTGTTTTAGGAATTTGAGAAGTGCATTTAGAAGTCATTCCAAAAGCCCTGGTGATTAAGTTGGAAGAAGGTGTTACTGAATGCCCTCGAGTCCAGCCAATTCCCCAGGCTCAGCCCAAGAGCAGAAATGCCCCCTTGTTTTGGCACTGCTGGCAGGCTGGTGCAAGGTCTGGTCAGTGTTGACACAGAGGTCCTGTACAGCCAGGATGACAAAACTCTCCCTTGATCAAATGCCAGTTTCAGGGTTCAGGCAAATGCTTCTCACATGGGAGGCCAGGGTAATATTTATGGATGTTCTTACAACCCTCCCCAGCCCTCCCGACTTCAGAGACTTCGGATGAGTATCTCCAGCTTTATCAGATAAGAAGCTTATTTGAAATTCAAGGCAAGGATATTCCAAGGCTCTTCCTTTTCTGCATGTTCATTCTGTTCCAAAGGAAAGATATTTTATCTAATGCTTTTTAATTCTGGCCATAAAGTATAATTGGCCAAGGCTGGAAGATAAGCAGTTAAAAATCTCCAGTTCCTTTTTAAATTAAGGCTTGCTTGAAAACAACCTATATCACACTCAATGAACTCAAAATATTTAATGCTGATTCAGTAAGTTTCACTGGAATTAATTTTCTGTTTATATCCAAACAACACTTCTGATTGTTGAAATACAGTGTGTCTTCAAATTAAAATCTGCTGGTGGGAGATGTAATCTAACGTTTCCTTCAGATTAATGCCAACACTAAAGACATTTCTTGAGCAACCTTACTGCTCCAAAGAGCCATTAAAGGATGCAAAAGAAGTTACATATGCAGAGATCCAGTTCATCCTCCCAAAGAGTTCTTCTTGCTGGCCCTCCCCTCCCCACACATGAGGGATGGCTGCTGAGCACACACAGGTCCAGGTTCACCTCCCATCACCACAGGGGTCTCTGAATGGCCACAGACTGACCAAATCGGGGTCTTTCTTCTAAATCTGCCTCCAACCTGTGCACCCCACGTGGTCACTGGTTGGGCTGAGTTTCACAGCTGGGTGGTTCTCAGCCACAGCCTGTGTCCTGATTTACACAGGCAGCCCAAAGCATCCCGGTGCTCATCTCTTAAGGAGCATCCTTTGCACAGAACTCTTCTGGAGTCAGCAGCTGTGCACAGCAAAGGGCAGCAAATTCTGTCAGCTCATGTGAAGCTTCGTCCTGGTGTAACTTCCCTGAGTCAAAGCTGGGCAAGGAGGAATCCAGGTGGGACATCATCCACCAGATCAGATCTGAGATAGAGACACAACGTCCTAGGAAGTGCCACTGGAGAGTATCAGCAAAAGGCACAGAAGCACTAATGAGACACAGATTAATAGTCACTTTGGCTAATCTCTTCTTTCCTGAGGGAGGGAAGAATCTCCAACAGCAGGAGAAGTGGTCTCAAGCAGCAGCTGAAGCTTTGGGAAGCCTTCTAAGCACACCATGCTGCCAGGCCCTCGTATCCATATCTCACCAGTGTTTGCCTGGCTGGAGGGGTGCAGCAGACCCCCTGTGGCACCCCAGGGACCAGCCCCTATTCGGTGCCACTGAGCTGCCTTGCAGTGCCAAAGGCTTTGCAGTGTGACAGGGGAACACAGCACGTGTAAAATCACCTTCACAGACTTGTGCTGTTTAATTCAGGGAGACAAAAGGGGAACAGTGGAAAGCTCTGAGTCTGGACTGTGTCTTTGAGGCATTTTAGGGCTCCAGCAGTGATGCCAAATTAACACAAGCAGCCAGTGCCAAGCACACCCCAAAGCACCAGGTGCAGATTACTCAGAACACAGACATCACCCTGCATGGAGGTGGTAGGCTGTTTCCCAGAGGCTCTGCTGCATCTCACAGAATAGTTTCCTTAACCTACTGCTGCAGGCTATGGGTGTAGAAGCAATACAACAGAAAAGAAATGACAATAACCCAAAGAAAATAAGCCTGCCCTTGCTTTCAAGGAAACTGCTGGCTCATTCACCAAGCACAGCACCAAACCTGCCAGAGTTTAGGAACCACTTGCTCAACACTCAGACACGTTGTGTGGTTCTTGGGATGGTCCTGGGCAGGACCAGTTAGATTTTGATGATCCTTGTGGGTTCCTTCCAGCTCAGGATTGTCTACAAGTCATCAGCCAAGAGTGAAATGGCAATGGCTGCTTGGGGTGGGTTTTGCTGGCCAGGAGGAGTGTCTGCTGCAAGAGCTCCAGGTGGGCTCTTAGCTGATAGAAGGGGTTAAAAGGTGACTCCAAAGTAGGCAGATTTGGCATTTCAGTAAGGGAGCTCTAATTAGGGCCACAGGCTGGGGACAAGAGAGGGACAGACAGCTTTAAGACCCAGCACAGCAGACAGCTCTCAAACTGTTGTTTTACAGGGATCACTGGTCTCACCCAGGGTCACAGGAACCTGAGCAGAAGGCTCAAAACAGGCTGAGAAAATGAGTAAGGAAAGTGTGTTGGAGATGCAGACCATGTAATTACAGGCTGAGACACCTGGACAGCTTAACAGAGGTAAATGAACTTAAGTTCATTAAGGGTCTAACACAAGACAGCCAATGATCTCAAGTGTCAGCACTAAACAGGGTGCAGGAAATCAGCTCTTCAGGTCCATCACCAGTTTGTTTTGCATGTCAGGATCCCAACGGGGCTGCTTGGGCACAGCTGGGAGTGGGAAGCAAGCAAGAACATTTTCCTGCAAGCTCATATTGAAAGGACAACACAGGGAGACCAGGAAAAGCCAGGAGATCAGCCGAGGCACTTACAGCAGGGACTTTGCAGCCTCAAACCTCTGTCTTAGCCTTGCAGCAGCTGGGAGATGCCTCTCTTCATGCAGCAGCTCTCAGCAAGGAGCCCAGAAGGGCAGAAAGAAAACCTTCAGAGAGACTCTGGGCTCCAAAAACCCACTGGGCATTTAGTACCTTCTTCACACTACACAGCTGGGAAAAAAAAAAAGCCCAAACCAAAACCTAGGCCAGCAGGATTGCAGCACCACACTTTGCAACTGGACACCAACACGTGTCCAGCTTGTGCTGCCTTCCTGCTCTGTCCTCACAGAAAGACTTTTTCAGCACCTAAGGAGAACAAACACTGCAAGAGGGCAGAGAAAAAATCCACTTTCCTAGACTGTATCAGAGCTTGCTGGCAAAGAAAAGGAGAACCTGAGCCTCCTTCTTTGCAGGAGGTGCTGAATGAACAGCAAGCTGTGCCCAGCAGCCAGCCCACCGAGGGCACCAGCTGCTTTGCAGGGCTGGACCCTGAGCCATGTGCTGCCATCCCTCTCCTGGTGGCAGCTGGTGTGTCCCAGAGCCCAGTGGGAGCCACCCTTGGTGGCACAGGTGCTGCCTCACAGCGCTCCATAAGAGAACAAGCTGCCTCATTCAAACAAGGGAACTTGAATTCCTGCCCAGCAAACCATCCCCTTGAAAAGGGAACTTTCAGATCAGCGTTTATTAATTCTGGAGTGTGATTCTGTTTCCAAGAAACTTTCTCGGCTGAAACAATGAAAAAAAATTGCTGGTTTGGCAAAGTTTCTGATTGAGAATTCAAGTGACAGTGCAAGTGTTTTGCTGATAACGAAATCATACACATTTTTGTCTTATAGCCACTGCTATTTGCTGCAGACTATTTATGGGATGCAATAAAAAAAATCAACATGCTCAGCACAGCTCCAACTTCTTTCCACAGACAGGCCTTTACCCCATCAAAAGTTTTTGCTGGGACAAAGGTGTTACTTCTCAGAGGTCCAAACACACACATCTGCTGCTCAAGTGGGCCAACTCGCCCTTCTGCATGGGACCCAGGCTGCCAGGAAGGGCTGGGAGCTGCACAAGACTCATCCATGTTCTTGAGTTCCTGTTAACCAAACAAATCTCACCTGGGGAAACAATCTGAAATTCAGTTTAGCCAGAGGAACACACAGTTGTCCTGCTCCTATGCACAAGGCACATTGAAGCCCATCCAAGAGCTCTGTTTCTCTCCTGTATTTTAATTTATATCAAATCAACATTAGGCCAAATAGATGCTCTCATATAAGCTGTTCATAGGCAGCCTGGCTTCTGAGTGTGGTTTTATATGACTTGAAAATCCTTTTTTTTTTTTCTTTTTTCCTCTTTTTTAAACTTCTCATGGTTAAGACTGGAAGCAAAAGGAAATTTCCAGCTCTGGCTCTTGCCTCACTCAGTTTGCCCAATAGATCTTCAGGCAATGGTGCAGATTACTTGATTGTTGCTAGATCTCACACTGCCACCTCTGAAAAACTGTGTGTTGACAGACACCAGTGACTGGAGGTCAGAGCAAGCAGCTGGCAAGGGGCTACCAGCACTGCTGTGGGGGAAGCAAGGATACCAAGCCTGGAGTATTTACCAGACTGCAGGAGAGCTGACTTGCCTGCTAAGCAGGGTGGGTTGGGTTTTTTCCTCCATTCAGATGAAGAGGGAGTCAGAATCTCACACAGCTATTTGCTGGAAAGGAGCAGCTTTCCACTCTGGCAGTAGCAGCCCTGCCCGAAACCACTGCCCTGACAGCCAGGATGTATTGCCTTACCACTCCTGTTAAGAACAAAATCCAGGGATTTGCAGCTACAACCCCCACCATTAATCATCTAGGTTGGAAGATTTTACTTTGAGATGCAGAAGCTGTATTAACCCCCAGGTGATGGCTCTGATGTGGGGAGATTTGGGGGCACAGACCAAGACCGTGAGCTCCCATTTGGACAGATGACCACGATGGGAGTGGGGGGCACTGGGAAGAGCCTGGAAACCATCCCTGAGGCCTGCTTCCCGTGCTGGAGATTAAGAACTCTGACTCAAAGGAGAATTGAGGACTAAGCCCATGAGGTCAGGAGCCCCAGGTGACCCATCCAGGCCCCTGTTTCCCAGGTAAAAGCATCCCAGGTGCTGCAGACAGGGCACCGCTCCCAAGTTGTGATGTATCTGCCACCATTACTGAGCACAGCTGGTTCCCTTCACTGCTCATCAATCCATGGAGAGGCTATTACAGTTATTGATGTGCCTCAGACCTCAGGAGTCCTCAGACTTCCAACCCCAAGAGCTTTAAAGTCATGAATTAAGCCCTAAGAGTCATTATTAAAAAAGCTGCAGCCATTGCATTATTTTCATCTGCCGTCTGTTTAAATGCTCTGGGCTATACTTAGCTCAAGGTTTCTCTCCACAAGAGCTAGAAATTTACTTGCTCTAAATGAAAAAAAAAAACCTCCAATTGTCCTGGAGTTATGCAGTGATTTGAACTGAAGTTTTCATTACTGTGGTATTTGCAGTACAGGCAAAATGCTCCAGTGCTTCCAGCTTGTCCTTGAGAACACATTGCTCAAGGTGGGGAGGGATGAAAATCCAGGATCTGGCCAGAGCTCATCTCACATCATTTTTTCCCCACATGCCTTTGGAAGACAGAATTGCCACAGTCCACATCAAGGCAGTGATGTCCTTAGGTGTTTGCCTGCCCTCCCTATCACTGGTTTTAAACCACTAGATCAAGAGGAGCTTAGTTCTTAAGTTTTCCACTTGGATTTGTTTTCAAGCCATCACAAGTGAATTGAAGAGTGAACCTCAAATTCAGTTTCCTAATCCACTCTGGTGGATCCACCCCACTCCTCACAAATAGCATTCAAACAAACAAAAAAAACCAGAAATAAGAATATCTGCTCTCAAAATTAAAGCTTTAAAAAATAAAATTCTTCTTTACTAAATGCCCATTCCCCCAAGTCCTAAAGAGGAGCAAAGATCAGCTATAATTGATTAAAAGACATTCTATTCTGTAGCTATATCATTTGAAGTCCTTAGACCTCACCCAGGAACAGCCCATTTAGAATTTAATTACGTCTAACTCACGCAGTAGAAAGTTTGTGGTTACAAGTTAGGACCCAGTGCTCCTTGAAATCAGTGAAAAAATGGCACCAAGATCAGACTCGGCCTTGCAAAAGAAAAATAAAACCCTTCTTTTCCTTTAAGAAGAGCTTTATTCAAGAAATAAAGAATTCAAGGAAAAAAAAAAAAACCAAGAAAAAAAAAACCCAGTATGTTTCACAGGCTGGAGAGGGCTCTGTTTTATTTTCTGCTTTATAAAATAATCCTATTGGAAACATCTCTGTGCATACATTCAGTAACTCTATTCCAACAAAAAAAAAAAAAAAGAAAGCCCTACCCTGCACTGTAGATAGCTTTAACAAATATTGAAAGGATTGCTCTACAACCAGCACAGCCCTGCACAGCACTGGAGTCAGGAGCAGCACTGGGAGGAGGATGCATCATCCCCAGACACATCTCCTTCCACAGCACCGTGGCTGTGCAATCTTCCCCTCTATGGGTATCAGCTCAGTCAATAGCAACAAAAAGCAGATTTATGGCCACACATCCACAGAAGAAGCTCATGAGGAGCACACACAGCCCCGTTGCTGGTGAGGCAATTGCTCCATTAGGGGATGGGGCTGTTCACTGGAGTCAGAGCAAAGGGTCCCATTTGTAAATGAGTGCCCACAGCAGCAGCTGTGCCTTGGTTATCTCTCAGGGACTGACTCCTTGGGAATTGTGAGCACACATCTGTGGGTGCTCACACCCCAGGCCCTTTGCACAGACCCCACTGCATTTCTGGGTGGCTAGATTCCAAGAGGAAAAACAGAAGGACTAAGTTAACCTGGGTTAAAGTAATTTACAGGCTCAAAAACCACCAGTCCCGGCTGAATCAATTTGTATTTCCTCCTCCTGATGCCAAGGTCTCCTTCCTGAGAGCACCAAAAGCTCTAAAAGAGCTGTACCACTCAAAAGGGCAATAAAAATTCCTTTAATATGTAATTTTAAACCCCCCACCACACTCAGCCATTCAAGTCTTTGATACTCATCTGCTGCTCTACTGAGGCCCTTTGTTAAGGCCCAATGTGATGGACCTGAAGCTCTCCAGGGTGAGCCAATTTTCACAGAATGTGGCTTTAACAAATTCTATGTAGCCAACTGGAAAATTAAGAACTGTCTTTTTTTTTCCTCTGGAATTTATTAAGGTTGAAATAGTCTTTATAAGTGTCTTCTCAACATGTCAGCACTATCTAATCAATTGAAGATAAATTAAGGGTTTGATCAGACTTCCTTTCACAGGAATTGACCTGATGATTAGAGACAATACCTTGTGTGTTACTTTATCCAGTGCAAGAAGAAGAAAAATCAACTGTACCTTGCTACAAGTGGCCAATTTTGGGTACTTGAGGCCACCTGACCTCGAGCATCACTCAGCAGCCACTGCTGCCTACAGCTGACTGCACAACACACTTGCTTTGCATTTGGCTCTGCAGGAGAGCTGCCATAGTTATTATTTAAACAGCTTCAATTTGGGACAGCTTGAAGCACAGCGGGGCAGATTGGACCATGGAAACCCAACAGTGCCACACAGCCCCCTGAGGTCACAGCAGTGCCTCCTGCAAAGCCTGGCTGAGAGGAGAGACAAACACTTGGTTTCTTTACTCTAAAAGACAGCACCGCAGTCTCTGGGCAGTCAGAGATCACAGAAAAGCCCTGATCCACTTTAAAATCACAGAATCCACTTAGGCTGGAAAAGCCCTCAGAGATCTCAGAGTCCAGTTGTTAACAGAGCACCACCTAAACCACTGTCCTCAAGTCATTCACATAACTTTTGAACTCTTCCAGGAATGGTGACCCCAGCACTTCCCTGGGCAGCCTGTTCCACTGCCTGGCCACCCTTTCAGTGAAGAAACTTTTCCTGCCATCTGTTCTGGAAACTCCCCCAGCACAGCCTGAGGCCATTTCCCCTCATCCTGTCACCTTCACACATTTAAATTCCCACCTCCACCGTTTCCTAAACCAGGTAGGGAAAAGGCTGGAAAGCCCACACCAGCCTTCCCTCCAGCCACCTGCAGGGCCTGCAGAAATACCCCTACAGGGAGGGAAAGAGCATCTCCACAGTGGCATCTTCCCAGCAGCCCAGTGCAGTGCTTCCATCCCTTACCAGGCAGAGAGACACTGCCCTTAACACAGATTTGCTGCTCAGATCTGCTGTCCAGGACCCAGGATTGCTGAGCAATATTGATAAATTTGCCCCAGTGTCCTTCACCCTGAGATGCTTCTCTGACACTGATGGCTGCCAATCTCACAGGTGCCCACAGAGATCCTGAAACAACCAGGCATTCACATCAGGGAAAGTGTTGGAACGAGAATAGGAAAAACAAAATAACCCACAGGAAAAAAATAGTTTCTATTTGAGTGTAATAGATGCCCGGGGAAGATGACAACCTTTGTGTATTTGTTGATAGAACAAGCTGATGATGTGACTGGGTCACAAGAGAGGCTAATGAGTTTCTGCAATTATTACAGAAGGTCTGCATGGGAGAAGCTGAAGATCAGTGCCATTGCTCAGGCCCAGGCATCCCAATTTAGGAAAGATCTCATTCAGACAGTAACAGGTACAAAGAACCCCACATATTTAGTTAATCTCACAAAAGAAGATTAAAAATAATTCATTTCAGCTTGCAAATGAAAAGTCTAGTGGTACAATTGCAGTCTTTGAATAGATCAGGGAGATTACCAGCATCAGACCCTGCCTATTTTTACACTGAGAGTCCTGAGAGCTGGACTGACCCCTGACTCCACCAACAATGTGCAAGACAAAAAGCAGTTTGGGCACAAGAGGTGTTTTTTACATTTAATTTCCAGCACAAGTACATTGGTGAGTTTAAGTGTTAGATGAGGGCATAGCTGAAAAGCCTTCCCTTAGGAGAGGGAGAAATAAGCATCCCTTATTAAAAGGATCCCACCTGCTTGCAAGTTCTCTGAACAGGACTGGGATCCTTCCCTGAGCCAAGACATTGAGTTAAACTTTCAGCTGCTTCCCTTTTTCCCTGACCCCACACAGCAATTTGTGTGGGTACCAACAGCCCCAGTAGCATCTCCAAAGCTCATGGTTTTCATGTTTCCATGCTCATGTTTTTCAGCCTCCACATCCCTGAATATTTCTGTGAAGCATTTGCAAGTGTTTCAGAGAGGGATGGGGGGAAGCAAGTTTAATATACTGAAAAATTAAAAATTTAGGGGCAGGATAAAACTGATAGAATCTCTTGTTAAATTATACAACTGCAGGAACACCACTGCAATTTTATCATTCATACTTAGTCTCATAAAACCCTCACACCTTTAATTTTCCTCCACTCCAGCACCATCCTGCATCATGAAGGGGTTTTGCCACAGAGCAGAGGTCAGGCTGCAGAGCACCACAAGCTGTAAATACAGCAGCTGACTTCAGCTTCTCCCCCTCTGGCAGCGACATCAGGATGCTCTTTTCCAAGGATAAATCAGAGATAAGCACAGCACCTGAGAGCTCCTTTGCTCTCAAAAGTGGGCATCAACTCATGCAAAGCAAGGGTGGGGAAGTCTCAGCTGGGCTTGGACACCTCCAGCACGGTGTCCCCTACACAGGAATAATTCAGAGTATTGCCCTACACAGGAATAATTCAGAGTTTTGCCCTACACAGGAATAATTCAGAGTATTGCCCTGCACAGGAATAATTCAGAGTTTTGCCCTACACAGGAATAATTCAGAGTTTTGCCCTACACAGGAATAATTCAGAGTTTTGCCCTACACAGGAATAATTCAGAGTTTTGCCCTACACAGGAATAATTCAGAGCTTCTGTGGTTGTTGCTCATCAGGAGGACAGGAGAACAGCTTTCCTTTTTCCAAAGCCATGGTCCAGCCCCTCGCTTTGGAAGGTGTTTAAGGCACCCTCAGGATTTAGGCAGCTTCCTCAGACCAGTCCCAAAGTGTTTGTAAAAAGGCAGGGCTGTGCACCAAGCAGTTGCCACATCTGACCCCAGGAGACAGAGCAGAGAGTGCTGGAGCTTGCAAAGCCTGCAGGACATGCTGTACTTTGGTCCTCAGGTCTGTAGGGATCTGTGACAGATATTTTGTGCATCTTCTGGGCTCGGGATTCATTGCACAGCTGCCTGAGCTCAATGTGCCAGCTGTTCCACATTAGCCCCGTGCCCTGTACTTATCTGAAGCGCTGTTCTGAGTTGATTGTCCCAAGATGGGGACTCAGCATATTCTGGAAGATCCTCGTGGCTCCACCTGCCTGAGACCTGGGTGCATTTTGACTGCACACAAAGTTGCTCAGTGAAACCTCCCTACTCCCTGATCTGTTTCCCAGCAGGTTTCACAGGACCTTGCACTTGGAAGAGCTCTGATCCCTGCCAGCCATTCACCCCACTCCAGCTCAGTCTGTGCACCAGTCCCCCCAAATCAGGCAGGGTGAGACTCCCAAAGTGCCTTTCAACTTTAAAAAGCCAACAAGAAAATGAACAGCTGTCTAAACTGCTGCATGGTTTTGAGGAATTATTAATTTCCCTTATTGGTACAAGCCATGCATTCCTAAGCAGCTCAGAGCCTCACCAGACTCCTGCCAGACTGAATCATTTTAGCTGGAAGATGAGAAACTGCAAAAGTTCAAGGTTGCCACAAACAGCAATCAGGCTTTAGTTCAGGAAATGCTGTAGACAAGTAAGCAAAAAACCTCCCAGCCTCAAGACAAGAGAGATTCAATTCCATCTATCAGAACCAGGCACTGGAGATGGGGATGGGATCTGTGGGAGCTCTGCAGTGGCCTGGAAGGACCCACCAGGCAGCAAAGGGTGTAGCCTGCAGACATCAGTCATTTCTTTGCTGCAGAGATGCCCTTCAGGGAGTTCTCACAAGGTTTAACCTATCCCAGGATGGAAAAGACCACTGGAGCATCTCCCCCAGGCTGAGAAAAGCAGCAGCACTGCTCTGTCCTGCTGCCTCTGCAGGGATGTCTCGGACAGCAACCTGTGGAGCTGCACTGAGCAGGTACATATGGTCAGGGACCACCCTCAAAACACAGCAGTTTTAATTATTCTTGCTCCTGTGCCAGACATATGGCATTTTACCTTCAGTTTAAATGCCATCAGTTTCCATTCCATAATGTTCCTTTCCAAAACTTGTCCTTTCTCCCCACTTTAATATTTTACTAGAACAAGATTTTTTTTCCAAAGGAAAAGTTTGTAGCCAAGCAAATATGTCCATGTCATAAGATGAATGACTATGCAGCTGAAGCAGTGATGTTTTCAGGATTAATCTTGCCTAAATATTTCATTTCTTCATTTTGAATTATGAACATCTTTTTACATATGTACTGATAGAGTTTATAGATCACTCCCAAACGGAAAGTTTGATTAAAAAACTAGAAAAACACTTGAGGAAGAGGACTTCAGTCTTATCTGAAGGACAGCTTTTGCCACCAACTGAAGAGCCTACAGTAAGATGACAGATAGGTCACTTATTTTCAATAGTGTTTTTATTATGACAAAAAGGACTATCACAAGTCTTGTGCTACTTTTGCCATTGTTGGATTAATACAATGAAACGTTTGCTTGAGTCTAAAACCATCAGGCATTGTCGGGGAGTACCTGGGACTCAGCACTCTGCAAGGATTTGGCACCACGTGCATCTCCCTGTACTGTGGGATCCACTGAGAGCTGTCAATAGACATTTCCTTCAGGAAATCAGAAAGCATGAGAAACCCTGTGGCAGACAAGATGCACGACTGATGAGCTGCAATCAGTATAAATTAGCACCTGCAAAGGATAAATCCAATACACAAGGAAAGAAAATATCTATTATGACTATCAGAAAAAATTCCATGTGCAGCATGAACTTGAGGAAGTCACAAGGTTGTTATTTACAGCTAGACCTCTTCAGCAACTAGAGTTTTGAAAAGAAAAAAAAAAGGTCAAAACAAAGCCAAAGATGCAAAGGTCTTAGACATCCTGAAGTTGGGTGTACATCCATCAGGGCACCAACCTTCCCAGCTGTTAGTTAACATGCCAGAGCTCCTGGAAATGCTCAGGAGGTGGTGGAGGGCTGGCTGGACAGGGAGAAGTGTTGTATCTGCCAGAGGAACAGTTCTGCAGGAGCAGTTCTGTTTGCCTGTTCTGCAGGAACACCAGAGCCCATTTTCCCCCATGCATTGCTGTGCAGACAGGACAGAGACCCAGAGCGGGCAGGAGAAGTTTTGGCAGACCAAGCAGATGAGGAGATTGGTGTCAAGGACAGCCCAGTGCCACCAGGCACCCCAGCAGGTCACAAATCACCTAAGTCACGAATTTCATTTAGAGCTCCTTGTTCTTACACCACCTGCAGAATCCAGATAGGGATCTCGTCCAACAGAGCCTCTTAACTGGGAGATAAGCACCATTAATTACCTGCAGGCCCGAGGATACAGCTCCTTTCACTGCTAACCCACTCCCAAGTGCTCTGATAAACACCGAATTTCCTCTTGCAGGGGGAGGGATCCTATCTGCAAAGCCTTGAGAGTCTAAAGCCACTTTCAAAATAGCGTCTCCCAGCTGATAAGTTTCTCCTCCATCTCAGCACTTCACAAACAGCAACTCCAAACACTTTTTCCTGACCAATTTATCAAGATTTATACCAGATTTGGGCTCTCTTTTCCACCTTGACTTGCCCAATCTTTCAGCATTCTGTAACCAAACCCCGAGAGGCCCATGACCCATGGGCACAACATCATCTGCTTTTCAGGATGCTCCTGTGCTATGAAATAGAGAGGCAGCTGTGCCAGGCAAAAAGCAGGAAGAGAATACTTCATGAACACAAAAGAAATAATTAAAACTCAGCAATTTGTTTGGGAACACGTATGTGCTTTTGTTAGCAGGAGAATGTCACCCATGGCTTTTTTAATCTCGGGATGCACTGATGTAGTGTGACACTTTGTGGTTTTCTGTGCCCTGCATTTCCATCCATTTCCTTCCCTCAAGTGGGGCAGGCATTCCAATGGATTGTCACCGTTTAGTAATTACAAATATAAATGTCACTGCTGTCAAATAATATAACATGCACCAGGACACAAGCTGTTTAAAATGGAGCTATTACAGCAAAGCCACCACTGTGTGAACACGCCTTGATTAAATTCATAGGCATTAATCATTTTAAATAAAAACTGGATTCTGCCAAGGCAGCAATGAACTTTCCAGAAGATATAAGAGTGAAGTGATGTTTCCAGAAGGCACTGTTCCTCCAGGCATCCCTTTAGCGTTGGAGTACATAATGCACAGCTGCAAAAAAGCAGTTTTTAAGAACGAGTTCCATAGAGCAGCTCAGGACCGCAAAACCCCTGAAAGCTGCAACCCTCAGCATATGGCAGCTGCTCACCTGAGCACAAGCAGAGCCCTCACAATCAGGAGTGTTGTCTGTAAAGGCACAGCCCCGGAGAGCAGGAGCTGGGGTGCAGGGTAATTGGTTTTGCCACGCTGTCAATCCCACCCCCAGGAAGAGGTTTCCCTGCCAGCCTGCTCGGTGCCAAGACAGTTCCTATTTTCCACACTGTCAGTCTCAAATCCTATCAGATTCCAGGCTGCAGAAGATAGATTATCCGGGCAGCATTATGACAGATGCACTGCTGAGGATGTCCAGTTACTCACAGAGGAAAGGGAAAATTTCTCCCCCTGCTCCTTTTCTGTCCGTGTCAGGCCCATCTGCCATCCACTGCTGCGTTCATCAGCGTCACGCCTGGGAATGACAACTCCACCAAAGGGTCTGCACACCCATTAATTAGGTAGAAACATGGTTTGATGGAAAGATTTCGTTTTCTTTATCTTCCCAGAGGAGGTGTATCCTGGGAAAACAGTCTATGATTGTTCCCCTGTATATTAAAGCAGTTATTTTGCACAGGGATCAAATTGCAGTCACAGAGTGGAGCAGCCACTTGGCACAGTGATATCAGTCATACCTGTGAACCTTATTTGCAGAAGCACCACAAAAATATTTGAGCTGGCAGCTGTTCCATTGTGGGAGCAAATATAGCTAAAAAAGGTTTTGTGTTTTGCAGAATTTCCAACTCTTTTTTTTAAAAAATGCATGTGCAAAACACACCTCTCCTCACTGTCATCCAGATCCTGCCCAACCTTTTTGATGAAAAGTCTCCTAAGTATGAAGCATTTGCTAAAATACAGACAATGATGTTGCTGTCACTGTTCAGTCTACTTGTGAGAGTCCAGCTTTGAGATCAAAAGCAGATGAAAGAGGAGAGAAATCTCATTTGGAGTCAGATGATGCTCAGCCCCAGCTTGCTGCATATCCAGCCAAGTTTTTTACTCCACCACTGACTGACCTTGCACTTACTGGTTTCCCAGGTGAGACTGAGCCTTGCCCAGTTTGGGGTGAGCAGACACTGGTGCCAGCTATAGGGACAGCTGAAGGTCCTCAGGACCATGTCAGAACTGCAGCAGAAAAATAGCATCAAAACAGCCCCAGGGACCAAATTTCTTACTCTTCCCTCCTGTTTCAAATGCAAGGAGAGCTCAGTGCCCTCACATGAATTGAGCACAGCCCTGCTGATCCCTCCATCACCCAACTCCAGCTGCACATGCAGCTGCACAGCAAAAGCAGACTGAGGAACTGATCTGGGCTAAAAAAAGAGGCAACTCCTTGCAAATGAACTCTTAAATTTAGCTTCAGAATTTGCAGCAAAACTCTCCTTGATTGAGGCTGCTGTGCTGGGAGTGAGATGCCTCCTGGCACACATCACCCATCCTGGCACACTCAGCTCTTCCCTGGAGATGTGGGGTTTCTCTGGATGCTGGGACACATCAGCATCGTGCACCACACAGCCTGTGGTCCTCCCTGGGCTGTCCCCACCAGCCACAGCCTCACCAGACAGACAGGAGGCATTGCAAGGCCCCTCATCTGACTTGAGGTAGCATTATCACAAATCCTTAGGCAACAGAAAAGCCCCTAGATTTTGGGGTTTACTGTTTTTAATCAGTTGAAACATGCATGCATGTGTTCCATCTCTCTGTTGCCAAAAAGCAGCAGACAGGTAAAACACAAAAAGGCAAAATTTGTTACAAATGCAAAAGCCAGAGCCCACAGCCCTTTCCCTTCATCCCTCAGCCTGAGGCAGGCACATTACCCAGCTCTGCCACTCAGCCTCCTCTTCCTGATACAAATGCTCAGCAGAAGGGAAATTGTGCCAGGACACAGAACACATTTACCACCTACCAACAGGGTCAGTGCTGCACTTTGCACTGGAAAAGTCTCTCCTGGGTGCTTGTTTCAAACTCAGGTCAACATTTGACTCCCCCAGCATCAAGTGAAGCAACTCTACTGAAAGCTTCTTGAACTGCAAGGTCTTGCACTAGCACAACTCTCTCTCCCCCAAACACATTTGAGGAGGTTTGCTTTCTCACTTGCTCTGCCTAAATATGAGCCCTCTGCTGCTGCCCAGCACACCTCAACAAGAGATTGAGCCTCAAACAAAAGCAGCTTTTCCAAGCACAAGAAAAACCAGAGCAGACACCACCACAGCTTACCATCCAGGCTCCAAGCAGCTCCATTTCCCACAGCCATTTGGGATCTTCCTTTGCAAATCTCTTCATCCTCCATCCCAAGCTCCCCACCTACCACCACCCTCTGAGCTGGGGAAGAGCCTTTTGTAAGTAATAATGATGTTAATGGTCTGTCAGGTGGTCTGGATTCAATGCACCAAATTTTTTGCTCATCCTCCCCATCTGAAAGCTTTTACCCCACTCTCCTGGACTGCTCTGGGAGGAGAGGTGTGAGTTTTGTGACAGAACATTTGTGTTCCTTCACAGGAGTGAGAGGAGAGGCCAACCTAGAGAAAAGGGATGGCACAAATGGAAAAGTTTGGTGGTTTGGGTTTTTTGGGGTTTTTTGTTTTCTGGATAAAGAAAACCTTTTCTATGCAGAGTATAAAAGTGTTGTCAAATCAGCAGCAAAACACACATCTTGCACTAAAAAAAACATATGTTTGTAGAGATATAATAAAAGCATCAGAGTCCTGCTCTGCTCTTCAGCTGTGGAAAAATAACCCTGGACTCTTCTTTGCCTCATAAATCACTGGCACAATTGTCCTGTGCAGAAAGCTCTCACTGTGCCCGGGCTGGGGGTGGCAGGAAGGGCAGGGCCTGGCGTTGTCACCCAGTGCAGTGACCAGCAAGGTGGGTTTGCAGCCACAGCCTGTCAGAATGAGGCCCCAGACTATGGTGTGCTGTCTCACCCTTCACTTTTCAGCCCCTGTTTTCAGCATGCAGGATTAAATTCTTCACATTAGCTTCAGAAGCAAGAATAGGTCCCCAGCACCACACACCTGAGAGCATCTGCTGCTGGCACAACGAGACATCCCCGACTCTTACCCACACGTCACAAACAAAATTCAGAGCACAGTCAAAGGGAACCTTCTTGTGGACCACTGCAGAAACGATTCTCTGCAAAACATGTTTTTCCTTTGCACGTGCAGAGGAGGAGCTCACTGAGACCACACAGGCACCGGAGCCTCACAGCCCCTGTGTGCAGCCAGCAGCGTGGGATGCGGGGATGTGCACCTGGTTCTCCCTCCCACGGCAGCCCAGGGAGCACAGCACCCTCCCCAGCTCCCTGAGCCCTGGTGCAAGAGCAGGAGGAGGGAGCTCTGTGGGGCTGGGAGGGCTCCAGGAGCTGCTGAAGTAGTTTTGCTGCAGCCGTGGCAGCCACAGACCTGAGCCCCGACCTCCTCAAACACCAGCCTTCTGATGGGCATCTGAAAGCCTTTAAAAACCCCTCTCGTGCACCTCAATTATTTTAACCGCTTAACCATCACGTTCCAGTATTGATTTGAGCACATAGGAATTATTTAAGTCAATTGCCTATTAAAATTCATTTTCGGTGAGAGGTCAAACCTGCAAATTGAAACCAGATGCAGTACATTATGCCTATCAGCACTGTGATCTGCACACGAGTTCATTATAACGTTTCTGCAGAAGTAATTTCTCTTGTCAACTTTTGCTCTGTGTACCACCATGGCTATTACAAGCTCTATTAATTAAGAGGCCTCTTTACTCTTATTTACAGAAAGTTTTAAATACTGCAGTCTCAAATAAAGATATGTAAAAAAGCATCGGGGCTTTCCCTAATAGCATGCTGCTCCTGACATTCAGAGAGGAAGGAAAATGAACTAATTTTGTAGCTGGATGTGCATTTTATTCAGTTACAGAAGATGTGAGGAGATTTTAGACTCCCTGCAGTGAGTAACAGTGACAAGTGGCACCCTCACCCAAAGCCACCACCAACATCCCTGCATCCAGGACTGCGCTGCTTGTGAAGTGCAGTGACTTCTGGGCAGCTCTTAATCCACTTGAAGTCCATCAAGAGGAAAAGGCCACAGGAATGGCCTCTCTGTGTCACCCTGAAAACTCCACCAACTCCTGATGAAAGGCAGCAGAAGTACAGCAAACCTCAAAGTGTTTACACTGCTCTCTCCCTCAGCAGCCAGAGCTGGGAAATCTCACCCTGACTTGATTTGGGTTGCATCTGGTTTTAGGTTCCTAAAAAAAATGAAAGCCAGTTACTCATGATTTGCTCTGCCACTGCTTGCATGAGTCTTGCCCCAACACACACACTGCCCCTTTTGTGTCTTTCTTTATGTACACGTGGCTCATGCAGGAAAAGGGGCATTGGAACACAGAGGGAAACATGGCATTTTCTTCCAGAGTCTCAGAAGTGTTTTGTTTTCTTTGAGACTGACCCTGTAACTCCCTTCCCAAGAGGAAAATTAGCTTTCTTCCAAAGTAAAAATCATTTGAAAGGAAGGCAGCTGTTCCAGTGGGAAAATGATGGTGTTCCTCTTGGGAAAACTGAAAACAAACCAAAAGGGAAATTTTCATTTCATTTTAAAATGCCAACTGGAAATAGGACATTTGCATTTCTGCCCTCCAATGGCATGCATGATTTTCCTATTAAGATGTTTATGAAAAGATTGTGTTTTGATAGAAGGAGGGGGTGTTTGATACTTCTGATAGGGAAAGCTGATCTCTGACCCTCTCTGAACATTTGAAAGTGTTTTGAGCTCTTTGCAGCCTACATTGACATTTCAGAGTGTTAAAAGTTGCACAGAACAAGTCAACAAATTTCAAGCATGTTGTGAGTAATTCAGTTCATAGAATCTCTCCCAGCCCAGGGAATCACTTCACTTGCACATTGCACCAACACAGACCAAGGCTGTACTTAAATTACAGCTTCTTCCACAGTTCTTCCCAGAGTTCCCAATAGCTCTTTGAGACAATAGCCAGGGAAAAGTGGAACAGAAGAGCCAAGAGAAGAGGAGCTGCTCTCAGTACAAAGCACATTCTGCAGTTCAGCAGACACACACACAGAACACATCTTTCTTTGCCAAAAGTTAAACCTTTTCTTCTTAAGGTTCTCATTATTTTCTTGTAAAAAAAATACTTATTTTCAGTGGAGCTCTGTAAAGTCTGTCCAATTTCCTTATGCTGCATTTTCTGGCACAAGAACCCCGCAAGTCCCCAGTGGGTCACCCCAGAAGCGAGCAGGAGCTTGTGGCTGTCCCAGGGAGGCTGCAGGGGCTGCATCCAGAGCAGATGTCTCTCTGCAACACAGCTCATGGGAAATGAGGAGGTGCCTCCAGAAAGTGGGATTGTTGTGCAAGCAGCCACAGCAAAGGGGTTGAGGATGGGGAGAGGCATCAAAAGCAAGAGTCCTGTGTGAAGAGATGAAGTGTTGGTCCAGCTTCGTGTTGGGCTGGGCTTAACTTGTGTCTCTCAAAAGTTCCTTGACAAAACCTCAGTGGACACTCTGGGAAGGGCCAGTGGAAGGGATTGAAGGTGCTCTCCCAGAGCCCATCCTGTTCTCAGCTCAGCTGCAGGGGTGGCTGGTGCACGGGCAGGCAGAGGGATTTGTGACACAGGCACGGGTCCTGCTGGGCAGAGAGCAGCGTGGCCAGGCCAGCAGCCCTGGCAGATGGTGAGGATCTTCCATCTCAGCAGAAGCTGCAGGGCTCTCTCAGGAGGAAGGGAGGCCAGACACCTGCTCTTGCAGTCACACGTGGCTCCGTGCAGGCAAAGGGATGATCCAGGAGCAGGACAGGCACTGCCCAGGGTGCTGCCTCCCCAGCTGTGCCTGCTGAGGCCATGGCAAGAGCTCTGCAGGGCCGTGGCTTTTGGAGGTCCCCACTGGTGATTGAAACCACTCCATTTAGTCAGAAGAAATCATGGCAAGGGCCAGTGCTGTGGGGCCATGCAGTCCAGGGGTTAAATAACAAATCCCAGTGGCATCTCTCCACCTCTCTTTCTTGAAGAAAGGGTGAGATAAGGAAGAGCCCAGCCCTGGGCAGGACCTCACAGTCTGTGGCAGGCAGGTCCTGGCTCTCTGAATGCAATTCACAGAGGGGAGGCATCTCAGAGCAGCTTCCAAGTGACCAGCACCAAGGAGGAGTTCTCACAATCTGGCTGAGCTCATCCCAGGGCCAGTGTGAGGTGCTCCCTGGGCAGGGCACACAGCTGATGCAGAACTGATGCTACACTTGATCTCAGCTGAAAAGCCAGTACAGAGAAATCAGAAGAGACTGGCTAAAAGCAATTCATGGGGTTACAAAATGATGTATTACATGCACCATGGCTCCAGGTTTGCAGTAATTTAGGCTGGTATTGATTGAGGAGAGACTGGGGCATATTCCACCACCTTTTTAATTTCAGTCTGATTTGGCCACTACTTGCAGGGCAGCAGGCAATTTGATGAGACAAAAACAAACAAAGCATTAGCAGCCTAAATCACATGCTTTTAGAAGTACCTTGTAAATAACTTTTAAGGCTGAACAAGGAGAACAAAATGAAAGAATTGGCTATTAAGGAAATCAAGACTGAAGTTTCAGGCTCAGAAAAAATGGTTTCATGGCACAGCTAAAAAAGAATATCACTCACACCTACCATCATTGCCTGCCTGCATTTTCCCAAACACTCTGTGTTTTTCTTCGTATTATGGTGCTAATTCTGACTCAATGTGTACTAATTAGATACCAAAATAAAGCCAAAGTTCATACAGTTTCTTACAAAGACCTCTAATGATATTATTTCAACAACTGGATGGATGACTTGGTAGGATTCCAGATTATTCAAACCATGTAATGGTGCAGGATTGTCTCTGCACTCCAAGGAAAGGGACAGGCTGTAAATCTGAGTGTAAAACTCCTGTATGGGTAAACCTGAGATGATTTTTCTCCTGGAGGTAGTGATTACAGTACTAAGCATACTGGCACATGGAAGGCCAGACATCAGTATCTGAGGTGGGGAAATTGCCCTGTGACTTCCATCAGGGAAGAAAACTTGTCACATACCATGTGATGTTGAGGAGAAAAAGCACGGACAGAGGAAGTGGGAGGAAAAGGTTATTTAATTCTTATTCCTTTTTGATTCTAGGGTTGAAGTGGTCTCCTCCTCACAAAAAGTGCGTGAAATCCCAGACCCTTTTCCCTTTCCCTCCTAGGAATGTGCCCTGTAACTCATCAGGCACATCCACAGTCTCAGAGGGTGAGAGGGTGGTGGAGGTACAAGTTAAGGGGGGAATAATTTCAAACCAAAGAATGTATCCAACAGCAAACTGCCTGAATTCTGAATTCCTGAGCCCCGAGCTCACCCCTGCTGCGTTTGCACGCTGAGGTTGTGTAGGACATGGGCAAAGGTCTGAGCAAAGCACATTGATTATGTCACTTATACCAGCCATCAGGTGTGGATATAAATGGATTTGCCAAGTTTGCTGTGACTATCAAAAGCTTGAACTGTGATGTGCACAGGTAAAGAGAGACACAGCAATCTCTGATTGGAGTAATTAGCACTTTCCTGCAGAAGGCTTCTCTGATCTCTAATTGCATGTTCATTTCAGGCTTTTAATAGCACCCTTGTGAGGAGCTTTTCTACTTGCTGCAGGTAAAGGGAGCTGTGACCTCGTGTTCCAGCTCACGTGCTGGCAGAGCAGATGTGATGTCCAGACTTGCTGAAGCTTGGGAGGGAGCTGGAAAATCTCAGCATTTACTTCAGACCAAGCAATTTCTGAGGACCCAGTTCTTTATTCCTGGCTAGCAGGGAGTTGGTTCAAATGGCACCCCAAGCAACATAAAGTCCCACTTCACGTTTTGTCTCATAATAAAATCAAGTTGAGTGGTGTGAGGGAGGATAACATCTCTCCTTCCATGGGCCTGTGGGAAATGATAACCTGCTCCCAAATATATGCACGTGTTGGGAAGGCCAGTCAGGCTCTGTGGAGTCTCACAGATAACACAGAAAGTGCAGGGCTCTGCTGCCAGTGAACCTGATTCCACCCTCCTAATAATTCATTGTACAGCTAAATGAATCTACCTGAGCATCTTCTTCCTTTGTCTCAACTCCAGAAGTCTAACACCTCAAAAGTTATTGGCAGTTTTAATTAAAGCTAGCTTTGAGACACAGAGCAACCTCTAATGGTTATGGCTCATTCTGGATAATACTGTAATAACCCTCTCTCATATTAAATATAGCAGCAATATTGTTCACCAGAGATGAGGACATTAGCACAAATAATCAGCCTCACTGTTGTGGGGACGGCACTGAAGCCAAGAGGGGGTCTAAAATGTTTGCATAAAATGCATTTGTTCCTGAAAAACAGACATCCTGCAGCTCCTTGCCCTCTTCAGCATCCTTCCCAGAAGTCTCCTGAATTTCCAGCAGATTTAGTTCAACCTCCCCACACTATCTCAGCAACGTGCTGCCAGTGGGAGGCAATTTCCAGGTTCCTGCCCCTGCCTGGCTGTGTTGTCTCTGCCAGCCAGTCTCATTCACACGAGCCACTTGTCACCAGCACAGGGCAGTGGCAGGGAGGGCTGTGGGCTCAGTGACTGCAGCTGTGTCCACAATTTCAGCCCCACTCAGCCTCTCTGACCCCAGGCCCTGGGCTCTGCCCAAGGGCTTGCAGCAAACACAAGGCTCAGCTCAGAGGTGTTGGAGTTGGCTGGCAAAGAGAATCAGTGCTGGGCTGCATTTCAGAGCTGGGGTGGCCACAGTGCTCCAGGAAAGGGGCTTTGGGTGAAGCCCACGAAGCTCTGCCTTGGCCTGGAGGTGCAGAGAGCCATGGCAGGTTATCACACCCTGCTTCTGAAGCTGTGAAGCCCAAATGCACCCCTGATGCAACACCTGAGGGGTGTAAGAAGGCACCTGCCTGCTGCCCACCTGCAGATCCTCAGCACGGCTGCAGTGCACTGAAGTTCCCTCCTGTTGGTTTAAATAGGAGAGCATTTTTTTTTCCCATGGTGTAAATTCATTGAAGTCAACACATTCAAGGAGTGAATTTGACCCAGGGAAGTTCATGTCACTGGCCCAGGTGTACATTGAAACTGCCCAGTGGCACTTGCAGTTCCAGCCCAGTGCAGTTTTAAGGGGCAGTGGAAAACTCAGCTCTTTCTTCACATGAATGACAGCCAAATTTTCGGTGCGTTCCCTAGGGAGATATCATAGGTTCATCTGAAAATCTCAAGACACTCTGATTTCCTTTGGGGGACAGTGAAAACAGCCCATTTGAAGGAACTCTAGTTGAGTACGTGAGACAAAGACATCCAAAATCATTAATTTCTTTTGCAGACCACATCTCTGCTCTTTCCTAAAGTATTGAGGATGTGCATGAAAACACTGAAACAAGCTTTGCTCAAAAGATGCTTCCAGTGAAAAGGATTGTAATTTTTTAACTAATGAAATAAAATGCAGCAGTATTTCTCCTTTGAGAAAAATTTTAAAAAAAATAAACCTTCTTCCTTAGAGTTCTTATTCCATCTTCACCCTGTGCCTGCAATTAGATAATAAAGACAAGTAAAAACACACAGGGGTTTTATTCAAAATTTGAAAACCAATTGGTTTTTTACAATTTTTTTTTTACAATTTTTTACAAACCTCTTGGGGAAATTTTTAGCTTCCTGACAGATGATACAAACCTTACTTCTAGAACCATAAGCTCCTGCAAACTTGAAATCCCTTACATATGAAATGCACTTCAGTGGCCATTCTGCTCAGGAGCAGTTCATTCTTGGGAAAATATTATTGCTGGAATGCTACATGAGTCCACAGCTTAGAGCTGGAGGATGCATTTAAATTCTCTAAAGAGGATTTAGGAATTCATAACAGCTCTTGATCTACCTTTGGGGGAGGAAATATGGGGGGGGTTGTGCTGTAACAGCTGAAAGAATTAATTGGCTGATCTTTTCACCAACGATTCATTGTATTTCATTTTGTGCCTTTTATGTGTCTGTGGTGTTGCCCCAGTGCCTTGCTAAATATTTCCTAACTGCAGCATGGCATCTTTGAAAGAGGGACAGGGGCTCCAGCCATTGCTCTGTCCCCAGAGAATGAAAGCAAAGTCAAAATTAAATGGGCAAACAACTGTCACCACAATGATCATCAAACTGCAGGCTGAATTAGGATTTCTCCACCAGAAGCTCTGGTATGAGGCAACGAGACACACATCTTTCCACAAAATAATTATGCTGTAGTGGAACTGTCCTAATGTGTTCAGAAAGAAAAACTGCTGTTAAGGCTGGCTAAGTGGAAGTACAAAAGCAGAACAGGGAGCCCAAATGGCAGCTAGGCTTTATAGTTTCTTCTCCAGTCTGGAAGAAGAGGATCAGTGTGATGACAGCGAGATGCAAGTGTAAAGTCCAGATCTGGATGTCAGGCTTTCCCTCAAGAGGTGGAGAATATGCAGAGGAAGGCTTCTGATTCAGATTCATTTTGTAAAGGAAATGTGTAAGTCTCTATCTGTTCACTCTGGTTCCAACAAGTAAATAACTTCAGCCTCTCTGATCCCTGAGGAACGATGATTTACAACACTGGTAATGTGCACTGAAGAAAAATACAACCTGTTCCTGAAAACCACTGATTAAAGTGATCATAGCAAAGCCAAATAACTCATGGCTTCCTCCTTTTATCACTCATACCTGCCTTACCCCTTGTTACTCCACTCAGCAGCACTGACTCTGATTTAATCTGCTGGAAAAGGGCTTGTCTGCAATGCTGATCAACACAATTCAGCCTTTGCAAACACTTGCCAGTGCCAAGGGACCTCCTGGTAAAGCTTTTAGCAGAAATAATTTTAAGAAAATGAAATGTTGAATTGCTAAAATATGAACTTCCACAGAGACAGGATCAGGAGAAAAAATGACAAAACCATAGCGCTGACTGGGAAGCACAAAGGATACGAGATATTGAACCAGGAGGGAAGTACAGCCTGGCAGATCTGTTTAGTCCTGTCTCATCCACCATCACTGCCTAAGTCTCTGCCAGGAGTCTGTCACAGAGGAGATCCATAAAGAGCAAAAGCTGCTAGTGATGGAATTGAACATTCCATTCCCATCTGGACAATTGCAAATCTTTGTCTTTGTTTGTATCTCTGCTCCTGTTGCCTCTCTGGCTGTCCGAGGAATTGTGTGAAAGGCTTCTCTCATTTCCTTCTGTATGTTACAGCCTTCAAAGAGAGAGGAAGGACCCAAGTACAGAATGTGTGGGGAACACTTCAGGAGCCCAGTCCATTCCACTTCTACAAACTGAGAATCACAGGGAATCTGGGCCAGAAGGAATTCAAGAGTGCCCCCTGTCCTAGTGAGTCTCCCTGGCCAGGAGAGATCCCTCCACTGATCCCAGAAATACACACTTATGCTGCCTCCACAGCCAGTGCAAATTTCCCCTCACCTCTAAGCTGAACCCACTGCTCAGGTCCCCCATGGGCACTGCAGCCTCTTTAGTCTCCCTTCATCTGCCTTGCACCCACACTCAGCTTCTAAGTCCCTCCACAAAACCCACATCTTTGGCTGATGGAGTTTTCCATCTCCCAGAGACCCAGCAAGCTGGAGGCTGGGATGTGACCTAATCAGATCAGGAACAGGGTGCAAATTCAAGCAGCACAGGTAGTTTAACAACTGTGACAACTTCACCACAGGCTGTGCTGGCATCAGTGATGGGCAGCTGAAAAATAGGATGCCGGATGTTTTTAAATGATTGCTGGGTTTCAAAAAGGAATTAATTCAGAAGCATCCTCCACTTAGTGTTTACCCTGTATTACTGTGCTGTATTATCCTGTAATTGGTTGTTAGGTCAGGATTGCAACCTAGCAGGTTCATCTTCCTTGCCTAATTAGTGCATCTTCCTCATTGCTCAGTGCAGGACTTGCTGTTTTCCCCCTACAGATCTCCTTTTCCTGTGAACACCCTCTCACAACACAAATTTATTCCCTCTCCCTCCAACAATCCAGCCCTTCACATGAAGAAGAGCTGCTGTTTGCCTGAGCAGGCTGACCAGGAGCTTCTCATAAAACGAGCTGTTCAGTCTGAGGGGCTTGAGGCAGTGGAATTGTTTCAAACTTGGCAGCACAGCCAATTCACTGCTCAGACACTGCACATTTCCCTCCTGTCTGATCTGCAGCCCTGCAGTGACATGAGTCATTCGCCTTCCCCTTCTCTTAAACCACGGACCTTGCAGGGCTGGAGCCAGCACATGGCAGTGCACAGAGGTGTGCCACGGGAAGACCTGGCTCCTGCGAGGACAATTCCCCCCCTAGGGCACAGCAAGTCTGCTCCTCTACACCCCAAGCCCAGCACTTGGCTTGTGTAGGGTGTGAGCTCCTCAGAGCACAAGTGCTGTCTGACTTGAGCTGCACGGAGTGCCTGTAAATCCACGGGGCAAGAGCCAAAACACGGCATCACCCTCCTCATTGTGCAAGTCTCTTATCTCTCGAGCACCCTCAGCTGAGCTCAGCCAACCCCATCCTGGATCTTGGCCTCAAAAACGTGGCTCGTTTCTCATCCCAGCCAATTGTCCTCCTCTTGCAAAATCTGGTATCAAGGCCAGCAGAACCTGGCTCCCCGTGTGAGACCACACACAAACATTGTGTGTGAACATAGATAGAGCAGTACCAGAAACACTGGTCACCACCATACTGGAATAGAAGCAGGGACAAACTGGAAGGATTTGCAGAAGCCCCAAATTAAACCAGACTGAGATGTCTGGCACAATCCATCAGGGAAGATTAAAAGGAGGCTTGGCTGCATGGCTTGGCTGAACAGCACAATCCAACAGCGACAGCCTGGACTCAGAGGAAGATGAGAAACTGCACCCTGGTACAGGGAACTGGCATTAGAGGTAATGAGGCGACACTAGTTTGGACAATGAGAGCTGTTTCAGAAATTAGGAATGGGATGCAGTACACGGTCTACCTATATCTAGACACAAATTCATGGAGCAGGGCAGGCAACTTGACCTTCCTTTGCGACTTCAGAGCAAACTGAGCAAGTTCTTGCTGTGAATGTCCTGCCCCAGGCACCGCTGCATGTGCCACAGTGTCTTGCAGGGACATTATTTCCCCCCAGTAGGACACGGAGGGCTTGGCAGCTTTCTCCTCAGGATGGCTTCAGGTTTATGTAGCTAGACACTACAGGATATGCGGATTTTTGCATTAAAATTGGCAACACAGGCAACGAGGAGTGCAGATCCCAGAGCACACAGCACTTCAGCTCTTCCGAGGACCACACTCCTTCCAACGTGGCTTACCCAAAGAGCCCAAACTTTTGCTGGCCCCGGGAGTTGAGGAATGAGATCAGATCAGCCTCTGATTTCCTCTTCCTTCACAGCACAAGTATGCAAAGAAGTAAGATGACATTTGGCTTCTTGCAGAGAACAGCAGATAATTTTGCGAGATTAAACGACAGCCTCGTCTCCCTTCTCGCGCAGAGAAACCATCTCCGCCCGGCCGGGCAGGAGCCTGGCTCTGCTGGGATGATGCTGCTCGAGCGCCTCTCTGTGGCTCCGAGCTCCTCTTCCTCCCTCACAGCCTTCTCTATACGTCAACTGATCTTTTAACCTTCTTTCACTTCTTTTTTTTTTTTTAATACAGAGCCAAATTGCTCCTATTATAACCTGGCAGCACCTCTGAGTTAGCTGAACTTGGCACTGAGCTAGGAGCTGGCCCAGCCAGAATTCAAAGTTTCATCTTTTGATGGTGAGATATATATATATATATATGTGTGTGAATATATGATACCACCCAAGGCCTTTCTGTAGTTCCCAGCAGCAGAACAGCTGAAACTGGAACAGACCTGCAGCTGCTCAGGGCTGTAGAGTGACTGGGAATGAAGGCGTAGCTGCCAAGGGCATTGTCTCTGAATAAGCAGTCGGGTGCCTGTGTTTGTCTCCAGAACGTGCTGTGGAGCTCAGCACAGAGCTCCATCACCAACACACATGTCAACACACTGATCATGCCAATTTTTCTGTATCCCTCGAAGAAGCAGGAAACAAATGGTCCCCTGCTGAAATCATGAGTTAAAACAAAGGCTCTTCATCAGCCTCCTGCAGCTGCTTGTTGTTTTCCTTTCTCTGTGGAGCCTGCCAGCTCCTGGTTATCTTGGCCAAGCACATGATTAGAATCTTAGAGCAAATTCAAACTGTAAACAAACAAGTACATCTTGGGAGGAATGCACAGAAACTGGTGGATGCACAGGACATCTAACTGTTCAGCAGATCCTGTCCTGCCTCTTCTGATGCCAGGAAAGCCCTGCTCCTCTTCTGGATGGAAAGCAGATGGAGTAGGATTAATGGCACAGATCCTCAGGCCATTTATATTTGCACAAATATCAAGAACTAGACCCAGTGCTGTTCAAGGGGCCATGCATTAGTTGTGCTGGCTTTCTGCAGCATGGGAAGCAATGCAAGAACAGGAATTCCTGCCCCAAATAATCCCCTATGCCTGACTATGGCAGAAGGTCTATTGTTTCTGAAAGTACCACAGAAACAAAGTAATTAAGCTGTATGGTCACCACCTCAAGAACAGAAGGAAGGATCAGGGATTGCTCCTTGTTCACTTCAGGGCTGTCCCGGGTGGCTCAGTTTGAGCAGGCACTGAGGGTGGTTTGGGTTCACCCGCCCAGCTTTGCACTGAGGCAGATGGCAAGGGCTCACACAGCCCAGTCCCAGTATCCATAACAATCAGATGAGCTGTGAAGCTGTAATCTGTGGCAGATGGAAAATGACAGCACAAAAGCTTTTACTACAGCCCTCAGAGCCTTCACAAAGGTAGCAAATAGGAAGGTTCAATTCAAATGGCTGGTCCTTCTCCAGAGCAAAGCCAAGCATCTGAGACTGTGAAACAAATGAAATGCCTCTCCCTTTTCCTACCTCCCCCAACAGAGTGGCTGACTTTATTTCCAGAGGATGAGCTGAAAGCTCTCATCACAGCTCAGCCCAAAACAAGACAGCTTGCTGTAAAAAACTGAAATGGGACCTTGGCATGAGAGCATCTACACAGCTCAGCCTGTGCTGAATCTCTGGCACCCTGCATTGATGCTGTCCAGTATTTTGGGGAAGGCACTAGAGGGAGACCTGGGGAAAAAATCCCCTCTTCCATGCACACAGATTGGAGTAGTTCCTGGGAGATTTGTCAGATTCTTTGTGGGTTAGGCAGTCATTCTGGATGCATGATCAGTTTTTAAAAGACTGAAGCTTTCTCATAGGGTTTCCAGGCTGTAATCCTACGCAGTCTTATCCCAAAACTTCCTGCTTTGAAGTCAAAAGAAACAACTGCAGAACATCCTGTGTCAGGCCTGTCATGCTCTGCGGTGTCACTGCTGCTTAGCACTGCTCTGCTTTGGGGGATGACACCTCCACAGCCAATTTGCTGCCTCCTTTGAAAGGACCAGGTTTCTGGTTAAACACAAGGATGCTGCTGGCTGCCCATCAGGGTGGGAGCAGAACATGAGACCCACTGGTGAGCTCCAGCAACACAAGGACAGCAAATCAGAGTCTGACAAAACGCCAGTCTTGTAAAGAGCAAGAGACTTTTAATGGAGGAAAGGCTTTATTAAGGTCCTCTGTACCATTGCAACAGATTGCTCTGATGCTCCAGGTCTCTGGGAGAGTGATGATTGGAATAGAGTGTCTATCAAAATGTCAGTTCTGGATCATGAGCCTGCCCCTCAGGATGCAAGGCTGGCTACTGCTTCTTCTTTCCCTTCACTTTCTCTCTCTCATTGTCCATGGCAGCTGCTTGTGCCTGCAGACAATCCCAGTATTCCTGCTCCTCCATTTCCAGCAGTACCTGCTGCCTGAAAAGGGGAAACAAGGGTGGTTAAAACAAAAACAGTCCCTGACATTTCCCCAGTGCTCAGACAACTCCCCCAAGGGTCCCTGGGGCTCACTACCAATTAAGCAGTTCTACTTCTTGTGTCCAAAAAAACCTCAGTGATTCCCTCATGCCAATCAACTCTCAAGTTTACTGTTCCTGACAGCAAGGACCTCTGAATTTCTGTTGTCTGTAGATCTCTGTAGACACAGGTCTCACTGCAGCTGTATTTGCTCTGCTAGGGCTTCAGCTCTCAGGTCCCAGGGAGCAAGATATCCCTGGAGGTGATGTCTCCCCGGTTTTCTGGTGTAAGGCAGACAAGGATCTCCTCCTCTCCAGCTTTATGAGAAGGAGGAACAGAACTGGTGGCTGGTAACACAGGATGGAACTTTTCTGCACTTAACTAACCAGACAACTGCACAGGATTCACCCTGGAGACAAGGAATTAGGGAAGGCTAACAGGTAATATGTGCTATAAGGTCACACCTGCACCCACTTCAATGTCCCGTTTCAATTTGGAGAATTAAGGCGTAGTGAAAAGAAGATGCAAAACATTGACAGGGATCTAGCTCCGGGCTCTAAACAGAATTCAAGGCAAAGGACCCCAAAAAGAGATGTCACAGTGCCATCTAATGACGGCACCGACTCAATGCATCATCCCCGAGGCTGCCGGGGACCTTCTCGAACCGAGGAACCTCCAACACGAACAAAGCTCACCATCACCTGAACCCGGGAATGCAGGGGGAGAGAGAGCTACAAAGAGATCCCAGCTCTGCCTGGCTGTGGGATCAAAAGGAATATGGAAACACGTGAGGATCATGTTCCCTGACAAACTTGCACAAAGTGTTGCACAAAAACACATAAGAACTTGTAAGCCCTCTCTACCTGGAATGACAAGGCTGCTCCAGACATCCTGACTTAGAGCTGAAGCTGTTCTAGGAAGGACAGAAGGGAGAGGAGGAAGGGTTCTGGGTGGCTGTCAGGAGTGCAGCTGCCTGAACACCAACCTTACCCAGACACAAATTTGTCACAGCATGCAGAACACCCCAGAAGCTCCAGGGTGAGACCTTGCATGAACTCAGCAACACCACAGCTCACAATAATTCAGGTGCACTTACCTCTCGGGCAGAAAGTGAAACCTATCACGTAAGAAAATGTTACACCTCTCAATCCACTGCAGCTCCTTCAGAGATTTGACAGGCAAATCTGGTTTCTTTGGGAAAGCCTCCTTCAGTGGGTAGGAATTAAAGTCAAAAAGGAAGATGGTGCTCTGAGCAGCTTTGCTCTGAGCCAATTCATCTTCCTGCTGCTGCTCATCTCCTAGACAGAAACAACATCAGTGAGCTACTGCACCAGGAGACATCCAACAAAGAACTATCAAGAATCAGTGCACAGCTGAATGCATCCAGGGATGGTGCATCTGTGACCACCCCGAGGTGTCACCCACCTTGAAGGAGCAGGCAGCAGTTGACACTGTCCACTGTGAACACTGGCTTCCAGGGGGGTGCCACAGCATGAGAAGGGGGAGTGCAGAAGCAGTAAACAGTCTGTGATGTGTCGGTGTTCATCAGGGACACTGTGCCATCCCAGGAGAAGATCAGGACCTGAAGCAGCAAAATTGACACGTGGGTGTAAAAGAAGTGAAAAACATTTTCTGTAAAGTTCATGGGGTGACATTCAGGACTTCACATCCCTGACTATGATGCTGTTTCCTTCGCCTGCCCCACAGTCATAGGGCCACAGCAGATCAAGAACAGGCAGGGAACTGGGACTGAAAATGCTGAAGGTTGGGATTGGAAAAGGGCGGCAGGGTACATTAGAAATGAGCTAGACCCAGCCTTCTGCATGGCTGCTATGGTGAGTGCATAGTTTTTAGGTTTTAGTCCTTTCCTCCTCATGCCTGAAAACTTTGTGAGGCCACTTGAAAGGCCTGGCTGGACTTGTGTTCCTCCCCAAGATGCCCTCTCATATTTGACCCTGATGCCTGAAGCTTCATGGCTGAACCCTTCCACCTCCCAGCTGGACCTGTCCATGTGCACCTCAGTGGCCAGTTAGAGGGGATGCTGAGTAAGATCATGGAAGATAAATCCTTTGAGTGTTACCAGCTACACACAGACCTGCAACTGGTGCTGGAAGTCTTTGTGCTAAAAATATTTGGAGGCTGGGAAAGGATGTGAGGGAAGAATAGTGTCTGATTGCCCTTTTCTTTATCTTCTAGGCACCCAGTTACTGTCCTTGCTGGAAACAAGATCCCAGCACAGCTGGGCGTGTGTTAAGAGAGCTGGCAGTAATACTCACTGCACTGGGGAAGGCCAGGACAGGCACCACTGCACTGATGGTAAGATTTGGATTTTCAGGCCTGTAAAAGAAACATGGGTTTGTGCTGCTGTTGCATGTCCCTGGCACACACTGAGAGGGTGTGATAATGACAGTGGCAGTTTGCAGCATGCTGGGTGGCCTAAAGTCCCAACAAAGCCCCTTCCCTCTGGAGACAAAGCCTGTCTCCTCCTGGGCAGGAACCATCCCTGTGCAAACCTGCCTAGGAACTACATTGGAGACACAAACCCCCTGCACGAACCCAGAGTCTTCAGAGCAATAACTTTCCTTCTCCTCAAACCAAGGGGATAAGCAAATCCAAAAATGATAGAAAGATGGCAAGAAATATTTATTCTGACTTCTAGGGGGATGTTATTCTGTTAAGGGCAGAAGAGAGAAGAAAAGATTTCCCCTCAGTACCTGGCAGAGACACAAATAGTTCAACATCAGCCCTGGAGCTATGCTAGAAGTATTTGTGTTCTAGAGCACAGAAGAACCCAGAGAACCCCTTAATTCTGGCAAACCACTGGATTTTAGCACTAGCAAAACCACACTTGCTGCTGACAGCAGCATGGCAGAGCTACCTGGGTAAGAGCAGCAGAAAGTTCTCTACTCCACAGAAACCTGGGGCTCCCTGTTAGACCTGACCACTACAACCACGGCTGGAGTGAGGTCTGCCAAAGTCTACCTCACCTGTCTGACAGGAGTGTGATGCTGGACTTCCCAGCCCTGGGTGCTTTCACCAAATAGAAAGAGCTGTCTGTACACAGCACTAGAAGCTGTATGATGGGACAGACAGGGTCTGCACCAGGACAGACAGCATCTGTACCAGGTGTCTCATCGCTGGCAGCTGCAGAACCACACAGAAAGTGGATACTGCGGATGAAACGTTCCTCTAGAATGGCAGTCACAGACAGTGGGTATCCTGAGGAAGGAAGAAAAATGGAACTGGTAATTTATCCAAGCAAAGCTTAGTTTAGAGTATGGCCTGCTCAGAGGGAGAACAAGCAGGTGGTAGAAGAAGATTCTTCTGCCAGGAGAGTCCCTGCATCATGGCAGGATGACACCAGCACTGATGGCAGCCTGACACAACAGTCTCAAGGATGACCTGAGAGTGCAGGGGCAAAGCAGTGACTGTCACTGTCTCACAGCCTCGGGGCAAGATTGTGATCAGTCTTTGCTGCAGCAGTTCCAGCCCCTGCATTGCCCTCCATGGGGATGGTTCTGCAAGGGCCAGGGCAGTCATTCTGTGCTGGCAACTTCTGGCCAAGTATCCAGTGGACAACTGAACCCAGACTACTTTCAGATTTGCTTGTAAACTCACTACCTTCTTCACACTAAGTCTCAAACTCCAAGGCAAAGGTGCAATTTATCCACAGTGATCCCAATTCACAGTCCCAAAGGGCAAGCTCACCTAGGTGTTTATCCCAGATAGTTATGGTTGCATCTTCACCTGCCAGTGCCAGGTACCTGGAGCAGGAACTGACAGCCGAGCATGCAATTGGAGCTGCACATGGCCATACAACATCAGGCATCAGATCAGCATCTAAACAGAAAGGCACCAAGAGAGACAACTGTAAGAAGGTGCAGAACATTCCCTCACATGGTACTAACTCCCATTTTCCCTGTTAAACATGCACCATTCTGCAGCCTCCTGCCAGAGTGGCTTCCCTAAAAACACTGCCAAGCTGTGCAACACAGAGCCCCACAATCCAAATGCCAGCCTAACCCACAAGATATGAGTCAGCTCTCCTCCCAATTCCTCATTTCCCTGAATCATGGAGACCTGGCAGCATGACAGCCAGAACACTCTCACTCCCCACAGAGTGCTTTGCTAGAGAAAGCAAAACTTTCTTACCTGCTTTCCCCTGGAGAGAACGGTTAAGTAAGTACAAGCAGAAATTGTGGTTTCCATCCCAATGCACACCAATTCCAACTGGAATATCTGGTACAGAGAAGGGGATGACAAAAAGAGAAGAAGACTGGGGACAAAGAAAGGAGCAATCCAGGACACCAGAACACCATTAGAAAGCTCTCATTAGAGCTTTCTTGGTTCCCCTAACAGGAACTCTGCTCACACAGAAACTAAACCAGAACAACCTCTCCTTTGTCCTTTTTATCTTGACTATATGCCTCCGTTTTTGTTTTTTGGGGGGGCTTGTTTGGTGTTTTTTTCAGGGAGGAGATAGTGGAGCTTTTTTAAAATCTGAAGACTTTTACTCCATGCTGGTAACTGACTTCTAAGTCTTAGAGCTGACAGTTTTACCAAGGCTTATGTCCTTGGAGATGGAATTTACAGAGTGGATGCAAGCCAGACCCACTGAGCTCTCACTGGAGCTCAGTGTCATGCAGCCACCGTGCTTCACAGATTAACAGCTTTTTGTCCATTTGGATTACCTGGCTGTACTTCCCTTTCTGGTCCCATCAGGATCCGGCTAGGCAGGAGGAAATGAAAGGTAGCATGTCTGAAAAAAAAAAAAGGAAGAAATAGATGTAAAAGAAAGGCTTTGATAAGTAGGCAGCACTGTGACAAGCCCTGGAATGGCTCCAGCCCCCTGCCCTGAAGCCTTGGGATGAAGGAAGCAAAGCTGAGACTGGGGCTTCCATCTAGGTGTGCTCAGTGCCCTGTGTGGATGATTCATGGACTGAAATCCTGGCTGGTGCTCCCACTCACCTAGGGATCTCCTCCTTGGTCACACCCCCAGCCTCCAGGTACTCCTGGTAAGTGCTGCAGAAGATTGCTTCCTGCAGCTCCCACTGGGAATCCTTGATTAGGTGGTTGTACCCCAAGCCAAGCACGCTGTCATCATCCACTTCCTTCAGGGCATCCAGAGGGTCTTTAAAACTAGTGCCTGGATTGGGAACACGGAGGGAAAAGGCACAGCCCTGCAGAAGCAGACACCACAAAGCAGACACCATGGAGGTATTTGGGGGTGGAACTGTCTTGAGGCAGGACACACTTTATCTTCTGTGGGACTTTCCACATCACTAGTCCATTTTCCAGTGTTTGAAAGCAGGGATTAGGGCAAGATTTCTGAGGATCCCACTCACTTTGCCTTTTCGTGGCATTTTCCTAGCATTAAGTCTGTCCCCTCCTCATGCTTGGCATTTTTCTCTAAATCCAGGACTCAGAGTGATGAAGTAGGGATGCTGCTAGGATCTAGGAAGCAGCCTCCTCCCTCTCCAATGACATGGAAGCCAAGGGTGTAATGACACCCACTCTGAGACACCCTGAAGTATTTTGTGCTGACATGTGAGACAGTCTGGTCGGAAGCAACTCCCACTACAGGATTACGTGTAATTAGGAAGACAGGTCAGGAAAGGACCAGGGAGCACATTACTGAAACTTTCTGACCTGTTCTGTATTTATAGGGGCCATGATTCCTTTGCCACCTGAAATGGGCTGCAGGCTGCACGCACAGAATCAGTCCTGACCTGTAATGGGTTTGGGTGGCCTCACTGTCAGCAGCAGCACTGGGAGATCCAGCTCCAGATCAGCTGGGATTGCAGACACAGGAAGCTCCTGCAACAGAAAAGTGCCCACCTGAGAACTGTGTTGTGTGCTACACTGATGAGTTTTAACCTGTCCATGGAAATCAAATGCTTCCTAAAGAATTTAGGAGAAACTCCTTTGTGTAAGCAAAGGTTGGCCAGCACCATCAGGGAGATACAGGGTTTAGGCTCATTCTTCAGGCTAAAACACAGAAGCTTGAGGGGAAGTCACTACTTTTTCAACTACATTACTAAGGATGTTCTGCCCAGACTCCTGTCTTTGTGCCATCTCTGAATTATTCCAATTGCAGCACAGGCCTGTGTGAGTCACAGCAATGCTCAGAAAATAAAAGGGAAAAAAAGAAAGAAAGGAAAAAAAAAAAAAAAGCAGGACTAAAGGTTGAAGAGTGTCTGCTGAAAACAAGAGCCAGATTCTACTTCTCAGAGCCCAGGACTGGAGGAGGTCACATTTATGCTTGGCTGGGAATAGAAAATGGTAACAGGGGACCAACACCAGTGTGTGCCCACCACCTTCACCACCCCACACACTTTGACATTGGGCTAAACAAAGAAGGTCTGGCTTAATAATCAGCCATGTCTGAGAAGGAAGGGGCAGGAACTTGGATAGTTTACATGGAATCAGCAAAGAGGGGATGCCTGAGTGTTTGGTTTTGGCTTGGCTAAGTTAAGTGGGGTGTTGGCCCTAAAGACAAAGCTGAGAAGCAGCTCCCTCTTAAATGTCCAGGAAAGTCTTTGCTGAAGGAAGAAGAAAGAGGTAGGAGGCAGCTATCCCAGGGGCTTAGTTCAAGGTGATGGACAGGAGGTGTCTGGGTGCTGAGAGGTGAAATCCAGCACGATGAAAGTGAGAAAGGGGAGGGTTAAGCACTGACTCAGCACTTAAAATTCCCCGTGACAGCTCAGGACAGTCACTGAGGCCAGTGACCATCTCTGCAGAACCATCTCCTTGCAGCTGCTGAGTTTTCTGCCAAAGAACCAGAGGTGACAGTGGTTGGTGCACACAGGCAGAGGCTCTGCCCTGCTCAGGTGGGTGAGGCTGTGACCCCACCAGACTCCTCTCTAAAACACAAACCCTGCCTCAGGGCCAGACTCCCAAACAGAGCCATCCTGCCTGATTCCCAGTCCTCTTCACCTTCCCCCAGTAACATAAGGGAGAAGCCCTGTGGGAATACCCTTACACAGGGGCCCCCTCGGATGGAGCAACACTGCTGAGAAATGAGCTGCCAGTTTCAGGGAGGGGCAGCAGGAACATTAACCCTGGGACCAGGGAAATCTCTTTGGAAAGCCTGGGAGAGTAAACATGTCCCATTAGCACAGAGGCCTTATGAAATGTGGGATGGGTGGCTGCAGCAGCTGCAGAGACACACACACACCATCCCCTTGGGCCAACAGGAGTGTTCAGGCTGTGTCTTGCTGTCACTGTCTGCAGCACCAAAGCTTGGGGAAAGGCCTGCAGGCAAAAAGGTGTAAGAGAAAATAGCACAGAGGGAGATGGAACTGTTTGGTACCTCAGAAAAGCAGCTTGACCTCGTCTCACTGCAAGACGACCCTTCTGCAGCTCCTGCGTTTTTTCCCATCTCTGTCAGCCAGGAATCCTTAGGCAATTGGTAGATCTCCAGCCAAGCTTTTGTGCTGTCTACATTGGGAAACCATGTTAAGCAATTGGAAATGAGGAGAAAAGGTCTTTCAGGCAAGCAGCCTCTGTTATCTTATAATCTTTATAAAAAGATCTGTGCAGTTTTTGAAACGTAAAGTCTCTGTGAACTCCATGCAGCCCACCTCTTCTCCCACTTAAGGCTTGACATGCTTGACTGACATCAGCTCAACTCCTCAAGGTCCCACCAAAGAAACTCTATGAAGCTACTCAGTCAAGAATCTAATTTGTAGCCTCTGAGTAGAAAGAGTAGAAAGTAGAAATGGAGACATGGTCTCCCATGAGTTCTCTGTGGATGCTACGTGTCTCATTCTCAGCATGTGTCCAGGCAGATTCCACCAAACATGAGGCCAGAAAAAGTGCCTGCCGTGGGTTCAGCTGCCATGAAGCAGAAGAATGTTGCAGCAAGGAGTTTCTTGTAGTGATTTTAGAGGTTCTCTATGCTTTCTGGACTATGTTTGCAAAGAAAATTCTTCAGGTCTACATCTTTCCAGTGTAAAAGTGAACTGTAGCAACCCAGAGGAAGAACTGAGTTTGGTACTTCTGGAGAGAGGGAAACCTGCTTGCACGGAGTCTCCTGGGAGCTGGGGACTGCACTGACCAGTTCCAGACAGCTCACTTCTGGGATCAGTCCTGATCCACACCAAGGAGGGGACAGGGAGGGGCAGGGGCAGCTCTCTAAGCTGGAGGAGGAACTGGGAGGGTCATAACACTATCCCTGAGTACCCAGACCTCTTGAAACATTTTAAAAACATTGCTGCTACCCCTCTATTAGACCACAAGAGTCTCCAAACCCAGCATGTTCCTGCACTTGCCTTGCAGCAGGATTCCTGCATAATCACCTCCGCGGGACAGCACCTCCTCCACACAAGTGCTTCGCTGGCTGATATCCTCCTGCCAAGGAAAAACAGGCTGGCATCAAAGCAGGATCACTGATTCAGAGAGCCCCATGGCCTTACACAGTTCTCAACAGGCTGAAGGCCAGGCAGATTGTTGGAAGAACAAGAATAAATATTGGGCAGCAGTCTTGGAGCGCTGCTGCCTATGAATAAATTTCTGAGGGCAATTAGTACTCCTCATGATTGATTACTTCCCAGCCTGTGCCCAGTGTCTATGGAATTAGCTCAGCACTTACCACTTCATTCAGGATTTTAACGAGCAGGAAGCTTTCCTTGTAAAAGCAGAAGAGCCAGACAAGCCCTGAAATAGAAATACAGAGGTATCAGGAGGAGGGAGAGAAAAGTGAGTGAATGTTAGCCATGCTCTTGGGAGATGGATGTTACCACATGTGCAGGAGAGTGAACAGGACTACGTTATTTCTTGGGCCAAAGGAACAACATGCCACTGTTTCCAGCACTAAATTTTTGCTGGCTTCCTTATGCCAGCACCAGTAAACATTTGATTGTGCACAGAGATGGATCAGCCAGTCTGAAAAGCATCTCCACCAGAACTGATGGGTTTCAGATGAACCAACAAACTATTACAGGTGCAGGAACAGGTCACAGGCAGGAGGTCATACCGAGACTTTTAATTCCTTCTGTCCAGGCCAAGATGTTCCTAGATTTTGCTGTGCTCAGCTCTGCACCTGCCTCTGCTGCTCCAGAGAGGCCACCAAACCCACACCTTCTGCTAATCACCCTGACACCCTACAATCTATTAGCTATCTAACGCCCTCTTTGCAGGGCTTTCTAGGAAACCTGTCAGCCACCCTCATGTTCCTCCTGATCCAGCACTCTCCTGTAGTGCAGCTGCCAATTCAGCTCCAGAGCACAGCTGTCCCCAGCCAGGGCGAGGAAATCCACGTCACACTAACCCATTTCATCCACAGCAAGCAGGACATGGCACTCGTTCCCCAAATCCAAGGCATGGATGGCACAGATCTCTGTCTTGGCTGCATCCCAAGCACAGACATCCTTGAAGTCACACGTGTTGAAGGCAGCCAGACCCTCAGACAGACCAACAAAGACGTATTTTCCAGACACTGCAAGGCAATTGGCTCTTTCAGTTACCTACCAAGAAACAGAAAAGATGAGTGTACCCGACTGCCTTCTCAGTGGAGGACACCTCAGCCATACTAATGATACATTCCTGGCCTTTTCACCAGAAAATGCTGATTTATTCTACGGGGGGGGGGGATTTGGAACATTCTTTCCCCAGAAAAGCAGGAAAGGGTCTCTCATCTCTGTCACAGAGATTGGTCTGTGTTAGGAATGAGAAAGTTTGCTCCCACCTTTCCCCCTTCCACCAACAGAAGGGGCTTTAAAGGCCAAGAACTCGGGAGCTCTGAGCCCTTCCATTCTAGTGCAGAGCTGTGATGGGATGCTGAGCACCAGCAGACACCAGCGTATCCTCCTGGACACCCCCACACAAAAATGGGGAAGGCAGCACTGTCACTCTGCTCTCACTGGAGTATTCCCAGAGCTGAGCTTGCCCACTCGTGTGCCACCGACTAATTACCTACTCCTCAGCAAACAAGGGTGGAGCCAGCCTGGGAAGCACAAGGTGAATTTAGCGTTTAATACCTGCTTCTCTCTTTTCAGAGAGGTGTGAGAGCTGAGTGGGAAGCAGAACCTGTCAGACAGGCTGAGAAGCTGCAGACTTTTTAAGCGAACCAGTGAGATGGTGCTGGATTCTGAGGGAGGTCACGAAGAGAAGAATGACAAAATCGGCAGTGGTGGTTAATGCTATCTCTGCCGGGAGAGGCTCTGTACCTGGAATTCAGCTGTAGGGAAGCACTTTTTGGGCTGGACCTTTAGCTTTTGTGCTTCTCGGAGCGCCTCCCTTCTTTCAATGATTTCCATAGCGCTCTCAAAAACCTGCATCACCAGTTTGCTGATCATCCTGAAGGGCTGCGGCAATGCATCACGCTCTCGATCAGGATCCAGCAGGAAGAAATCTTCCTCATCCTTTGGCCAGTCCTTTTCAGACGGTGGGGGAATCCCCAGGGGATGCTTCCGTGTGTTCACGGCCATGGTTCTCCCCTTCCAGATGCAAAACGCACCACGGATGCAGGAATCACCCTGGATGCAGAAGAAGGAAGAGTCCTTCAATACCTTTCTGCATGAGGTAATGGGGGAAAAAATGATTAATGATGTCTAAGGGGGGGGGGGGGGGACTGTTG
>VXAC01005610.1:122987-141657 GCA_013399225.1 Rhipidura dahli | reverse complement strand
GCCCAGCCGGCCCCACCCCCCCCGCCGTCACCCCTCACGGCGGCCTGACCTGGGAGCGGGGCCGGGGGCCGAGAGCCGAGGGGCAGAGGGGCCGAGGGGCCGGGCTCCTCCGGCTTTCCGGGCAGGATCCGCCGCAGGTTCGGCCGGCGGCTCCCGGGACGGGGGAAGCCTTTAGAGGTGACACCGCCGCCGCCGCTCCGTTGTTGACGGTTGCCGTGGTAACGGCGCCTCGGTGCCGCAGCCCGGCCGGGAATGCGGCGCGCAGCGGAACGTTCCGCGGCGGGGCGGCGCCCGAGCGCAGCGGGGCGGAGCGGCCGCGGCCCCCGCGCTGCTCCCGCGGTGCCGCCGAGCCATGGAGGGCTTCGTGGGCTTCACCAGCCGCTGCCAGGGCCGCGACCAGCTCTTCCGGTGAGTGTGAGGGCCGGTGTCCATCCCCCCGGGACCCCCCAGCACCCACCCAGGGCCCGTCAGCGGCCCCGCGCTCCTCCCCGTCCCGGCGGGCCGCGGCCCCGGCCCCGCACACAGCCCGGCCCTGGCACGGCGCGGGCCAGGGGCACCTTCTGCTCCAAAGGCGACTGTCACAGGACGGTGCCAGGCTCGTGGTGCCCAGCCACAGGACGAGGAGCAATGGCCGTAAACTAAATCACAAGAAGTTTCACCTCAGCGTGAGGCAGAGCTTCTTTACGCGGCGGGTGTCAGAGCCCTGGAACAGCTCCCCAGGGCGGGCCTGGCGTCTCCCTCTCTGGAGACATCCCAAACCCACCTGGGCACGTTCCTGTGCCACCCGCTGCAGGTGACACTGCCTTGGCAGTGGGGTTGGACTGGATGGTCTTCCAGCCCTGACAGCTCTGTGATTCTGTGAAATAAACCTGTCCTGCCGCTGCCATCCCGTGATTGTCTGTGTCTCACCTGTGTCCCCCTCTCGTTTTTTTTCCCTTCCAGAGCCACTCAGTACACATGCATGTTAATTAGCTATTTAATAGAGAATAAAGCCGATAAAAAGAAGCTGGTAATGAAACTCAAGCAGTTGGAATCTAGCATGAGCTCTGGCCGGAAAAGTAAGTACCCAGTGTCTAGAGGGATAAGATTTTCTTCACTTGCTCCTTCCAGTAAAACAGCTGCTGGCCCTGTGTTTTCTGTAGTTAACCTACCTTAAGCCACAAAACCTCTTGTAGTATATTTACAAAACTGTCAATAGACCTTATCCCTGCCATGGCTTGCCAGGCTAGGTAGGGCCAAACAGACTTTTTTAATTCCTCAGCCTCCTCTCCAGTTAGACCATCAGAATTACTGCTGGAAGGATGAGAGGAATAAGTTAACAGTCAGCTGTTGCTGTAGAGGCCAAGCTGTCATCTCTGTTCAAGGACAGAGCAGGGTTACGAGGCCAGGCTGGCTCACAGTGTGCTCATTAGTCCTTCCAGCTGATGGGTTGAGGCAGCCCAGCGTTAAAAGATCATCATCCAAAAAAAAAAATAATCACTTTTGAAGGACCATCCTTCAATCTGGCTTTTGTAACATACTTAACATATTAATTTTTTTTAGCATTTATACCTCAATAAATCATTTACCCTGCCATGCTTCTCTCCCAGCCTGACCGTCTGCATCACTCCCTTCTGTGTCACGGTTGCATCCACGATGGTTACGTTGTTGCTATGTTTGTGTCACTTGTTTTCAGCCTGATCTTCCACCCACTTGTCCATTGCTCAATGCTGGAACAACTGCAACAATACCAGGCAAATACTCTAATCTATGGTATTGCCATGGATTTGTTTATTATTCCATTAGCTCCAGAGTATGGTAGTTTCTAGTAGGGAGGCCAGTTGGTTTGTCAGCACAGCCATAATTCTGCTGAACAAATCACTCACAGACATCAGGCCTAAATTCAGGGCTCCTGTAGTTCCACCAGGCTTGGGTGCTGCCAACATCTGCCACTGTGACAGGGCAGCAGGGTGTAAAAAAAGTGTTTTGAATAATACTGTATTAACATTCACAGGCCAGAACCCAAATTGTGCAGCAGGTGGAATCAGGTTTTTGCCATATGTTGCAGCTGGAAATGGAATACACTGTTCCACACAGTTTGCAGGGAACTCCAAGTCCCTCTGACAGATTCATGGTTGAGGGGGGATTTTGGTCTCTGTGCTCAGCATGTGAATCCCCAGCTTTCAGAGATGCTTAGGAAAGCTGTAGCTGATGGTTGCAATGGGATTAATGCAGTAACATCTTCTGTCCACAGAGTGAGGTGAAACCCAGCGAGGTGTACAGCTGAAATTAGAGGCTCTGTTTGTGTTCTTTATTTGCTGGCACTGACTCCTGCAGAGCTGAGGGTGATACTGGTCCAGAGGGCACCCAGGTGCAAGAACAGAGTGGCAGGAGAGGCTGCAAGTCTTGGCTATTGACTAAACACGTGTGTAGGTCCTAGGCTGGTGATGTTTACACAGAATTGAGATGTTTCACTAATTCCAGCAAAAGCTTAAGCCTACAAACACCCATCTTAAGTTTTGTAAAAGCACGTGCGGACATCAGCACGCCGAGTTCTGCCTGAGGCCAGGCCCTGCTAACCTCTGTGGGGTTTCTTGCAGTGTTCAGACTGGGCAACGTGGTGCACGCCTTGGTGGCAGCCAGGAGAACTGCAGAGCTGCCAGAGCTGGTTCCTCGCTTGTGCCTCACAGCCTCGCACCTGAGCCGGGCGCTGTACTTCGTGTGCGACACCGTGCTGTGGCTCAGGAGCGTCGGGCTCCAGCCGGACATCGACAAACCCAAGTGGCAGAACTGGGCTACCAAGTGCTACTACTGCTCCCTCCTGATGAACCTGGCCAGGGACTGGTATGAGATCTCCTGGAGGCTGGAACAAGCTGAGCTGGAAGAGAAGACAAAGGAGAATTCCTTCTGGCAGAAACACGGCGAGGAACTAAACGGTGTGAAAAGTGATGGTTTGCACGGTTTTCTCTGGCAGCTCTTTCAGATACTGAAAAGGAATCCTCCTTTACTGCTGGACTTGGTAAAGAACCTCTGTGATCTTTCAGGCCCTTTGGATACGCTGGGAATCTACAAAACCAACCCAGGAGTGATTGGTTTCTGCGGCCTCCTCTCCTCCCTGGTGGGGATCCTCACATTAGCAAGCCCACATCTGAAGCTGAAACAGTGACATAAAAGGAACTGCATAGTATGAGGCTGCAGCTTTGATCTTCTGATAGATTTCTATCTTCATATGGCACTTTTGAATGAACATGTCTTACAATAACCTCAACATTAATTTTGTCCTCTGAATAAGTGAATTCTGCCCTTTTTCCTTCCTTGTGCCTTTGCAGATGAGTTTGGTGCCATGACACACCCCCTGCTGGAGTGGAGAGAGGAAAAGGCCAAGTAATATTTCACAAACAGAAAGAGGACTTGGAACTTGGCTGCTAGATAAGAAAATATTCCTTTATTTTAATACAAGGTTATGAAATAACTGCATAGGCAACTGTAATAGGTATATGACTCATGACTGATCATGTTTACACTGGAAAGCTTCAGTTCACTAACCCAAGGTCCCTACAGTCAGGTTGTCTAGAGTGGGCTAAGGCAGGTTAGGAGCTGCAGTTAGAATGGCCTGAAGTCAGGGATGAGTGTTGTGATGGGTTTGGGTTGGTGGATCCTGTGTCCTGCAGGCACTGTCTGAGTGCACCTGGAGATGATCTCTGTGGTGTGCACTGCTGGTGCTGGAAGCTGGAGTCTAATGAGTGCCAACTCCTGTCCCAAGAAATCTGCACTTTCTTCATTTCCTTTGATACTGTGAGCCAAGGACTGTTGGCCAGTGACTGACTGCTCCAGCAAGCCACAGCTGAGGGCTTTGGTGCAGGACAACACATTAACTCCCAAACCCCTGTAATTGCAAGCACAACAATTTTCCATTAATCATATTGTGATAAGGACCTTGTTTTTCCTCTTTTAATTTTACATGAAAAGTTCCAGTATAATAAGGAGTTTGCAACCTGCAGTTAAGGAGAGAAGCCTGGCTCAGAGCTCGCTGAGTCAGGAAAACTGCAAGGACATGTTTCGACATGTGTAAGCTTCAGGAGGAAAGAGAATGGAGCTGGTTGTGTTAATATCAGAATCTCCTGTGAGAACAAAAGCTTTTTACTGGATTTGGGCATTCATGGTTTAGATTTTCCTATCTGGTGCTCCTTATCATCCCTGCTCATGACCACAAGATTGCTTGTGGCTGAATGGGTTCAACCATTTGAAAACACCCTGCAACTATGTTATTGTTCATCCCTGACCTCACTGGCAGGGATGGCTGCCAGTGTAACTGGGTTGAAACAGAAATGCTGTGTCCAGCTGCCTAGCATGGCATGCAGCTTTTGCTGCTCCTGACTTTGCAGAGTACCAGCAGTATGACACCATCTGAGACAAAATTGCACATTATATAGGAGATAAATTTAACATTTTTCTGTATCAGAGTTAGACCTGTGTGCTCTGCCACTTCCTGGTGTAAGAACTCCTTGTTTAATCTGTCAAGGAGATGTGAAACAGACTACACTAACCTGGACCAAGGTGCTCTCTTATTATTTCTGATGCTATCTAAAAACAGAAAATTAAAAGGTGCAGGTCTCCTTTATTAAAAGGCAAAGGATATGGAATTAAGTAGGCAGGTGAGGCAGTGCTCCAGTTTACCTGAAGTTGTTGTGGTTGGGGTTGAAATTACTTCCAGTTTGAATATGAAGTGATAGCCTGCCAGTGAAGTGTTTGAAAAGAAAGAGGTTGCTGGGCAGGATAATTCAGTGTGTTTGAAGACCAGATGTGGCCTTCAGCAGCTCTTCTTTTTAATGTGGAAATGAGTAGCATTAACAGTAGAGCAGTTCAGGCCAAAATGGAGCATTGTATGTGGGATATGTTCTATTCTAGGCTTCCTCTCCTTTGTAACAATGGATTTTTTTTGTTTCATTCTCCATTTGTCTTTCATCTCCTGGCAATGTGGAACCCATCCCTCCCTTGGTCAGATTTGATCATTATCCCAGTGTGTAGCAACCCCTGGAAGAAAGGAGGAGGAGTATTGATGATCTGACCGTGGAGGTTTGACCACCTTTTGTCTACAGAATTCCATTTTACTGCAAAAAAATATGTTTTCAGTCCCACTCAGGGGAGCTCTCAGATGCAAAATACTTCACAAAATACTTTCACTGGTTTGCAAACTGCTTTCTCTTTCTCTCTTACACTTTGCAGGCAAAGCCACTGATACAGGGATGTAGCCCAATCTCCACCTCCCTGTGCCCTGCAGGCAAACACTGTACAAAGCCCTGAGCCAGGCTTTGATGTCTCTCTGTAGGGCCTGGTGTGGATTAGCACATACAGCCTTAATGTGGGAGATGAGGGTGAGTTTTCAGCCTGTCTCAGCCCTACCTGTCCCATTCTCCACGATGCAGGCTGGAACATACATCCATATTTTACTGGCTGTTAAGCACTAATATTTGCCTTCTGCTCCTCAGCTGGAGGCTGGTGATTTAAGGTACCTTAACATAAAGCAACTGAAGCCATAGGATCAGGATCATAGGGAGAAAATCCTTTTAGTGCCTTGTTTTGTATCTGTTTCTAATAGAGCAGTTGGGGTAAGGGCAAGATGTTTGAACGTGAGCAATAAACTGTGATAAGCGTGACACCCTGTCTGTGTATAACTTAGAAGGTGGTGTAAAGATGCTGGAGGAGGGAGGATTCCTCCCATCTCTGAGTTTTATGAAGTGTGACACTGCTAAAGAGGCATTGCCTGTGGTTGGGTGCTGGAGCTTTCCTTTTGCAGTAGCCAGCTGGCAGCCAGATGCATCCAGCTCAATTAGAATCAGCATTTCAGCTACAAAAACATTAAGAAATACATGAGTATCAGGTAAAACTGCATCTTATAAACAGCCTTTTATTTGGATGGTCATGGTTTAATGACAAATGCCAGTTCAGGCAGGGAACAAAGGGTAACATCTCCAGCAGAGGTGGCAAGGGATGGAGCCAGGGTAACCATTAAACTGAGCTCACTGTTAGCTCCCACCCCCTGCAGTGAGAGTCTTGCAGACTTGGAAGCTCCAAAATGTCAGCTCCTGAACAAAGTACAAAGCATGGCATTCAGGAATGCTTTAGCAAGAGTTTCCTCCTGGATCAGTGGCCTCCTCATACACATTCTGTAATGGAAACAGTAGGAGAGTGGTCATCTTCTCTTCTGCTAACAGACAAGGACTTCCTAACATTAACACTGTGCTTGGCATGACATTTCATGGAATATTTGAGCCACTGGGGATTCCCAGGTGAGCGTCAAGAGCAGTCAAAGGTTAAAAACCAACATCTCCAGGGAGATAACAAATGAACCAGTTCTGTAGAGGAAGTGTGACTGGGGGAGGGTGTGAGTAGTGTTCAAGTGCCTAAAAGCTTTTCTGCCGAGAGCGAGGCAATAAATCAGTCTCTAAATCCAGGAGGTAATACTTTTATATTGCCACAAAGAATTAAATCACACTTCTTTTGTGCTGCAAGTAAAATAAAAATCTAAATAGATTGCCCAGGAGGGCAATCCTTAAAAAGAAACTGGGCAGACTCCTGTCAGCAGTGGTTATGGGGTTGATGATCCTGCATAGAAACTAATCAGATGCCTCTCCAGCCCCGTCCCAGACCCAAGTGAGAAAGTGCCTTGCAGGGCTTTGGGGATCTGGCTCTGTGGTATATGAATGAGTACAGAGCAGACTGCAGAGACGGGGCTGTGGAACTGCTTCCCTGCACCCTGCAGATCCTGTGAGCTCTAAACATTGCCTGCAGGAGCACAGCAAGTGTTTGTGGTGTGAGCTGGAGTGGTGGGGCAGGGAGGCCGTGGTACCTTTGCCCTGCAGAGCCGGGGCTGGCACAGCCTTTGCCCCAGAGGAAGGGGAGGGGATGAGCACAGTCAGTAAGGCAAAGGCTGTGCTGGCTCCTGACTCCAGCCAAGGCAGAGAGGAGGCTGCCGTGCCCTCTGCGCTTTTAGCCAGACCAGCAGGGCTGGAAAAAGTCTCAGTGCCAAGACAGCAAACTTCAGAGCAGGCTGGTGCCCTTTGTCCCTCTGTCTCAAGGGCAGTGCCTGACCCCAGCACCCAGCTGGAGGCAGCCCAGCACATTCATGTGCCTCTGTAGCCAGCCAGCAAGGCAGGCACAGCCTTGGGCTGGGAGTGAACTCTGGACTCTTTGGGAAGGAAAGGGGGTATTTTCCTGCCATCTGTGGCTTTCCCATGCCCCAGGGAAGCCTCCCACCCCCAAGTATGAGCAGTGCAGCCACAAGCAGAGAGCCATGGAGATCTGTTGGGTGCTCACCTTCATGTCCTGCACAGGAGTGCTGGGCAGCTGTGGGCATTGTGAGCCACGTGCCAAGGGTCTCCCTACCTCGTGCCAGCTGGTCCAGGACACACAGCAGCCCTGGACCACTCATCTGCACTGATCCCCCTGATTATTGCCTTGTCCTCTGGCATTTGCCCTCTTTCCACCACCTTGTCCTCATCAGTGTGGCTCATCTGTAGTCAGAACCAAGACCTGTCCTGGCCCCTCACAGGTAGTGTGGTCTTTTTTCAACCAGTACCACAAATGAATTTGTTAATGATGGTGTGAGTCCTCAGTGTGCCTCCTGTGCAGTGAAGCCATGGAAGAGCAGCATTTTAGTGAGAGCATTGCTGGCAGGTCAAGGAGGGCAGTTGTTCCTCTGCAAAGCACTTGAGAGTCCACATTTGGGGAACTGTGTCCTGTTTTGGTCCCACCATCAAAGGAGAGATCTTGACTGGAGTCGAGCAGAGGATCATTGAGAGATAAGGCATTCAGGGGCATGGAACACATGCTGCACCAGCACCAGCTGGGGCACAAACTCTGCTCAGAGGTGCACAGAGCAAGGATAGGAGATGTCAGGCACAAATTGCAACAAAGAAAACTCCAGCTGGACATAAGGAAATATAGTTTGACCATTAGTATGGTTAGCACGGGAACTGGGACCCAGAGAGAGGAGAATTTTCTCCCTGGAAGTTTTTACGACTGGACAAGACCTCGAGCAGCCTGATCTGGCTTTGAGAGTAGCCCTGCTTTGAGCAAGAGTTGAATGAGGTGATCTCCAGAGATCAAAACTGATCTTTATCTACTCCAAATGCCTAAGGCTTTCCTAATGTAGTGTCTGCCCTGACCCTCAGCTAAAGCCTCCTCACCAAAAGCCTCATGAATCATCTTAGAAATTGCAAACCTGGCCAAACCAGATTGTTTCAAGCAGAATATGTCCCCCCATGTCTGCCTTCTGCTCCTTGTGCTCAGTAAACGCTCCTGGGGAGAAACCACATTCTTGGTCTCTGTTAGGTTTCCCAACAGGATCATATCCTGGTCCATCATGAGGCATAACAGGGCTTAGGGAAATACAGGAAGGTTTTAATCTCTTAGGAAACCCTGCCTGACTCTTCCCCTTCTCCCGGCCTGCTCATGATCTGCTGCTTTTGAGGTGGTGAGGTCCAAGGGCAGCTTCTTGTCATCTGTGGAAGGACTGGTGTTAAACCCCAGAGCATTTCAGCAGTGCTGAGGCTCCTGGACTCTGCGGGGGAGGCGACAAAGGGTATTTTCTGCCGTCATCTGTTCCCAATTACGGTGGTTTCAGGGAGCTCCTTGGCTCGTTTCCACCGGAATCCGTCAGCTCCCGAGCCCACGCAACTGGGAGGTGGGGCCTCGTGGTGGTGGTAGTGGCCAGAGCACAGGGCATCACCCTCACAGGACCCAGTGAAGGGACAGTGCAGACACCACTCTCTGCTCCTGCTCTGCTGGGGACAGGCTGGCCCTCGGTGAGTAGCCTGTGCACACTGGGTGCTCCGGGACAGCTTCTGTGGGACGAAGGGAGCGAGAGCAGGGATCACCCATTCTCTCTAGATTTCCAGAATTTTATCTGCTGCTAGGTAAAGGGGGTCTGGGCTGGGGATGGGAGCTAGAGCTGTGTTTTCAAAGGGATGAGTGTTGGCATTATGAGCAGCAGATGTGTGCAAGTGGGATGCTGACCTCAGCTGGACATCTCACCACATCCCTACCTGTCCTGCCTTCTTACCCCTTCTCAGACAGAGCCTATTCCCATGCACATCTGTAACATCCTGGTTGCTCTGAGTTTGCTTTGCCAGTGTCTTTTATCCTGCCCATACCATAACTTCTCTAAACTAGATGCCTCTCAATTAATTTTTTGTATCTTTGGGTGTTAAGGCACACAAGCAGGAGGCACACAAGCAGGGCAGGGCTGCATGGAGGCTTTGGTTTTACAGTTTAACTGGTAAAAAGTCAAGCGTTGGGCAATGCCACGTCCATTGCACCCATGGGAGGTGTGTGTCAGCCCAGCTGCTGTGCTTGGTGGGGTGCAGGAGTGAGGGGGGAGTCCAAGCCCAGCCCTGCCTTCAGGCAGAGTCTGCGGCTCCCAACTTTGCTTTGCAGGTGAATGCACCACCATGACGGTGAAGAAGACTCAGGCTCTGCAGGATGGAAGTGCCAAGGTGGGTACAGGGAAAGGGGGAGAGAGAGGAGGGCAGAGATGTGCCAAGGGGGCCAGGTAGTGTGTATTGACTCTGCTGGATGAATGCCAGCCACATCTCATGCTGTCCCACATGTCCCTGTGCTATTTTTATGTGGTTCTTTACCTGCAGCAGTATAGAGCATCATCAAAGGGAAAGGATAAACCTTGCTTGAAATTAAATCATTCCGATTCAAAAAAGTTAACCTTGAGCTGATGCAAGGACTAAGTGATAACTGCCAACTGTGCCTGTCCTTCATCTGTGCCCCATTTAGTCCCCAAACCTCCAGCAGTCATGGAGGTTTCCACCAGGGTGGAAAGCCAGAGGGAGCACCCAGTTCTTGGACAATTGGAGGAGTGGGGACACTCTTGGGACACTGCCTGCAATGTCCCTGCTCCTCAGTGGCAGCAGCCAGCCTGCTTGTCCTTACACAACACACCTGGGAGACCCTCAGTGGGGCTTGAGAAATGGCGTCCTCCTCCTCCTCCTCCTCCTCCTTCTGTGCAAGCTGAGATCCTCTGGTCACTGCAACTCACCAAGAGCCACCGGCGTGTTGGCGACGGGGCACTCCTCAGGGAAGGGCTCTTGGCTCACCCACATCCACATGCCCTGTGCAGGAGAACGTGCTGCAAAGGGTGCTGCAGCTGCCCGTGGTGAGCTCGACCTGCCAGACCCTGCAGCGGAAATACAGCAGCACCAAGGAGTCCCACCCGCTGATGGCCTCGGTGTGCGAGGTGTACGAGCGCGGCGTGCAGGGCGCCGGCGCCCTGGCCATGTGGGGCATGGAGCCCGTGGTGCGCCGGCTGGAGCCGCAGTGTGAGTCCACATGTGGGGGGAGGACGTGGCAGGGGGCCCACCAGAGCCTCCCCTGTTGGGACAGTGCTGGCACAACACACGCCCTGCACAGCCCAGGCGCTTTTCTTACCATGCTTTTGCCCAAGGCAGTCGCTGTGGCCAACAACCTGGCTTGCCGGGGCTTGGACCACCTAGAAGAGAAGATCCCTGCCCTCCAGTACCCCGTCGACAAGGTAAGTCACGGGAAGGATTATGTGGGACCCCCAGACCCACTGAAGAGCCCACAGCATATCTCCTCCAGTCTTGTTGTCTTGTTTCTGGATGGTGAAGGGCTGCTGGCTGGGAAACAAGGCAGCATCTCCAAGTGAGGGCTCCTCCAAGGGCTGCTGCAGCCTGGAGGATGGTTGGGGCTCCCAAATATAAGTCGACAATGCCCTGTGTCCCCTCCCTGCCAGCTACCCCCAGCTCAGGTTGGAGAGAGCTGTTATGCCCCTCTTGGAGCTGTTTGCTGGCATGGACATGGCTGGGGTCCCTGCGGTCCCTCTGGCTGTCCCATGCCACCCCAAGCACACCAGTGGGGCTGTTCTCCATCTCTGTGCCCACAGCTCGCATCTGAACTGAAGGATACCATCTCCTGCCCCCTCCAAAGTGCCAAAAGCACCATTGGCAACTCCGTGGATAAGATCATAGGGCTGGCTGCTGAGGGCTATGAGGCCACCAAGAGCACTGTGGAAACGACAGCCAAGTACACGAGGAAGAACTCGGTGACCCAGATGGCAGCTGCAGGGGTTGACACGGCTCTGGGAGGGCTGGAGAAGCTGATGGAGTACCTGCTGCCAGAGGAGGATGAAGAACCAGGTAGTCCTGATGCCCAAATCCCCTCTGAGGGAGTCTGGTGACAACTGGCTGGGTGGCTCATCAGCTGTGGGGTGCATGGGGCAGGAGGCAGCCCCTGGGTTTTGGCATAAGGCTGCCTAGGAGGGTTATCCTGCCAGGATGTAACCCTCCCACCATTCTTCTGCCTGTGCTCTTCCGCCTTTAGATAAGAAGCCCAAAAAGAAACATCTGTCAACACCAAAGGTCTCCCAGCAGCAGCCCAGCATTCCCAGCACTCCCAGTGCTCCCAATGCTTCGAGAGCTCCCAGGGCTTCCAGTGCACCCAGCACTCCCAGTGCTCCCAGCACACCCAGCACTCCCAGCACTCCCAGTGCTCCCAGTGCTCCCAGTGCTCCCAGCACCCTGGGCCGGATCAGCGCTTTGGTCAGCACCGTGTCCCACCGTGCTTACCAGCAAACCACCCAAAGCCTCCAGCGTGCCAAAACCAAAGGGCAGGAGCTGGCCTCCTGGATCCCCATCCTGGTGAGTGCCAGAACCCACCTGCTGGGCTCCTGCTCCCCCGTGTCCTCTTTGGAGATGGTTCTGCTTTCAGATGAGACATTTCAGGCTCCTTGGAGCAAATCCAAGCAGGGTACATTTCCCCTGCTCAGCAGGACAAGCTGGGGCTGGCAGTTCCTGCGTGATGTTCACACAAACCATGTACCACTTTAGTGGGAAAAGTTATTTTTAGTAGGCTCCCAGTGTGTAATTGTTGATTTATGGCCTTGCCATAACATCCTTCCTAAAGCAAAAAGCCCCTGCAGAGACCCAGAGGGGATGGGGAGAAGGAGGTGCCTCTCCTACCCCGTGCTGCAGTGGGAACAACTTCCCTGGCCTGTGCCAAAATCCCACAGCTCCCATCTGCCCTCAGGGCTTCTCCCCAGATGCACAAATGAACTCCCTGCTCCCTGCACACCCCTGTGAAACCCTCTGGCTGACCAGGATGGAGTGGATGGGACCAGCCAGCTCCCCCTGAGCAGTGGCTTTTTGCTCCCCTTGCAGGGCAGCCTGGCCAAGCCGAGTGCCCCCGCAGCCCCGCAGAGCCGCAGTGATGGGCAGGGCAGCACGGGCTGGCAGAGCCAGCGCCAGAGCAAGGCACCAGAGCACAAGCAGGAGAAGGCAGGGAAGAAAGACACCAAGCACACCAAGGTATGGAGAAAAGCAGAGCAGGGAGCTGGGGATGCTCCAAAGCATCCTTCTATCCATGCACCACACAAGCTTGGAGACTGTTCCCCCACACCTTTGGGGACCAGGCCCCCATCGCTGCTCAACCCTGAACTGCAGTTTGGAGGAGGCAAGAGGGGGTTGGCAGTGGGGCAGCCCCAGCTGTCCCCTTCCCTGACTCCCCAAAGTTGGGGGCTGTGGGCAGCCTCTGTGTCAGGCAAAGTCACCCAGGCTTGTATGTTCAAAACTCCTTTGGAGCTATGGGATGTCAGCACCAAACTCCATAGTGAGCCCCTGTAGACCCCTGAAAATCCCCCTGCTGTAGTCCCAGCAGCAAGGGGTGGTGTGAGCTGGTGGGGCTGGGAACAGTCTCCAGCCTGGGCTCCGCTGGGACCTGGGGACGGGAAGCAGCAGGTTGGGGTCAGTGCCCTTTGCCTCTGCCTGCAGCGGAAGCACAGCCCCGAGCAGAGGGTCCCCCGGGGCCTGGAGTGGGGGGAGCTGGTGGGGACAGGGAGAGACCCTGCTGCAAAGAGCTGTGGTGGATTTTGCAGAGCAGCAAGCTGGAATCTCTTAGGATTAGTGCTGCAAAGGGGATAGGGAACCCAGGGCCACCCGTGTCGTGCCTGGAGGGGCTGGTGGGGTAGAGGCCATGGCCAGGAGCTGAGCTGGTTTCTCTGGGCAGGCAGGGCAAGACCCCGGGCTGGTGGGCAGCGTAGCTCACAACCTGCAAACCGCCTGCGCCTCCGGCATCTCCAGCGTGAAGAAGGTCCCAGCCGTGGCCTGGGATGCAGCAGAGGGCTTGATCCTCTTCACCCCCCGCAGGCTGTCCAGGGCCATGGAGACAGTGGATACTCTCGGGGGCACCCTTGTCAGTGCCCCGAAGCATCTGCTGGGCATCCTGTACAGCTACGTGCCGGTGAGTTTGTCCCCAGCCAGGCCCTGTCCATCTCCAGCAAATCCCTTTTTGCTTAATCTCCTCCTGTGAGTACCCCGTGGATGGGGTGCCTTGAAGACACCTCAGCCCCACCTTCCTCCTGAGCACCCCCAAGCCATGACAGTGAGGCCCCCAATAGAACAAGCAGGTCAGGCAGTGGTGGCACAGTCACACAGTTCATGCCCAAGCCAAGGTGTGACCACATTCCTGGGAAAGTGAAAATTCAGGCTGAGACCCTGTCCCCTCTCCTTTACCTCAGCCTGCTGTTCCCCTGGGACCATTTCTCCACCACAGATGCTCAAGGGCTGCGAGCCACCCACTCCCCTCTGCTCTGGGGGCAAAGCAGCTTATCCCAATTTAAGGGGGGGCTGTGTGGCACAGGCAGAGCAGGGCTGGCAGGTGGGTACAGCCTGGCTGGGTGCTCACCCCATCTCTCAGCTCCGCAGACAGTCAGTGAAGGAAGAAGAAGCACCCAGGGGCAGCAAGACCGACACGGAGAAGAAAGAGAAGAAGGAGGAGGAGGAGGAGACCAAGCCTGCTGCCCCCTCCGCTGAGGAGCAATCCCAGCTGAGGAGCGACTGGCGGCTGTACCGTGGCCATCACCCCCTGTCCTTCCTGGGGCTCGAGGACCCCCTCTTCCTGCGGCACAACTACTACCGCAGCCCTGCCTTCGACCCCGACTACCCCTTCCCACGGAAATCCGCCTTCTCCCCCTACAACAGGCGGGTGAGCGAGGGCTCCTACCGCTTCAGCCCCGAGTCCATGTACAGCCGGGGCTACTACGGCAACTTCTACAGTCCTGTCTTCAAGAAGGACTGAGCCAGCGGGGCGGGGGACAAGCACATCCCAGCCCCTCTCAGATCCCCTCAGCACGCTTTGCCTGGGCCCCTGCCAGCTGCCCACGCACACCTCTGTTCCAGGACAGGAGCTTGAAGTGGTAGACAGGCCATGGGATAGCTTGTTCTGGAGTGCATCAAGGCCAGGAGAGGGAATAAAGGCCAACAAAAGCTCTGCTGCTGGAAGGAGAAGGTTGGGGAAGGTGGGACTGGAAAGGTGAAGGAGATGTGGAAAGAGCTGGGGGACCAGAAGAAAGGGACCAGCCGGGGCTGGCACTGGGCTACCTTGGAGCCTGCTCAGCAGACAGAGTGAACTGGAATGGGCTACACATTGAGAACAGCACTGAAAGAGAGCAGGGAGGATGGCAAAGCTGTCAAACATCACCACAGCAAGCCTGTTTCCCCATCCTTCCTCCCTCCATCCCCCCTCGCAGGGCCCATCCCTGGCCACAGATTGCTCCTCCATGGAGGGGCTGAAGATCCACACCAACCAGCAGGGTTCATGAGTGGGAAAGCCCTGGGCACCTCCTTCCCAGCTGCTGGTGTGATGGATGGTGGGGTCAGGAAAAAGGCTGGTGAGAACAGGTAGAGCTCCTGGAGCCCCTCTCCCACAGGATCACCTGGCTTCCCACGCCACCTTGTTGCATCTGCTGCAATGATAAACCTGCAATAATAAACCACCTGCCGCTCACCCCATTTGCTCGGCTGCTTTATGGGAGTGAGACACCCAACCAAGGGAACAGAGTGGGGTGAGACCCCCCAGCTCAGGGCCAGGGGAGTGGGGGCAGGAAACATCCCTGTTACATTCCCTGTGGGTAGCTGCCACAGGAATAGTGGGTGCTCATGCCCAACAGGGTACGTGTCTCTTCCCATGCCCCAAGTACAAATTCACAGCTCCAAGGAGCCGGGGCTTCCTGCCAAAGACAATTTATTGCATTTCCAGAAGAACACAGCAGAGAAATCAGTGTCCATTCAGCACGCACAAACCCTCTCCCAACGCACTGCTTTCCCAGGGCGCAAAGGGAAGGGTTTGAGAGAGGCAGGGAAAAACCTCCCAGCAGGGGAAGGGATCAGCGAGGAGCCCAGCGACCCCTTTCCCCACCTCCTTTCCTCCCCGGGGACAGGCAGCGTTACAGGAGGAGTGGCTTGGGAAGGCGCGCGGTGCAATCCCCATCCTGGGAACGAGCCCCGCGCCTGGCTTTTCCCAGGCACAGCCTGTACAGCACTCGCCCGCACAAAGGGAAACGGCTGCGATCGCTGAAAGGCTGTGGGGGAGAGGGCCACGAGCAGCACTGTTCAAAAGCAAGGCGGGGGGATGGGAGGCACCAGCCCTCACCAAAATCCTCCAAGGATCGCCGGTGCCGTGGGCTCTGGGACACTCTCACACGTGTGATACAGACGTGGGAACTACCAGTGCCTCCCCAGTGGAGAAACCACCTCCTCTCCAGCTCATAGGTGCTCCAGGGTTACTGAAGAGGAGCCTGATGAGTGTTAAACAGGAATAAGGATCGCAGGGTAGAAGTGGAGAGACAGGGAGTCGTGTGCTGTGCAAGAGCAGGATATCTTCCCTACTCACTGACAGCCTGGGCAGTCCTGCGGCAGGATGCTGCTGCCTGGAGCTTTGGCAAAATCACCCCACATTTTCCAGTGCTGGAGGACAGGAGGAGAAAGCAGGAGGCACCTAAAAAGCTGGTACAGCAAAGAGATGAGACTGTCCCACGGCAGAGCCAAGAGCAACACACTACAGTCCTTGGCTGCACTGGCTGTGCACGGCAGGACACCCAGACCCTCTCACTGGGAGGACAGCAAGGAACCCGTCACACTCATGGAAAGACACACACCATCTCCACAGGCACCCAGTGAGGAGGCTGGGCCCAGCTGGGCAGCACAGAGAGCAGCAACATCCGTGCAGCAGCTCAGAGGGAGTCCGTTCGCTTACGGGTAAACACGGCCGACATGGTCTTGACGATGCCACGGATCCCTGTACCCTTCTTCAGGGCCAGCTTGGTGTCTGGGATGAGCTTGGCCAGTCCATGGAAGACCATGAGGGCCCCGTGATAAGCCTCAGCTGCAGAAACCTCATAGAAGCTGCAGTCTAAAGAGAGGGCCAGCTGCCGCCCCTCCTCGCTGGACACCACCCGTTGGTGGTGCAGGTCCCTTTTGTTGCCCACAATGACAATGGGCACCTTCTCCTGACTCTGCCCCTCCTTGGCTGCCTTGATGAACTGGATTTTGAGGGGCAGGATGTTGAAGCTGGCACGGTCACAGATACTGTAGACCAGGACAAAGCTGTCTGCCCACTGGATTCGCTTCTCCTCTGAGGAGCCGTCCTCTGCCTGCTCCTGGGGAAAGAGGAAAGGAAGGGCTATTTTATCAGGCTCCCTCCCTCCACACATGCCTGCTAGAAGAGGGCAATCCTGAGCCTGTCAGGGACGGGAAGAGAACAGCAAAAGGGCAGAGGGAAAGAGGAGTACTGAGGAGGGCAGAGCAGCACCTGGCAGACCTCGCCAAGGGGGAACAATTCAGCTTTCAGCATCACACCTTAGCCCTAACCCTCACCCAGCTGCCAAGCACTGCAGGCTGTAGGTGATAACAGTGTGGGGACCTCAGAGCAGCACCTGCACTTCTTTAGCACAGTCCTGTATTAGCATCAGTGCTTCAGCTCCAGCGTTCTCAGCCAGAGGGCCATGGGCTATGGTAACTGTTGCTACTCTGTCAGCAACACTGCTGCCCTGTGCTTGGCAGGTGAGAAGGGGTCAGTCGCCTATGAACCCCCTGATTTGAGAGCCTTGCCCAACTGGACCTCCCACCCCATGGTTCCCCATAGGTAACATCCAGTAAAGGGTGTTTTTGTCCCTGGGGTAGAAATGGGTGATAGGAGTGAAGCCCTCTCACCTGGGAATTGGGAACGTCCCAGATGTGGAAGAGAATCTCTCGGCCATCCACAGTCAGGTTGTGGCTGTAGATGAATTCTGCCCACCCCAAAAAAAGAAAAAAAAAAAATAGTCATCTTCATGGTGTCAACAGCTGCCACCCTGGACCTTTTGCACCCCAGAGAAGCAGTTCTGGAGCAAATAGATGGGTCACTGAACAAATACAACACCGAGCCCCTGGAAGCAGCCAAAGGCTCTGGAGAAAGGCAGGAGAGGATGGGCTGCAATGAAATCCCACAGGCAGAAGCAGGGTTGTCTCTCGACCCCAGTCCCTACTGGGAACTGGCCTGGACCTGGCCTGGCACTCACCCATGTCTCCGTACTCTCCAATAAAGCGCCGGGTCAGGAAACGCACGGTCAGAGCTGCAGAGGGAAGGGTAGGAATCATCAGAATAACCCTAAACCTGTAGGATTCTCCTTTCTAAATGCAGAACAGAATCAGGCACCATCCCCTTGTAAACTCCTACAAGCAGGAACGACCTCTGAGTTTCCCCCGGCCACCAGCAGGTCAGTGAGTGCAGCAGAGGCACAGCACGAACCGAAGCATCGGCATGACCCGGAGCACCAGCAAACTGCAGCTCAGTGCAAAACACCTTCCCCCGTCATTCACCGGCTGCCTACAAGGTTGTGCTCAGCTTCCCCACCTTGAATCACAGCTGCACCCCAGGGCTCAGCCCCATCCCACCAATTTGCTCCATGGGCTGCTCCCTGCCACTCGTCCTCCAAACACCACTGCAGTTTGCAGCCAGGAAATCCCCTGCTCCAGTTCACGGTCAGTTCTCACCTGATTTCCCTACGTTGTCTGCTCCCATGACAAGGACGTTTGCTTCCACCTTGAGGGCGGTGGGGCCGGGCACCTCCATGAGGGCAGGGTGGTCGGGGGTGAAGCTGGTGCTCCGGCGCAGGGGGAGCCGGAGCCCCATGCCGAGCGTGGCCGTGCCCCTCCGGCAGTCCCAGCCGTGCGTACAACTCCGCTCGGCACAGCCGACAGTCCAAGCGCTTCCCACGGCACCCAGGGGACCCACGAGGCCCATACCCCTCCCCGCAGCCGCAGGGGCGGTGCAGAGGGAACTGCAGGCAGCCGGATGAAAAACTTTGTCATCGTTCAGATTGTCCTGAACATACGTCAGTGGCTGAGCCGGCCCTGCCAGCCCCCAGCACGGCGGGCGGCCGGGAAGCACCAGCTGTCTGCACCAGCTGCTCTGCAAAACTGCATCCCAGGAGATGCCCACGCCTCCACCATGCTCTTCGTGCCTCGGCAGGGCCACGTAGCCCCCTGTCCCTTCCCCACGGTGATCGTGGGAATGTCTGCGAGGAGTGGAGGAGTGTCACAAGCGCTGGGCTGTCTCGTCAGCGACGAAGCAGCTCACGAGAGATTGTGGGTCCCTTGTGACTGACGGAGCATCTCACGGGTGGTGGAAATTTGTTTCACCACAGATGGAACACCTCACGATTAACGGAGCCCCGCACGTGACGAAGCATCTCACGAGGGACGGAATCCCCTGCGAGCGGTGAAGCATCCCAGGAGTGACGGAGCATCTCCCGAGTGACGGAGCTCCTCGGGAGCACCGGGGAGCCGCCGCGACAACCCCCAGACCGTCCCCCGCTCCCCACGGCCGCTCTCCCTGGGATGCCGCG
>VXAC01005610.1:94305-122883 GCA_013399225.1 Rhipidura dahli | reverse complement strand
CGCCGTGCCCGCCAGAATCCCTGCTCAGCCAGCATCCCTGTCCCGCAGCATCCCTGTCCCGCCAGCATCCCTGTCCCGCCAGCATCCCTGTCCCGCAGCATCCCTGCTCAGCCAGAATCTCTGTCCCGCCAGCATCCCTGTCCCACAGCATCCCTGTTCTCCCAGCATCCCTGCTCCACAAGCTTCCCTGTCCCGCCAGCATCCCCACCAGCCCTGCATCGCCACCTCCTTCCATCGCCACCTCCTTCCATCCCCAGCCAAGCCACCCACACCACCATTATCCCAGCCATCTCTCCCAACCCACCAGCCTCACCAGTGCTGCTGTCCACACCCATTTCAGCACCTTTGCTCTCTCTACCCGAACCCAACTTCATCATCATCTCCATCACTCCCAGTATCACTCCCAAACACATCCTGCCAGCTCCTCCAGCTCAAGCCAACCCCCCCTGTAGCCGCCAGCAGCCTTTCCTTCCCCCCTGCCTTTGTTGCTGTAGCCAATCCCCATGGACACCTTTGAGATCACAGTGTGTAGGTTTCTTCTCTTTCACTGCAAGACAAGTGACAGGACCTGGTCCTGCACCAGCTCTGCAGGTGGTGGTGATAGGTCCTGAAATAAACCTGAAGGAGAGGGAGGTTTGCAAGTGTTAATCCTGTTAGTTTCTTTTTATGAAGGAAGTGGGGAAAGAGAAAAATTCATTCTGATTAAATGGCATTGTGATTTCTTACAGAGGATGTACTGTAAATATTTCAGTCATCCTTAGTTAATTGCATCATTTGTGAACACTTCATTGTTTCATACTTTTCATCTACCTCTGTTTTCAGTCTCCCATTTCAGGCTATCATTGCACCAAATTTGGGAATTGCCATTTTACATGGCTGTTGGAGACAAAAGGAAAAACATTTAAAATTCAGACAGCAGCATGCTGTGGCCAGATACAAGCAGCTGCAAGCACCAAAAAAAAACCCTTCTTGGAGCTGGAAAAAGTTGTGGCATCATGCTGGCTTCAAAGCACAGTACAATGTAGCTGCAGGCATGGTGTTTGATACTAAAATGCTAAAGTGCTTTTTCCTTCTTGAGGAAGGACTGGAAACAAGCAGCCTTGCTGGAATCCAGCACAGCAGTGGGATAGGATTTGCTCAGAGGTCTTGTGGGATGTTTATGCTGTAAGGGCTGAGCTGTGGGAGAGTTGTGAGGCTGCTCCTTCCCAGCTGACGTGGGCTGCAGGCAGACCTCTGACCACAGCTCTGTCCCCAGCCAGCGGGGGCTCCCTGGACATTCCCTGCTCTCTGTGAGCCTGTGCCTCTCTTTGCCAGCTTCCATCAATGAAGATGAGCAGGGCATCATCCCACGAGCCATGGCTGAGACCTTCAGGCTCATCGATGAGAATGACCTGATCGACTACACAGTCCGAGTGTCCTACCTGGAAGTGTACAAGGAGGAGTTTCGGGACTTGCTGCAGGTGGATACAGCCAGCAAAGACATCCAGATCCGGGAAGATGACAAAGGGAACATTGGTAGGTGTGGCTGTGCACGGGCTCCTGTCCTCCCCATGTTGTAGGCTAAGCTGGGTTATCTATCCATGAAGGCAGAGCCAGGTCTTCTCCCTCCATCCCTTTGTCTCCTGCAGCAGTTTGCTGTGTTCAGTCCTGAAAGCCGGTCTGGGCAAGGCGTGGTTCAGGCAGGGTGACAGCAGCAGGCTGTGCAGAGGAGCTGCATCCTCGGGCAGCCCATCCCTCCCAGCCACAGCCGCCTTTGCTTTGCAGTGCTCTGCGGTGTGAAGGAGTCCGAAGTGGAAGGGCTGGACGAGGTGCTGAGCCTGCTGGAGATGGGGAACACGGCCAAGCACACGGGAGCCACCCACATCAACAGGCAGTCGAGCCGTTCGCACACCATCTTTACAGTGACCATGGAGCAGCGGCGTGGGGCCGGCCGGCTGCCCCTGCACCACTGCCCGCCCGCTGTCCCTGCCGCCGGACAGGTCCTGGTGTCCAAGTTTCATTTTGTGGACCTGGCGGGCTCAGAGCGAATTGTGAAGACGGGAAACACAGGGGAGAGGCTGAAGGAGAGTATCCAGATCAACTGTGGCCTCCTGGCCTTGGGCAACGTCATCAGTGCCTTGGGAGATCCGCGGAGAAAGACCACCCACATCCCGTACAGGGACTCCAAAATTACCAGGTACCACTGGGAACAGGACTTCCCACGTCTCACAGGCTCAGCTGACAGGTCTGCCCTCTCTGCAGGTTTTCATGTAGGGAATCTCGGGGAGCAGTGAGCCCAGGATAGAAATGGCAGGCCTAGCTCATTGCAGTGCTGGAGAAGATGAGGCTTGTGTGAGTCATGCTGCTGAAGCTGAGGTGTTGCCGTGGGTTATCCTGTCCTTCCTGCAGGGAATAATAAATACTTACAGTAGGCTTGTTTAGTGGTCCACAGTTAGTTCTTTGCTCGAGCAGGTGGCCTTTGCAGTCTCCAGCAGGACCCCTGGCAGCACACACCTAGCAGCGATCACGGAGTCAGGGAGTTCCCAGCCTCAGGAGTTACTTGGATGGAAACTTGCCGTGGTGCAAACTGTTAATCCTCTGCTTAATGATTCCACTCCCCTCACTGGTGCCAAACCAACTACAGAGCAAGGACATCATTTTCCTTTGGCTTAACCTCTGAAAAGGGTTGAAAATGTTCTGTTTGCTGTGTTATTTTGTATTTCCTCTATTTCAATTCCTGTGCTCTTCCTTAGGATCCTGAAAGACTCTCTGGGCGGCAATGCCCAGACCGTGATGATAGCCTGCGTCAGCCCATCATCCTCTGACTTCGACGAGAGCCTCAACACCCTGAACTACGCCAGCCGGGCTCAGAACATCCAGAACAGGGCGGTGGTGAACTGCCGCAAGGAGACGGAGCACATCGAGGAGCTCCACCTGCAGATAAAGAACCTGCAGAAGGCGCTGGAGCAGCGGCAGCGCTCCGAGACCCGCATCATCCACCGCTCGGGCAGCGCCAAGCGCCAAGCGCCGGACACCGCGGCCTGGCTGCTGGCCGAGTGCGCCCATTACCGCACCTGCACCGACGCCGCGTACCGGCTGCTCACCGAGCTCCAGGAGGACAGCAACCTGACTGTGGAGCAGGTCCTGCGCCTTAAGGAGTGGCTGTGTGCTGTGGAGAGCCAGAGGAGCGAGCTGACCTCAGCCGGGCTGGATAGCGGCATTGAGAGCACCTCCATGGAAGAGCAGGGCGCCGAGGCACAAGGCTCAAAGCTGGCAAAAGCCCAGGTAGCAGGGGGGTGTTACAGCTCTGAGGTTGGGTTCATCTCACGGCCACAGCAGCCCCAGCATGGCATGATGGAAGGGTCAGGAGAGGGATGGGAGGAGAAGCAACCTGTCCAGGAGGCCCTAGGGAGGCAGAAAGACATGGTCCTCCCAGCAGGCAGGGAGAAATTGGATTCAGCTGCAGGAAAAGTTTTTCACATGAAAAATCTGGGTCTGCAGAGCTGTTGTGTCCTTGCAGAGTCCAGCATGGGAAGGGAAGGACAAAGCTGGATGCTGATGCTGCCTCTCTTATTTTGAGGAGCAGGTGAGCACCGAGAAGAAGTGTGAGTCCATCAAAGATGAGCAAGTGGCCAAGCTGCAGAGGCAAGTGGAACGCCTGGAGGAGGAGAACCGCGATTTCCTGGCTGCCCTGGAGGATGCTATGGAACAGTATAAGCTGCAGGTATTTCTGGGCTCTGCTCTCTCTGTAGGGACCTGCCCCACTCCTCTCCTTCCTGCCCTGGGGCACTCAGCCCAGCTTTCAGGTTCCTCTGCAGCAGGTCACAGATCAGCATGTGTGTGACCACATTTTTCTTATTGTTTCCCAGAGTGACAAATTGCAGGAGCAGCAGGATAAGATCTCAGAGCTGCACGTGCGCTTGGAGATGGCAATGCCAAACCTGTGTGTGCCAGGACTGCTGGAAAATCTTCACCTGGTGACTGCCAGCCAGAGACCTCATACAGCCCCACTGGATGCTGCCCCATCCCATGGCCTCGGTGGGGTTCCCTCGGGGCTGCTTCCTGAGCAGAGTGGAAGAGCTCTTTCCAAGAAGGTGAGGGCACGAGGCTGTGCAATCGAGGAGCTGCTGCCTCTTCACCTGACTGCTCTCTGCTGTAGGAATTGCTTTTTCCCTGCTACTGAACGGGACCCTTGTCAGAAGTGTAGTCCAGAGGACTGTGCTCAGTGTTGAAATCCAGAGTTTTACAACTCTGGCAAAAACAGCTCAGCTTCAAAACTGAGGCTTTTACTTTGATGTTGTGGGTGAGTCCCAGATTTGTTCAGTGTCTGAGCAGCAGCAGCACGGGCAGCTGGGTCTGGCAACACACCAGCTCTCCTGAAAATACACTCAACCCCATTTTGTTGCTTTTCTTTAAGTCTGGCAGTGATGCTCAGCTGGGGGCCGCTTTTTCCAACACTGGCTCTCACACAGCTTGTTTCCTCTTTCCAATTCTGTGCCCCAGAAGCTCAGCAGCAGCTCCTCCTTGCAGAAGGAGGAGCTGGCAGGCTGGCACCCGAGCCATGCCCAGACTGGCGATCCTGAGGTGGTGCTGTGGAAGGAGCTCAGCCAGGACTCGGAGAAGCTGTCAGAGCTGTCCTCGGGAGAGGAGCTGGAGGAATGGGAACGGAAACGGTCCCTGTCCCAGCGCCGGTGAGTTGGGGCTGTCCCAGCCCTGTGCTGTGCCCTGGCAGTGCCCTGGCTGTCCCACTGCTGCAGCTCTGCCCTCGTGTCTGATGGAGGGGCAGATGCTGCCTGTGGGGTCAGTGATGCTGCCCAGACACCTCACTGCTCCCTGGAGAGCTAATTACCATCTTTCCTGACCACAGCTATTGTTTCCTTCTCCTTTCTGAAGACTGTGGATCATAAGGGTCCTTACTGGGAATAGCTTTAGCAGTGCCCAGACCAAACTGATTCATTTGCTTCTCCTTCCAGAAATGGGATCCAAAATTTGAGCAAGAAAGAGATTTTCAAGTTGAGTGAGGAGCTGAGTGGAGGCAATGCCCACTCAATTCAGGAGGAGCAGCTGGAGCTGTCAAAAGGTAAGTAGAAACCACAGGTTGTTGGACAATCTTCCATGGGCTGGCAGCGCTTCACTGGGTGATGTTGATGTCCCTCCTGAGCCCAGAGGACAAAAATGGAGCAGTTGGCAGCCCAGCTGCTTTTGTTAGGGAGAAACTTGAACTCCTAGGGTCTTGCAAGGGTGTGTGTTTTGGTGGAAGCTTCAGGTGACTCTGGGCAATGCTATGCCAGACTGGCTACAGATCCAAAATCAGCTCATCCTTCTGTCACCTGGCTGCTGAGATAGGACTTTCCTTACCTGGGAATCTGTTTTCCAGAGGTCCGTGGGAAGCGGGAGTCACTGCTTGGTTCCTGGGAGCGCCTGCCAGGGAAGGACTCTGAGTGGAGGCTGGTGCAAGCACAGCAGAAGATCCGAGAGCTGGCCATCAACATCCGCATGAAGGAGGAGCTGATCACGGAGCTCATTAAGACAGGTGCAGAGCTACGGGTGGGAATATGCACCCATTTCCCATGAATCCTGCTCCTAGTCGTGGTGCTTGGGCTCTGCTTCCATCCTCATCTTCTCTCCCTGTGCTGCTTGTGCTCAGTCTCTTCCCCTGTAAGCAGCAGGGCCTTGTCTGCCCGTCCCTCCCGCTGACAGAAACCCTTCCCACTAGTTTCTCCCTTCTCTGGAGTGGCTGAGGGAAAGAGAACATTCAGTGTTTGTAGCCAAAAATACTTGGGGAGGGGGAGGAAGGGTCAGGATCCCGGCTGTGAGAGAGGGGGTTGTGTTGCAGGCAAGGACGCCCAGGCTCTGAACAGGCAGTACAGCCAGAAGATCAGTGAGCTGGAGCAGGAAGCAGAGCAGGTGCGGGCAGAGCTGAGCGACAGCCAGAAGCAGCTCCAGGAGCTGGAGGGCAAAGAGCCCTGGGACCCCGGGGAGAAGCGCAAGCTGCAGGAGTACCGCACGCGCGTGGCGGCCGCGCAGAGCAAGGCACAGGTGAGAGGGAAGGGCTCTGCCCACCCCGGCGCTGAGCAGGGGCAGAGCTGGGGGCATCTCTGCAAAGGGCAGCGGGGAGATGCCGAGGCCAAGGGCGGTTTTCACCCTCGGGCAGGTTCTGTGCAGGAAGAAGCAGGCGACGGAGAGGCTGGTGTCGCTGTCGGCACAGAGCGAGAAGCGCGTGCAGGAGCTGGAGAGGAACATCGAGCTGATGCGGCGGCAGCAGGGGCAGCTGCAGCGGCGGCTGCGCCAGGAGAGCGAGCAGAAGCGGCGGCTGGAGACGGAGGTGAACAAGGGACAGCACCGAGTCAAGGTAGGAGAGGGCAGGAGCAGCTGTGCTTCTGTGGTGTTCGTGAGGATGACAGCGGGTGGGCTCCGGTGTGGTCTGTGATTGTCCTGGAGAGCACAAAGGTGGAGAGTATCCAAAGAGATAGAGGAGAACATAACCTGTCCCTCAGCCCCTGAGGACAAACACCTCCCACTCCCTCCGTGCTCATGGCTGCTCTTTGACACGCAGGAGCTGGAACTGAAGCACGAGCAGCACCAGAAAATCCTGCGCATCAAAACAGAGGAGATTGCGGCTTTCCAGAGGAAGCGGCGGAGTGGCAGCAATGGTTCTGTGATCAGCCTGGAGCAGCAGCAGGTACAGACAGCAAGCCTTGCCTCCACATTCCTGTTCAGAGGGGATGCTTGGCAGACTGCAGGCTGATGGGGGAGATCTAAAAACAGGGACCTGAGCCCATCCTGCCCTTGAGAAGGACAGTCCGTAATGTCATTTGCATCTAGTAGCAGAGGACTTAAGATCTTGTCTTACCCCCAGAACCAGGATCTCTTCTAAATCCTTCCATTGGTAAAGAAGCTTCGAAATTTTGTCTGTTAGCAGAAAGGTGATGGGAGATGTGCCCTCCAGGAGCTCCTTGACAGCTGGAAATTTAGTTTAGCTCTACCTGTTGGAGGAGCTGGGAGGATAAAACCAGCAGTGTCCAGGCTGTGGGGGTTAGCAGAGATGGAATTGAGACTCTTGTTCTGATCTCAGCCCCACTGCCCTTTGGACCAGCAGCGCTGGGCTTTGCTGCTGCTGGCTGCACACACACGTCTTTTGCCTCTCCCTCCATCAGAAAATTGAGGAGCAGAAGAAGTGGCTGGACATGGAGATGGATAAAGTTCTCGAGCAGCGCCGGGCCCTGGATGAGCTGGAAGATGAGCTGAGGAAGCGGGAAGCGATTGTGGCCAAAAAGGAAGCCCTGCTGCAGGAGAAGAATGGCCTGGAGAGCAAACGGCTGCGCTCCAGCCAGGTAGGACAAGAGTGTGACACCTCAACCACTTGCTTCATTTCCAGCAGAGGTGGAGGCTGGAAGACTTAGGTGCCATCCAGGATTAGGTGGTGTGGGGAAGTGGGTGGGAAATCTGTCTCTGTGGAAGACTCTGGTTGTGCTGTGCCTCTGAGCTCGCTGGTTTGGTAGCCCTTGGCTTATGTCTGCCTTGGGGGGTCACTTGACCTGCAGAGGGAGTAGAACAGGGCTGAGGGCCTGACTTGCCTTCAGAGCAGCTCCCTTTGAGTGTCCTCTGCTGCAGGCCCTGACAGATGACATCGTGCGTGTGTCCAGCCGCCTGGAGCACCTGGAAAAGGAGCTGAGCGAGAAGAACGGGCAGCTGCGTCACGGCAGTGCCCACGACCAGCAGCAGATCCGCCAGGAGATCAACAGCCTGCGCCAGGAGAAGGACCAGCTGCTCAAACAGAGGCTGGAGCTCGACAACAAGCTGCGTCAGGGCACCCTACTGTCCCCAGAGGTACCTCTGCTGGGGCTGGGGAGCGGGAGGTTGTAGAAGAGAAGTAATAACCCGAGCACAAGGTCATTAGCAGATGCTTCCCCACATCCCAAACTGTGCATATCCCAGCTTCCCACCAGCACTATTGAGAGGACAAGGTTATGGCAGGGTGAGACAGAGCAAACTCTTTGCTCCCCAGTAACTGCAGCTCTGCCCTGGCAGGAAGAACGGATCTTGTTCCAGCTGGATGAGGCAATCGAGGCTCTGGATGCAGCCATTGAGTACAAGAATGAGTCCATCACGTGCAGGCAGCGAGTCCTGCGGGCCTCAGCCAGCCTGCTGTCCCAGTGTGAGATGAACCTCATGGCCAAGCTCAGCTACCTCTCCTCCTCCGAGACACGAGCTCTGCTCTGCAAGTACTTTGACAAGGTGGGAGACAACTGCCCTCTGGGCTGGTGGGAGTTGTGTTTTATTTGCTGGCTTTTAGTGATTACATTATTAGCCAGCCAGAACACATAATGAAATTAACATGGCTTGAAAGCACTTGTTAACAGAAATTATGATCTGACCAAACTCTTTGTTTTCCTCAGTTTCAAGCTTTCTCCTTGCACCATACTGTAGTTTTGCCCTGTAAACTCAGGCCACAAAGCCACAGCACCATGACCCCCAGCTGGGAGAGGGGCTTAACTAGTCATAGGATGCATGGATCCCTGCAGTGGCTCTGCCACATCAGTGCAGCCACAGCTTGCTCTTCCCTCCACGAGGCAGCTCTGACATCCCAGCACTACTAACCTTTGTAAGCTGTACCAAAAAACTAACTTGACTGGGGCTCAGTGGGGCAGAAAATCTTCCCAGGCATGAAGGAGCTTATGTGTTCCTTGCTCTTGGGCCCTGGCCAGGTGGTGACACTGCGAGAGGACCAGCACAGGCAGCACATTGCATTCTCAGAGCTGGAGATGCAGCTGGAGGAGCAGCAGCAGCTGGTGTACTGGCTGGAGGCAGCCGTGGAGCGCCAGCGCCTGGAGATGGACCGCCAGCTCACCCTGCAGCAAAAGGAGCATGAGCAGAACATGCAGTTACTGCTGCAGCAGAGCCGTGGTAACCCCCCAGCTCCCCAGACAGGCAGCAGTGCCACTGCTTTGGTCTTTCACAGGACATCCAGGCTGCAATGGCCTTGTTTTTCCTTGCAGAGCACATGGACGAGGGGCTGGCCAGCAGCAAGCTGCAGTACGAGGCGAGGATTCAGGTGCTGGAAAAGGAGCTGAGCCGTTACATGTGGGCAAACCAGGAGCTGAACCAGAGACTGAGTAACATGAACCTCCATCCTGGACAGACCAAAGGTGAGAGGAAACACAGGTTAGGGATTTGCTGTTCCTGCCAAGTTAAAAGGGAGTTTCAGTTCCCATGCCTGGCAGTGAAAGCTTGGAGCAGTCCAGAGCAGTGCATGGTCCTTCAGCAACTGCTACACAGGCACCAATTTTGATGAGGAGAGCAGAGACCCTCATACTCACCTCACGGTACCCTCAATTTTTCCCAGCAGGGATGGAGAGAAGCATTCACAGGGCTGGGGACAGAGCTGCCCCAGAGCTTGGCACCTGTGAGGAATCCAGCCTCAGGGAACAGCCTGTGCCTCCGGCTGTCGCTGAAGAGAGCCCTCGGGCCAGGGATGAGAGCAGCAGGGACCTGGTGCACGCCCCTTTGCCCTCGACGTGGAGGCGTTCCTCGCTGCCCAGCGACAGCCCCGGCGACCTTCGGCACCGGGAGGCCGAGCCCTCGCTGCGGGCGGGGCAGGCACACGAGCTGCACCCAGCACGGAGCCTGGCTCCTGCTGCCAAAGCCCGCCGGGAGCTGCGCAGAGCCAGCCTGAACGTGAGCCCGGTGCCTCATCACCCAGCCATGATAGACGTGAGGAAAAACCCTCTCTAGGGACAGCCTTAACGCTCAGCTGGCACAGGGCAGCTTGGGAGCCCTCCTGCCCCTCGGGCCAGCCTGGCTACAACCCTATTACATTTCAGAGGCCTAAGAAAGATGTGACTCGTCATCCTAAGGGAGCTGAGTGTGTAAGGTGTGGGAGCACCAGCCTACGTTCTCCACAATGCTGCCAGGACTCTTTTCCTGTGCTCCCTCAGCAGCTTAAACACTGTGAAGCAGGAGACACCTTCCTTCTGGGCCTCTTAACACTAAAATCTTGTTTACAATTTGGAATCCTCAGCTGAAGGGCTTGCTCAGCCCTGGCAGCCTCAGAGGGAGATGCTCTGCAGTCCTGCAGAATTTGTACATAGATTTTTTGTAGTAACTTTGGGTTTTTTTACATTTCTACTGTAACTTTTCTAATAAAGCAGAGTGAGTTTTATGAAATGGTCATTTGTCAGAGGGGCCACTTACTCCTGCTGCGTAGGAAAGGAGTTGTATTTAAATCTCACTGCAGGGGAAGTCAGCTGCTGTCACAGTGCTGCCCTAATGTTTAAATATCTGCTTTAAGTAGTCCCAGCCAGATCTAGTAGGTCTCCTACATTAAATTGCCACAGGAAGAGCATCTCCAGCCAGCAGCAGAATTTTCTGAAACATACATTACAAAAGTAACTCAGTGGTTCTGGTTTTCTGTTGCAGCCCATAAGCTGCTTTTAAGCAGGGTTTTAATGTTCTGGAGAAAACTTCCAGTCTGGATTTAAGAGAGACTAAATACAATCCTGCATCTTAACACTTGACAGCTCAGGAAGTGGGACGAAAGTTTAACTCTGGCAGAGCAAGAGCTGAAAGCCCAGGGATGTGCTTTAAGAAGGGCAAGGAGCAGAGGCAAAGGGCTGATTGCCTACCTGACCCTAAAAAACAAGCCACTGCTTCAGCCTGAAATCATGAGAACAGCTACCACAACCACTCCTGAAGGGGTAACACACCAAGTTAAAAGCCAGACTCTGATGTAAGAACCACCTTCTGATCTCCTACATCCTTGACCTTGCCTGTAGCAGTGTCGCAGTGAGGGGGGGATATTACTGAGGGCTCTGGACATGGCTGAGCTGCACGAGATTAAGTTCAGAGACTTTACTTCCTGCTGTTGAAAACAAAGATCATCAAGAGAGAAAATAACAATCCATCCTGCAGGGAAGTAGTACCTTTAGAGCCCCATGCTTGTTACTCCACATCCTTGAAGCAGGTGCAGCTCTCCCAGAAGCAAAACAATCCCTGTAAAGCACAGGATTCCATCCCTCTTCCCAGCTGGAAACTAACAGCTTTCCTGCAACAAATAGTGTGTCCAGGAAACAAGCTCCACTCAATCCCATCCAGCCCCTCAAAGCCTTAAAGCCACCCAACAAACCTCTCGTTTCCCAGGTCTTGTTTTAGGATGACCACACACCACCTTTGTAGCTCTCCACTTCTGTGCAGTCAGTAGACACAGTGGGGTGACTTCACCAAGGTCCTGCTCTGCACAAACAGATCACTATCCCAAGGGAAAAAATTTAGCCCTTCCAATATTATGCACAATTTTAGCCCCTTGTAGGCTATATCTTGGGCACTGAACCACAGCTCCTGCTCTCTTCCTGGGGTTAGAACACAAATGTGGCACAGGCAACTAAATCACTATTTAATCTGTGACTCAGTTTGGTGAAAAGTAGTCTTGAAACTGACATCTCCAGTTATTCCATCCAAGTTTTACTTCTCAAGGACACGTCCCCAGCCAATTCTCTCTGGCTTACTGCAAGTTTGCAGAAAAGGACAATGAAGTCATTCCATCAGCATCTGCTTATCCAGCAGTAGCCAGGAGCAGATATACCAAACCATTCATGATCTACAAAGATGTTCCCAGTTAAATTATCTTCTTCTTTTCTGTACTCTTGGCACTTGGCTAATTAATTAATTCACTTGTTATTTTCCCACTAAGCTGTGGCAAACTGGATGCAATTAACAGAGGATTCATTTAGTATCAGGACAAGACAGCAGGAGCACACAGCTTGTTCTGTACCCATTCGCCTCCAGCATCCTCCTTCCTGCAGCCCCCATCCCTCCAGCCAAAGACGGATTTTGGATTAAGGGACACAATGAAGATTCTTAACAGTTTATTTTACAAGAAGGCTGTAGAAAAGTGACAATTCTCCCTTCTTGACGTGGGAGAACTGAACCTTCACTGCAGAACTCACTCTAAGCTTCCACAAGCAGAAAGACCGAGGCAGGCTCTGAATGGATGGAGAGATGCTGCAAGTGATGTTTAAGAAACTACAAATTTTTAGAGTGGTCCTTATTTCTACTGTCATGAGCTTGCATGCAGTCTCCTAACCAGCACAAGCCAGCTCCAGTTCAGCACCAAATACAGGTCTTTGTTAAAAAGTGTGTTGTACAGCTGGGATAATATAAAGTTTCCCATGCTATCCTGGCTCCAAACTTCAGCTGAGCAGCTTTTTCCGTGAGTAAGTCCTGCTAAGGGGACGCCTTCTGGAAACCATGATGTGGAATGGAGACAGCTCCTGGTTGGCAGTAATTTGGACAGCATCAGACTCATCTTCTACAAAAACAGAAACAATACATGAGAGCCACAGTTTAGCAGAGTTCACTGGTGATTCCAAGAAGTCACATACCAAGTGGAGACAATGAGAACTGGTTACCTTGGACACGCTTTCTCCGAGCCGGCGGTGGGGACAGCAGTGGAGACTGGGTCAGGGCTAGAAGGCTGCTGGCAGAAATTCCTGTCTTCACAGGTGGTGTGGAGCCTGGAGAAGCACAGTGAGATGCTGCAGCAAAACCACTCAACAACTCATTTGTTAAGCCTCACCACAGCCTTTATGCTACCTCAAAACTGCCATCAATACAAGTGATATTTTAGTTTATCTGAAGCAAACTCTAGGCTGGCACAGTAGGGTTTTGGCATTCAAGAAAGGTAAATGGCAGTCTGGAAACATCTCATAGCACATTTAATTTTCTTAGCTGGTTTTAGCAGAAAAGCACTTCACTTGTATTAAACACAGGTAATTCACATGTCCTGGAGGAAAACTGTTATAACCACGATGATCTAGAAATATAAACACAAGGTCTGTAGGTATAGAAAGTCTCTTACAGGACTATCTTGAGGCTAAACACTGCTAGTATTTCATGTCCTGAATATGGATTAATGTTGCTTAAAGGTTTGGCCTTCTTCCTCTGTGATCACGTTGAGTAAGACATTGCCTCTGTACACAAATCTTTCCTTGCAGGAGGAAAGACACCAAAGCTTAGTGCAATGACTACAGAACAACACCTGCCACAGCCCCTGTAATTTCTACAACAATACTGGATTAAGTATTTGCAATTCACAAGGCCTGGTTTACAGAGTTGTTTCACCAAGGTCAGCTGAATCGTCTGTACCCACAGCAAAAGCAAAGAGGCAGCTTAAACCTATCCACCTCCTAATACAACATTACTGCTAGCAAGGGAATCAATTCTGGTAACCACTTTCAACGGGCCCACCACCACAGGCAGAGCACCAATAAACACCAACATCCACAGGATTAACCCCACCAAGGCTCCAGTCTACACTGATGCAGCCAAGCTTCAGAATTAACTCTTGGCTTCAGAGCTCAGCCAGTGGCATCTACACAAACCTGAACATATCACCATTTGGATGCCACTGGGATCCTCTCTCAAGTCCTCAAACTTTCCTTTTAGTTCCTCCAGCCTCCTGCTCTTTCCCAGTTCTCTGATCTCTCTTCCATGATTAATACTCCTCATATCCAGTCTGCCTCTCTACATACCAACCGTGACATCTACAAGCCACTCCCCTTTCACCTCATTCTCCCTCAGATAATTACACAACAATTGGGTTCTTGTTTTTGCCTAACCCCCATTTTTAACTGCATCTGAATTTCAATGGAGTGTCTTTCATGCCATTTAATTACCTGACAAAAGGAAGACATCATCATCCCCTAGACAACTGTGCTGCTCCAGTGTTTTGAGAGCTCCTGGTTTCTCAGGAAGTACAGAGTCTGTCCTTGATTTGCTTCTGTTGCCCTCATCTGTGGAACAGCCAGTGAGATCCAAGCTGCACCTATCAGCACATGATCTCTTGGCACCGTGACTCTCCTCCTTTTCCGGTGATAGATAAGTGAAGACCCGCTTCCGAGATTTCAAGCCAAAAGTTCCCATGGCAGTGTCCTCATCAGCCCTAGGGTCAGTGTCACTAGGAGATGCCTGATCCTGGAGCCTGCAAATCCCTTCCAGTTCAAATTCCCCAAGAATATTTGTTCCTTTGCTGCTGCAGTGTTCCGAGACCCTCGTGGTTCTCTCTCTGCCTGCTGACAGCCGTGAGCGTTCATCAGCACTCCTCTCACTCTGACCACAGCTCACATAAGCAGTGCTGCCTGCTGCTCTCTTCCTCCGAGGCCAGTCATTGATGGCATCAGGAGTCGACTTCCCCTTCTGCTTTGGAGAAGGTGTCCGGAGAACTCCTGCTTCCAAGGGAAATGGGGAGGTGACATTAGAGGCACAGCTTGTTGGGGTGTACGACTGGCATATGTAAGTCTGTCCTGCACCTTTCCCAGGTGTACTGTGGGAAGAACGACAGCAGGATGGAGAAACACAGGCAGCTGCTAGTTTTCCTGGGTGTTTGCTGCACCAGGTCATAGCAAGATCACTGAAGGGGCTTTCTCCTCCCTTGAGTTTGCTGGCACTCGTGTCAGGTTGAACTTCCAACGATGAGCAAGAGCCAATTTTCTTAATGCGAAGCTTGGGCAGGCCTGAGGCTTGCATTTCAATTTGCACTTCGTACGTCGCTGGGCTGGCACAAGGGAGTTTGCAACGACTTTCCGGAGTCGAGAGCTTGGCTACAAACGGAGGCTCCCCCATCCGTGCCGCAGCCTCCCGCTGCCTCCTGTCCGCAGTGCAGCGTAAGGAATAGGCAGGAGCACACTTCTGCATGGGGGGAGAAGTGTTCAGGGCAGATCTGGAGCGTCTCTTGAGACTCGGAGCCTTCAGCCCCATATATTCTTCCCTCAGCAGAGTTCTTGCTTCCAAGTCATCATTAACTGTTTGCAAATCACTTAGGAAGGACTCACAGGTGTTTGCGCTGCAGTTCTCCCCCTTAACTGATGGCTCACAGTCTCTCTCAGCATTCTGTGCATGTTCCTGCCCTCCAGCAAAAGGCTTTGGAGACAAATGGTTTTCCAAGTTTTCCAAGTCATCCCTTGAAGGAGACTTTTGAGACACTCTATCCATCTGTTTATTTTTCTCCAGTACAGGGGTATTTTCAGGCTGATAAAGCTGAAGGCTATCAACAGAACAGTTACCACCAGTATCATGACGACTGTCCGTATTTTCTGAAAGCATTGCACATTTGAGTGTGAGGCTCTCTCCTCTAGAGCCTGGTTCACGTTTGGCCAGCTTGGATGTGTGAAGACGGGACCTCAGTGAAGTGCCAATAACACCCAGAGTCTCTTGAGAAAATGGTTTAGATGCACCAGGTTCCCAGTCAGACTTCCCAGCCTGCGTGTGGGAAGGAGAGCAGATTGTCTCAGTGTTTGTGGAACTTTCATGGAGTGGAGAACTGCAGAAAGGCTCTGGCCTCACAGAAAGCTGAGGTATTTCTGTACTCAGTGGGCTGGCACATAACTTTGAACCTGGATTTTCAAGTTTCCTGGGAGTCCTTTTAGGTGTTCGAGGTAACGGATCTGACTGCACCTGAATTTCCTTTGTGAGGATTTGCCTTCGAGCACTAACTGGAGATGCTAATTTTGAGAGGTATCTCAAGGAACGTCTTGGAGTCTGAAGTTCTGTAAAACACCTTTCTTGGATGGCAGAGGGGGAAGAAGCAGTTGGATTTGAATCTGATGGAGGTAATATTGAGGCTTTAGGCATTGTGAACCCTTCACGTTTTGGTGTTTGCAAGCCAGACTCTTTGCAAGGAGGGGAAAGTGTTTGTGCTGCACAACAGTCCTCAGCAGTTACTTGCAGTAAGTGACCCCTCTCGCCGTCAGTTAGCACAGATGGAGACTTGACCATTTGTGCAGGATGGGAAAAGTACTTTCCCAAACATTTAGCTACAGTCTGCTTAGCTGCTGGACTTTTGCCAGGCATCTTCTCCAGCTTCTGTGGCGTCCTGTGGATAATGCGAGGAGATCTCCTTGGGAACTTAGTGGCAGAATTCAATGGCTTCTGGGCAAATTTATGAGGTGTTTTCCTAGGAGTCTGCAGGGGAAAATTAAATTAAAGAATTGTGCTTGTTCTACTCCAGAAGTACCATCTACTCATCTTTGTATTTACTTCCCAAGATTTGAAACTTAAAGAATACTACATTTAAGATGCACAGGTCCGACTAAACATTAATAGAAAATGAGGATGGGAAGAAAGAGGTAACTGTTTCTACCTGACATGAGGTGAGTTCCTCTAAGTGTAAGGAATCTTTTCTTGTTCTCCTCCTTCCAGGTGAATGCTTCACTGCAGGACTACCCATGTCAATGACTGCACCAAAGAAAAACCTCTTGGGAGTCTGGACAGGGGGGCTCTCTGAATGCTGGTTAAGGCCTGTAATATGGAACAGGACAATTTAACTAATACAAAGTAATGTGCCACAATGTCTGAATCACGTCAGATGTGTGGAAAAGTAGTGTAAAAAGTTCATATTCCTGGCATGTGCTTTTCTAGCCAAGTGTTAAAGCTTCATCAGAATTATTGTTATTTCCCATTATGAAATTAATATCCATCTGTAGAAAGAGTGCTCCAATGGTAAAAAAAGGTACAAAATACCTCGGCCTCTTATTCTATTTATAGCTTGTAGCTTTAGATAGTTCTGGTTCATGACTAAGGATTCTAATAAGTAGAATATAAAGAACTAAGTGTCACCATTTTTAGCTGATAATCCTACTGAGAAAGCCCACAAAGAAGATCCCATCAGTCACTGCTTTATGCTGCCACAGAGTAGACTGAAAGTAAGCTATAGGATTTCTGTCCCATATTTTACAAGGATTTCACTGCATTTAAGGAATGCAGACTGACAACCAGTGGTATTCTGTTAGATGGGCCTGACTGGTTTGTTAAGTTGGCAGTGAATTCATCATAGAAATAGCTGCCTTACCATCCTCAAAATTCAGATTACCAATTAAAAAATAATTACTGAGGATGAATTTCTGTCTAGAGAAGATATTACATGACAGCTCTTAGCTTCTTACAGTCTCTTGTAGAGCCAAATCAAATCAAACTCAGAGCTATCCATGCCAGCTTTTCAGATCACCAGTATCAGTCTGCTCAAATCCCACTCAGTACCTTCTACATCCTGCAGTTTACAGCTCTCCTTTTCTTGTCCCTGGCGGTGGTGCTGAGAATTTTTTGAGCTGGGCTGTGTAGTGGAATAGAAAGCACCAGAGCAGGTCCTATTCAAAGACAGTTGTTTGATGCGTGGGCTTCTTCTCAAACCTGCTTCTGCAAAGGCAAGGACATTGGAGATTGAGCCTTCTTTCCCTCTCAGCAATGGGCCCACCATCAGGAACAGTTCACAACTGCAAGGAACAGACTCTCAGAAGAAACTTCTCTACAGATACCTATCTCACCCAGCAAGGCAAGCAGGTGAAGAAAAGGTTCAGCTTTCTTGAGGATTTGGAATATTTATGCATAGCAATCTCCTTCTAAATTATGATGTTGCCTCCTCTAAGTCATGATTACTCTCATTGTTCTTTATCAATTAAATGGAAAGGAATGCTAGAAAAGCCATGTTCAATGCAAGTTATATCCAGGTTAAAAGATGGGTTAATAATCTTGTCTCTTTTTGCTAGCAATTTCATTTTCCTGCTTGCCCAGATGTGCTGGTTTTTTCTTCCCTTCTGGGGATAAAGAACAGCAGTAGCCAACAAAAGAGACACTCCCCAGAGCCAAGTGGCTGTCTGTTACAGCAGGAATCAGAGCAGGGTCACAGCACAACATGGTGAAGTTACATTAAAAATAAGCATGTGCTGGTTTGACAGTAATTACAGCAGCTCAGAATCTTGTTCACCCTTCAAGTCCTTCATGTTTTTTCATTTAAAAGACTTACTATCCACCTCTCTTTCTTAACCTCTACTGTACAGAGCTGTTAAATCAATGAGCAGCAAGTGGTTCTGTCAGAGGCAGCTGTGCTCCACCAACACAACAGTACAACACTTTTGGGCTGACTTCTCATGAATTAGATAAATCAAAGCACGCTCATCTTATGAGCTACGACACAGCCAAACCACCTTTAATGAAAAATCAGTGCTTACCATAGATGGCCTTTTCTGGAGATTCTTCTACAACACCAGTGTCACAACCTGGATCAGAAGACCTTAAGAAACAACAGACATTTTGGGCTTAGCATACTGAGCACATTTACAAGAACAAAACTTGCAGAGAGATGAAAAGCAGTACTCTATTCTACACCAATATATTGCTTTGTGGGCTACTCTAAGTGAGCAATTAGTGATCACTTTGCCTCCTATTAATACGTCATTAAGTATGGGTAGCTCCCTAGCTGTACAGGTAACAGTTTTACATGAAAGAAAATGCTACAATTCAGCCTGGAGTCCACAAGATACAGCAGAAGCCTTTCTTCAGAAGCCCTTGAACCAGCAACTGAACCTAAATAGACATTAGCTGCAAGAATTAAAGCAGCCTGACTTACATGATGAAGCAAGCAGTATTTCCCCCACTTAAGCAATGGCATTTAGCCTCCACTGGTTCTCTTGCTGCCTTAAGTGAAGATGATCTTTGACCACAATGGTACCTGATAATTCTGCTCATAGTCATTAATTAGACATCCATTAATTAGACAGCCAAGACTTACTGAAAAAATTCAGAAAGAACTCACCGGCCTTTGATCTGCTTGTGTAGGAGTCTCCTGGACACCTGCTTGTGTAGGGGTGTTTCTGCAACTCTCTTGGTCAATAACTTGCGATGATCTAAAAATCATGTAAGAGCTGTAACATCCCACAATTATAAAGCATTTGGAACAAATAAATAAATACAGTTTCGTACAGGCTTCAGCTTAAGAATGACAGTCAGTACAGAATCACTGTGCTGTCTCCCAGCAGTCACAAGCTATCATTATTTCAGTCCAGTGTCTACACCTCCTTCCCACTCCCTCAATATTATTAATAGTACTGTGGTCAGACATAGATCACCTACTGAGATAACTTTCATTCTTCATCTTTATTTCACAGGTCCTTTTTCAACCAAGCATTTTAATTTTCTTTATATGTAAAGAGTTCAGTAAAAAAACAGGTTTCGGTTTCAATACAGTCATTATTCACTCCCCAAACACCACAACAATGACCTTTTCTCCTTTATTAAAAACGGATCATAACTGTTTCATAGAACTAAGAATGCAGAAATAGGAATTTTAGCAAAAGCTCTTCCACAACAATCCTACACCTTCAAGTCATATCCTACCTTTGTTGCCCTCAGTGGTGCATTTGTATTTTAGGCCTTCCACAGCAGATACTGACTGGCTTCTAAGCATCTTTTTCAGCGACCTTTTTGATGGTGAAACTATCTCTTCATTGAAGAGATTCCTCCTTACCTTTGTAACCTCTGCAAGGCAAGAAAAGATCAGATTACAAGAAAAAGAAGAAGAAAATTAAAAAAAAGAAAGAAAAAAAATACAAAGTTAATTTTGCCAGACCACTAGGGATAGGAACAATTTACCAGCATTGAAAGACAACTTTTTAGAGGCCACAAAGCTTTGAAAGTTGTTTTTCTGCTACTGGAACAGGTCCTCCTCTAAATCCATTCCAGACTTCTCTCCTCAATTTCTATTATTTGCATTATTCCAGCAATAAGCTACAAGCAGATGCCACAGCAGAAAAAGCAGCCAGCCAGTGTCCCATGTGGAGCATTAGGTGTGCTACAAAATCTCAACCAAAGCACATCTTGGTTCAGAGAACACACGTGAGATTTATTTTTATTAAGTATTTGTGGGGATATATCCTATTTTCAGATACAGTTCATTCTTGTCCCCATTTTCTTTTCAGGACAGAGAAGATGGAAATAATTTCAGGAGTCAAGGTTTTCTTTTGAAGACACAAAATTTAAGTTTTCTGCGTATGAGTACACAGAATATTTTTTCCCCCTCAAAGTTTTTGCACAACTCAGCAGAACTTCCTTCAGATTTCCAGCATGCCTCAGCGTAATTTCATCATGGCTCAGTAAAATTTACAGGGACAACATGTGCTGAAGGTGCACCTTTCCATGAACAAGCCAGAAGTCAATATACCTTGCACTGCCTCTTTCTGTAACAAAGGCATCTGCTGGGACTTCTCAGCGGCAAGGTAAGAACGTGAGTTCTCCTGAAACAAATGAGAAATCAGCCTCAGCAGCAGTGCAATGTAATGTTTAAGTATGAATATTAACTCTAAGCTCTGAACCATACATTACTTCAATTTCTCCTTGGAAACAATTTGATTTCTATACAGCTGATACAGGGCACACTTAGTAAGGGAATACAGAGCAAGAGTTTTTGCAGTCAAGCATTGCAACTCACAATCTTTCTGGGAAAGTTTTACCTTTCTGATGGGATTCTTGGCTACCTTGGGAATCTCAATTTGACGCAAGTTCTGTGGTGCTTCTGTCATGCTCCTGTGTCTGGCTAACACAATATTCCTTAAGAAAACAGACAAAAATTAAGTTAAAATAAGATCACAAGCACAGATATCAACCTCCTGACAATTAAACTCAGGTTTGACTCAAGAGATAGGAAGTGTTTACCTAAATTCAAATTGCAAACTGCATTGATAACTCACTTACTATACTGAGATATGATTTGCAATATCAAAAGCTACTCCTATGTAAGGTTGTATCGGAACTCATTCACAATTTGCTAATATGAACAGAGATCTTAAGTAAATCACTTTTAACAATATAGGTCAGCTACTGCACAGCATAACATGCTTTTCCTCTCATGGAAGATGCTCCTGAACTCTACTTTTGCACAAGATACAAATACAAGATTGTATTTTTATAGCCAACAAAAAGTTGCCTCCTGTTTGGAATTATTACCTTCTCTTTTTGGCAGATCTGGTGCGCAGCTCCTCCAGCTGATCACTCTCACTGCAAACAGCACTGGGAGTTAAGACAGACGATAAAGAGGGTGGAAGGCCTGGAGATTTGCTATCCAGAGTCATGGAGTCATCACTGAAGAAGTCTGAAGGCAGAACAGATGCCAGCTTCGGAGGTATTTGTGTACCAAGACCATAATAAATATCTCCAAGGGTCTTCGGTATAGAATTCATGTACCTGGAGCATCAGAGAGAACCCACATCAAATACACCCTTCCTCAGTGTTGGTGTTTCAATCCCAAGGTTTGAACTAAATCCTTGTTCTTACAAGTCAATTTAAAAACAAACAACAAACTGAATATCAACTGGGTTTTTTAATTAGTTTACTTGCTTATCAGCTACTTTTTCTTTAATCAAAATATAACAAACAGAACACATCTAAATTTCTGAGAATTACAAAGATGCAGTAATCAGAATTATTGATTGCCATCTACTCCCAAGCAACATCCAACCCAGACCACAGTCCCCTGCAATACGTAAGTCATGCTGAAGAACTTACAATTCTAATATTTCCTCTAGAAACTTTGTAAGATAGGCTGGGTCTTCAGTCAGACATAAAATACGCAGCATATCTGTCATCTGGAAGAGAAAGTCAGGTGGGAAAATGGATTATGGTGTGACAGCTGCAGCACCAGATATTTTAGCAAGGAATATAAAGTGTTAGTGTAAAATCAAAGAAAGAGCAGGTTCCAGGTCTGCACTTCTAGTGCCATGGAGAAACACAATCTGGTTTATACTTTACTTGCCTCTTCTAACAGCTGCTCCATTTCCTCAGTGTTGCTTTGCAGCGAAGGGCACTGAAGGCACAACTCAAGGCGCAAAAATACCTGAAGTCGGCACCTAAGAAAACAAGTAATTACCCACCACTTCTTTTTCTAGTGGAAACAGCATATTTACTGCAAAAGGTGTGCTCAAAAAAAGCAATGGGGAGGGAAGTGGTTCCTTTTGACAGCAAAATTTAGTTAGCATTTCATTTTGGTGGCAAGGGAGATGCCTCATTCCAGATATAGGCTGCAGTGCTTATCACACAGCATAGGTATATTTGCATTTAATGAAATGGATTTACTGCAACCAGAGATTCTCCTTAAAATATCTGCCCCATGAAAATATTTTTCCAGTTGTACAAAAAAGCCACCATTTAAAACTGCTAACCAACTCCACAGTATCTCAGAAGCTGAAGTAAATAGTGTCTCATACTCTCTGACTTTGGTCTCCTTCTGTGAGCCATGCTGTTGTCTGAGCACTTTGCTGGTCTTCAGGAGATGGTTTCTGACTCTTTCCACACAGGCCACCTGCAGATACATAATGACAGCAAGAACTTCAACTCTGTTCCCTGTCTGAAGGGCAGGTTCCTCCCTTGTCCCTCAGTTATCCCCCCAACCCATTCTTGTGGAAGTAGTTCCGTTTTTTCCATTTCTTTCAAAGATAGGAATTACTTTTCAGTAGCAGAGTTTCTGAAATCACTGAGGTTTCTTGCTTGCAACCTCAGGCCTTCTTCACTCTGGATTCACTCTGGATTTGTCTCTCACAATACTTTTGTTCAATTAAACACAGGTTTACCAGTTTTGGTTTCAGATTGTTGTAAGCCTATAAATAGTGCTAAAAATTGTAAGAAATACCTTGAACTATTTCCTGGAAAAGCCAGGCCTAGATTTGCCGTGTAATGGAAAAACAAAAGAGGCACCTTCTTTAAAATACAGTTTGCAAGAACTTATTTTTAAAAATACTGTCTTTGAAATCAGAATTTTTAAGGAGGCCAATGTAAAGAAAAGACATCTTGAAATGTTTAGCAAAGGTTTAAACTGATAACCAAACTGGATTTTCCTACATTCTTTACAACCATCCACAGTTTTTCACAATTGAGTCCCCACAGATAGAAGCAGTCAGTGATCATGGTGCAACTGCACATAAAACTTCAGAGAACACGAAAGAAAGGTAGCCCAAAACAGTTAAAATTCTAACTTCCAGATGAGTAAGAACCATGCCCACATGCTCTTCTTACCTACCTCTTTCTCTTTGGCATCTTGTATTTTCAAGAACCTTTTAATGGCCATGATCATATTTTGGGCACACGCAGGCGACGGGATTCCCTCAGCAACAGCCTTCTGGTAGCTCTCAGTCAGATGGGACTGCAGCTCCTCCTCTGTTTGGAAGTCTGCAAGGAAATGGTCTACATTAACTAAATGTCTGTTCCCCATACCTCACTGATAAAATAGTCACCCCAGATGAAGCAGGGAACAGAGGAAGCAATCAGAAATGTTTTCTCCAGCAAAGATGCAATCCAGACCACAGAACACTAACAGATGCAGTCCCAGGTCCAGGCCCATGACATATTAGAAGCTAAATCAATCCTACAATCAACAAAGTTTGCTTAAGGTCAGCAAACTTTCAGGCTACCGTAGCAGTCAAGAAATGCCCTTTATTTCTGCCTAATTAGTAAACAGGACTACATTTCCAGTTATACCTTGATGGGTACTTCTCTCTATTTCTTTTGGTTAAAAAAAATTTAAAAGTAAATGCTTATTGCTTTTTTTGAGATGGATACAAGGGAAGAAACTAACCCCAGAAGCAGCTGTAACACTAGTTTGTAAAGAAACAGAAGCTAAATAGGGGAAAGATGAGAAATGTCTACTCTTTGCCATGCTAAAGATACAGAAACCCAAACAGTGATCTGCTCCTTGGCACTGAATAACCCATTATTATCCTCTGCTCTCCCTTCCATAAAAATCCTGTATGGACTCCTATATCAGGATATCAAGAGTTCATTTGGAATGTATCAGGACAGAAAGATAAGAGGACTTAACACACACCAACTGATACTTTAAGTGCCTTTTCCTTTCCTTCCACCTTTTCATCCAATCTTTTTGCGGAAAGCTTCTGTGGAACCTTCTCATTCACTGCTGGTGGCACAGAATCAGGTTGAAATTTCTGAGCTTTTACATTCAGTCTTGCTACATTGAGCATCTGCAGGGATCTGGACATGGTCTTCATCTTCTGCCTGACTGGAGTTCGGGGAACCCCACCTGCAATGCCACAAAAAAAGAGTTCTACCATCAGGCATGCTGGGGCAGGAGCTCCATCCAAGGTAGAGCACAACACTAAATTCTGTGTAACTGTGAAGTGAAATTAGTAACCTCCTAGAGGAAAACACGGCCCAAAAGGTTGGTATTTCTTCATGAAATGAGCATACAGGCAGTGCAGCAGGCAGCTGCTTCTCCAAATAAAAAGCAGGTAAATGTTATTCTGCATAAGAACTTATGTAGGCTTAATCAAAAGTTATATATAGGAGGCAATCTTATGTCACAGAAATAGAAACAGCTGACAGAGTAGGACTTGCAGATACACGAGGCTAGGGTAAAATCAACTGTGCTTAGTGTAGAGAAATGCAATGATTAAACTCTTCTAGAAGAAAGTATTCTATTTCTCTAATTAGAACAAAATTGAGAGGTTGCAATATTTATTAGTAGTTGGAGCAGTCCCTGTTTCAACAGCTGATTAAACTGCAGAGCTCTGCATGCTGCTTTTAACAGCTCTGTCAGTCACTGCACAGCCTTGAATTACAGTAATTCAAGTTCTACTACAGGACAAACCCAATACTTAATAGGTAAATGAGATTCTCCCTAAATGAAATAATCCAAAGCATGCTACCACTTAGAGTACACATCTCTGGGGTTCATGCATTATCTTTTTTTTGACAACATGCACATAATAATCCCAAAGTACACATACGTCTTTTTTTGTTATTTCCTGGTCCAGCTGCAGCAGAAGTTTCACTGAATTTTCTCTGGTACAGCTCAGATAGACTTTCTGAGAGCTCCACGTCTGCATCATCCTTCCTGTTAGCACAAGGAGCCTGCAGGAGCCTGTATGAAAGAACACTACAGTTATCAAAAACAGGTAGGAATAGGAGGCATATCCCTTCTTACTGTGGACAGAAACAAGGTTTTTCTAGGTTCCAGTCCACAGCAATAGATGCAAGTAGCACATACTAGTAACTCTTCCAACATCTGTTCCCCAACACACTCAGGAGATGCAGAAAACCCAAACCACCCTCTTGAAAGGGTCACAGCAAGCAGGAAACAAGCATTACATTAATGTACAATGGATATGGCACTGACCTGTACTACAAAGCTAAATCAGCACCTTTGTGCTTTCTAAACTCCCCTGCATTAGGCTCTCATTTCACTCAGCAAGCTCTTTGAAGAAAGCAAGCCCACTCATTCCAAATAAATACCAATTGTGAGAACACAACCACATCTTCAGTATCTTGCACTGGATCTTATCATCCCATAAAAGCTCAAGTCTGTCATTCCCCAAGTAGCTTAAGGTCATTCTAAGTGACCCATGTAACTCCTGAAGCTACCAAGATTTTGATCCACACAAACTGATACCCAAACAACCTGTTCCCAGTTTCTTTTGTCTATACACCAAGATTTAAGCCAACAGTAAACTTGAGTACAGAAACAAAAGCACTCCTAATTAAACGGCACTTAATTCCAGAACTCTAAGCAATGCTACAGCCAAACTCCCTTGACTGGAAGCAGAAAAATACCTGAATGACTCCATCAGATCCGAGCTTGCTCCACAAGCATTTGATGCAGGATACCACAATTCCAGCACTGAAGGATGCCAGCCCCCCGTGTGTGACAGCTCCCGCTGGACCCACTCTGGCACTGGAGTTTCTTCTCCTGTAAGCAGACACACACATACACAAAAATTAGAATAGCTGAACTAAGTGGCAGAAGGTCCCAGCCTTCAGAGAGGCTCTAAGGCAGAGGTTTCCAAACCTTTGATGCTGAAAAGGCAATTTCATAGCTAATACATCAGAAGATGAGAAGATTCACTCTAACACAAAACACATAAGTAAAAGCAGCCTCCTTGGTGCCATTCCACCCAAAAGTTTTACTGGCCAGGGACAGCCCTTCTGACACATTGTAGGAAGCCTCCTTCTACAAACGTGTCCCCAGGCACGTGTAACTGTGCTTTAGCTGCAAGCCAATGGAAACTAACACTCTGTCAATAAAACAGAAAGCTACACCCATGTAGATTTCTTTCTGCATCACATCACAAGGCCTCAACTACAGATGACACAATGAACAAGTCTCAAAAATGAGACTCCTCATGGAGAAAATCATTACCTAATTAACTAATTAATTAATCATCAATTAAATAATTTAGATTTTTTCCACTGCAGATCTGGAGATGATCAAAAGATTGCAAGTTTTACATTTCCTGACACCTACCCAGACTGGCCAGAGAATCTTCCACTGATATGTCAATTTTACTCAACACACTATTCACAATCTCTGGCAGGTGAGTAGCACAGTCTTGGGAAGAGTCTTCTACTACAGATCTTTCAAGGCTACATCCCTGAATTTCAGCAGTCTTCTCAGGACCAAGCACAGTCAGAATTGCAGTATCCTCAGAAAGTGGTGACAGAACAGCAGTGCAGGGGCACCAAGTTTTAGACAGAGATACCTCAGCAACCTGCATTTTAAAAGGAAAAATAAAAAGGGAATAGAGAAGAGTTTACATTATCTAGAAATACAGAGCCCTAAGGAGCACAGATACTTTACAAGCAGGTTATGGAGTTACATGACCTCAAAGAAAATGTTCTGAATTTAGCTTCAAATGAACAATTCACAGTGCAGCTTTTATTACTATTATTGTCTTCACAACATGATACTGCCACCCCTTTTGTCAGAGCTCCTTTCAGAGCAGATATGAGTTCAAGGCAAAGAAGAAGATTTACCATGTGCAGTCCTTCAGCCACTAGACTCCTCAACAGCTGATGAAACAGAGATGTGTTACATTCTCCCTGCTCAGCCTGTGAGCTCTGCAGTATCCAGCTCTCTGTGAGGAAGTGGCCAGCCTGTGCCAAGCTCCAACCCATCAAGCTCCCTTTCAGGAAGATGCTGACTGGACACTGCAGCTGCCTTTGGCTCATGGCAAGAGGTTCCAGGATCACAGCACAGCTTTCCTGCCTCTTCCCTCCTGTGCAAGGATAGGATAAAAAGAAAGTCTGAAAGCAAGTAAAAAAAGGTTTTTCCACCTAGGTCAAGAGACAACTTCAGTATTAAAAAAGTGAGTTCCAAGATTAAACAAGGAATGTACTCTGCAGTAAGTGTGCTCCAGAACTGGCCTCCTTCTCAAGCTCTCAAGGAGCTGAGAGCATGGATGGACCACTAAAGACCCCACCCATAATGCGTTCTGCTTTAAAGCTCATCTTTTTTCTTCTGAATGGGCTTTTAATCTATGTTCTTATTTTAGCTAAACTGAATAATTTTATGAGTAAAGGGAGTACACCTCTATAAGGTGAGACCAGCAAAGAGCTCTTCATCCAAACTTCTAGGAACATGTAAAACTGAAGAGGCTAAATCAGAAATAGAGCACAAGCAGAACTTTAACCAAACAAACCACCTAGGCTTTTAAATATCTGAAGTTACTGCTACACATACTATTCACAGGGAAAGCTCATTAAGGACCCTGTGTGAGAGATCAGTTACTACCACGCACATGCATATTTTTCTTTCATTTGTTTTTATTACCAGGCATGCTGAGAAACAATGTTCCTTCTTGCTGGGGAAACACAGATCGATACATGGACGGCCTTGAGAACAAGCAGCTCAAAGTCGCATCCAGAGGCAGCAGCGTGGTCCAAGGCACAGCCTGTGGCACTGGGACCCTGGAATCTCCAAGGCAGCCAGGAGCAACATCTGCCCTAGGGTGACTCAAACAGTGCACCAAGCTTTCAGCTGGCAAAATGGTGCCTCCCATCTGACAAAGTACTTCAAACATTGTCCAGTAGCCACCATGATCCGGGCATTCAATCAGCTGAAATAAAAGCAACAGAGAGGTCTCAGGTTAAGGTTGGCAGGGAGAGAACTTTCATGTGAACAAATAAAGATTGCACGTTTTCAGAAAAGCTGGCATATGAAACATATCCAAAGCATCTAAACACGGTGCCTTCTCAGTGTTTGTATGGACTTTATCAAGCTTCACAAGAACCTAATAAAGTTAATACTATTCCAAATGAATTAAAAGCTAGCAATATTTTCACGCTCTTTTTTAAAATCTGTTATCTACACATCTGAACTATCAGGCTGCTTATGTGCAATTCTCTAAGACCCCCCCTAACTCAAAGCACAAGACATCCCATCAATAAACACTGCACAGCTACTCCACTGCAGATGTATCTCAGCCTCCACGTGGATGACTCCATTCCAGATTTCAGTCCCTTGCTGAAGATTATGTGGCAGTAAGTGAACCTTGGCGCGGTTCCCCACCACCCAAAGATTACTTATGCCAGAAAGCAGCGTGGCAGATGTCCCGCTAGTGCTCCCAGCTGAAAGCTGTGCGGTGTAACCTCGTTACCTGAGTCCAGTCGGCAGTGTCCACCCAGAACAGGGTGATTTTCTGCTCCGCAAGCAACTCCTGGACACTCTTGGGCAGGAGCTTCTCCGCCAGCTCCTGCGCCGTGGGCGGCTCTCCAGGGGAGGAGGGGGCGTCGTTCCCCGACACGAACTGCCGGAGCTCCCTCCGCGAGTGCGGGCAGGGGGAGAAAAGGAACACGGCGTTCACGAAGCCCTCGGGCGGCGCCTCCGGGGGCTCTGGGGCAGCCAGCCCCGTCCTGCGGCTCCTGCGGGACGGTTTGGCGGGGGACGCGATCTCCGGGCGGTCCCACTGGAAGTCGAGCAGCGTTTCTTTGAGCCCGCTGTGCGTGAGGGCAGCGCGCGGCGCGGGGTCGGGCAGGGCGGCCGGGCCCCGCGCC
>VXAC01005610.1:47724-94202 GCA_013399225.1 Rhipidura dahli | reverse complement strand
CGAGCGGACCGAGCCCATTGGCCGTCGCCAACGGTTTAAAATTTAAAGCCGGCGGGGCGCGCGTAGCGGTGACGTCATCGTGTGCGAGGTATGACGTCACCGGGGCGGGCGGCGGTGGCGGCGGCGCTCCCCGGGCACCGGCCGGGACCCCGGGGCTGAGCCGCGACACCGGCCCGGTCCTGCCCACCCTGCAACCTCCTCCAGTGCCGGTAGAGGTCCGCACACCGGCACCTCCCCATCGCCGCTACCGCCCGCGGGCGGGAGGGACAGGGACAGCGGCAGGCAGAGCCTGCCCGGTCCGGCATCCTCCTCCCCGAGCCTCCCTGGACGGCAGCAAAGACAGCCTGTATGGATGAAATTCAAATTCAGATTATATATTAGGGAAAAAAAAAAAAAAATCAGTGTTCGGGGGGTCAGGCATTGAAACAGGTTGCTCAGGGACTCAGGTGGAGTCACCATCCCCGGAGGTATCCAAGAGGCATCTGGAGCTGACGCTGGATGATGTGGTTTAGGGGTTACAGCGATGGTTGGACTTGATTGTAAAGATCTCTTCAACCTTGATGGTTCTATGAAAAAGTGCAGGGACAGGGCACCTGGACAGGCGCTGACACCTGTGGAGGACAAAGACCTGGGGTTGTCATCAGCTGCCCTGTCCAGGATCATCTCCCTGCAGAGCTTGAAGCACGTCTTGCCCCACGGTGCTGGTGGTTAAGGTGTGATCACACTGGGTAAGGGCAGAGGAATCCCACGGAGCAGAGCCACCCAGGTGTCTGCTCCACCCTGGCCTCCGGAGCCTGAATGCCCCAGCCCAAACCAGTGTCACCAGCAGCCAGCACTATTTATAAAGCAACAAAGACAAGCGGGCACCAAACTGCCCGTTTGGCTCTGCTGGTGACTGTGAGCACAAGTGGGTTTAATGAGCTGGAACACGAGGAGCTGATCCACTCGGGTGGGCAGCAGTAACCTGCCACCAAGAGCAGGACAAGGACAACAGGTCTCCCTGGCTGAAAGTGCAGAGGGCAGCCTGCCTGCAGCCCTGGGGATGTGGGCTCCCTGGGGAGCCGTGGGTCCCTTCTCCTGGCTGGGGGTTGGTATCTTGTACTGCTTTCCAGGGTATCCCTCTGCTGCCTGAGCCCTGAAGAAGAGCCAGCCACACCATGCCACTGCCATTGTCTAGCCACTGGCATCTGTCCCAACAGCCTGCTGAGGACACTTAGCAGAGTGTGACCAAAACCTGCCTTATCACAGTCCACCTGGGACCAGAAACAAACCCAGGGCAAAGGGGAGTTTCCCAGCAAAGTCTGACAGCTTCCAACACAGGAACTCCTGCTGGCTACTCAAACTCCTTCTCCTTTCCTGCCCACTACAGCCTATCTGCTCTAGAGGCCTATCCAGCTCTTGGGAAAGCCAGCAGAGGTGTTGGCTGAGCCCAGGTGATGGTGTTTCCCACTGTGACAGCCAGAGTTGCTCACACCTCTGCTTCTTGTGCTGTCCTGCGTTTGTGCTGCTTACAGAGACATTTGTCCTCTCTGCCTGCTCCACAAGGACACCGACTTCCTTCTCAAACAGTCCTTGGGTTCCTTCTGGACAATCATTTACTTGCTGATAAATGCTGTGTCTTGGGAGGAAGGAGAAGGGCACAAGAAAAATTATTTATAAATTTGGCTTACATGTGGCTGACACTTTGATCCACATAAGAATTTTTTAAACTTAAAAAAGCCTCGCTTTATTTCATCCTGTTGCCAACATTATTTCCAAGGGATACCTAATGGTGGGAGTTGAAAAAAGGGCTGAGAAAGCCCAGACCTAAGTGAACTGTTTGATCTCCCCTCATACCACCACTCTGTCCTGCCCCAGTGGAAAGTTTGTTTGCCTTTCTGCCGAGCCAGCCCCAAAAAAAAAAAAGTTTTGTTTTGTATTGACTCAGATGCTTTGCTTTCAGGTCACTCCTCAAGGACCTGCACAAGCAACAAGTCACCTTTGATACTGGGCAGTGCCCAGAATGTCTCTTGTGCTGCATGAAGGCTCCCAAGGCTCCCCATACCCTCATTCTCCAGTGCCCTCTCCACCCCATGTGCCCAAAGGCTGCTGGTAGTGGCTGCTTTGACCACTGACCCTGGGGATCACCCATTCCCTCCCATCCAGGGTGAAGCTGCCCCAAGGCTTCCTGGCAGGAGGGAGGGATTTCTGTGTGCTTCAGATTTTGTCTCTACATCTTGCAAGTATTTTTAGTGCTCATAAAAGTGAGAAACTGGGAGAGACCCAGCTGGGACCAGAACTGTACAACCCTCACCCAAGGCAACTAAGACCTGCCCACTGCCAGGCCTAGTCCCACATCTCTTCAGCAGAATGGCAAATGTTCTTTCTCCCCCAGAATCATCCCAGTGATTTTTTTTTGGGAAACCTTGCAGCTTTTATGGGTGCTGGATGTGATGGGTGAAATTCTGTGGTGGAGCAAGCTCACACCAGCCTGGAGTTTCCAACAGGACATTTAAGCACCTTGATATTTGTGACTGGGGCATGGTGAAACCTGCCCTGTGTGTCCTACCACACAGTTGGGTATCTTGTAGGGTGGATGCAATGGGGGTCTAACCCATCATAAGAAGTGCTTTGCCAGCACTGCTGCAGACACGTGCTGGCACAGCCCCATCAGCCTTCCCAGTGTTAACCTGGCCCTCAAAAGCAGCCTGAAGAGAAGCTGGTCCCTTAATGGGCTCTCACAGCATGGACAGCCAGTGGAGCATGCCAGCCCTGACGGGACTGCAGTGACAAAGTGCTGATCTGCAGGTTGATAAGGAGGGGCAGCGCCAGGCAGTGCAGCAAGGTGAGACTATCAGGCCAGCAGAAAAGCCATTAGCCTTTGTTCCTGGCCTCCACACATGGGGAGAGGGGCTGGGGACAGCAGATGGGGCAGAACTGCTGCCTCTTGGGGCTGCACAAGGGCTTTGCAAGCTGCTGTTCTGGACACCCTGCCATTTCAGTGATGCCATAGATTAGAAAAGCTCTGTAGTTATTCTTTTGCTACAGTAATCACAGAACATAGCTGCTGGTGGTTGCAGTACCTTAGAAAGTTCCCTTTTGTTTGAAAATACTGCACTGTGCTGCCTTTTTCGAGGTGTCTGAGGGCTGCTCTAGGGCAGGGAGGAATACTGGTCTCACCACATAGTTGGCACGAGAACATGCAACTGTCAACAGTGCTCCAGTAATTAAAGCTCAAGTATTGTTTTGGGGATTTCAGCTTCTTTCTAGCTGGAGATCCTTTGTTTCCTGGTGTGTACAGCTGAGACTGCCCTGCAGAAACCCCGTGTAATGGGAGACCTGAAAACAAACCCCGAGCAGCATCGCTCGTCCTTCGGACAACAGCCACTTCCACTTGCTTTAGGTGTCCCCAAAAAGTGACCTCAGTCACATGCAGCTCTGCCCATGCAGGGTAAGGGCTAAGGCAGATGGGCTTCTCTCCTTTTCCCAACACTGTCTCTATCCTGCTGCCTGCACGGGGTTCAAATGAGGTTGGAGGATGATTTTGTGTGGCCGTCAGTCTCTTCAAGACCATCCCCAGCATTTTTCTGCCATCTGTCATTTTGAGAAGAAAGCACACAAGAAAAAATAATAAACTCAAATTATTGCCTAATCAACACCAAAATCAGTGCTGCTTGCTCAGCCTGCAGGCCACAATTAGATGCCATCAGCAAATTTGGGCAGCTTGCCTGGGCTGCAGTCTTTCATCTCTTGAAGACTGACAGGCAACCCAGGGATCTGCAGGCAGAGGAAGGAGCTGGGATCCGTTTGAAGGACTTGCCTGGCTCTTTGGGGAAGGAGCACATAATTCAAAGCAGTGGGATAAATGGAGTTTTGTGTTTATGTTTGTTAATTAAAGGAAGCCCCAAACCAGAAAAGGGGACGTTTAGGCCTCCAGCACCATCTCACAGTATTGCCCTGGTTATGCAGCCCCAGCTCAGTTTGCCTTGCCAGGAGAATGCTCTGGGTAAATAGCTTTGGGAAATAATGGAACAAGTGTGATTTGAACATCCTTGCAGCTCTGTGGCAGCCTTGGCAGGGCCACTGTGTGTCTGTGCACTCAATGCAGGATCTTGGTACCTGCTTTGAAGCACACACCTTCCTCTTGCTCCAGTTCTGCAGCACAGCTGCTTTTCCAAAAGCCAAGAGCTGGAGCAAAGGGCACCCTGCCTTCACCCTCAGTGCCAGCTGGGGAAAGGCACTCACAGGGCTGGGGAGGGGGCTGAGGGGAGCACCCAGAGCCGGGAGGGAGGGCACAGCAGGGATCAGGGTGCTCCTGCCAGGGGGCAGGGAAGGGGTGTGGGACTGGGCAGAGCAGGGGGCTGGACACGCTGGCTCCACTCCCCACTCACACTGGCCTCCACATCTGCTCGTCCCCGTGGAGGCAGGGCTCAGAGGTGCTCACAGCAGCTCAGAGGAAAGATGCCGAAGCCTTTCCCTCCTCCCAGGGAGAAAGGTGGGTTTAGAGAAACAACCCTGCTGAAGCTCCGGTGCTCTGAAATGTGATCCTGCCAGAGGCACCTCCCTGAGCCCCACCTCGCCCTCTCCGACCTATATATGTGCCTGGCCTTGGGCGGGCACGGGGGCTCGCACGGTGCCTCGGGAATCCCTGCGGATGGAGAGGCCGAGGCACCAAGGCATGGCAAAGAACACCTGCATGCGCTGGCGGCTCCCGCTCGTCTGCCTCCTCTGGGAGGTGGCCATGATCGTCCTCTTCGGGGTCTTTGTGCGCTTTGGCGCCGAAGCTGATGCTCACTGGGAGGAGGAGAAGCGAGAGATGAACCTGACCAGTGACATAGAGAATGATTTCTACTTCCGATACCCCTGTGAGTATTCTGGGAGCCTAATCCTTGTGCTGGCTGGTCCTCATCCCATCCCATCCCATCTCATCCCATCCCATCCCATCCATCCTGTCCTGTGGCAGAGCCTGTCAGAGGCGCTGTCTCCACCGATTGCTAGAAAGTCGCGCTCTTGCCTTGAGGCTGGTTTGGGGTTCACCAAAGAGCAAGAGAAAAGCCTCATGGCCCTCTGGTGCCTTGGGGCTCTGTCAGCAGGGTATTGTGACGTCTTTTTTTCCAGGAATAGGGCTGACGTGTTCCTAACACTCTGAAAACTTCAGCTTGCTGCCCCCTCCCTCAGCTCTGGATCAGAGCAAGCCTTTCTGTGCACACAGAGGAACGGCTGTCGAGATCCTGTGACATCTTCCTCCTCTTCCTCCGTCCACCCCCTCACTTGTGAATTACCCTTCAGCTACTGGCATTTCAATGCCAGAATCCTCCTAAGCTGCCACGATCCCAGGGTTCTTGGGTCTCTGCATTATAGTGACACAGAAATTATTAAGAAGGTTAAAGCCCTTCTGGCCAGGCAGTGCCTTTGGGTGGCTACGATCTCCAGGGCTGGTCATCTCTGTGAGCCTTTCAGAACAGGCTACTTCTGTAGGCAATTGTTTCCAAGGAAGCAACAGGCCTGAGTCATGCATCTATTTAGAACATTTCCATTAAAAACACCCGCTAAATCAAAGGAGCTATAGCAACCTGTGGCTGCTGAGGATTAGCTAGTTCAGAAAAGGATTGGCTCACAGAAACCCGCTTCTCAGTCAGCCTCCAGGTTCATGTACGGTCGTGGCTGCCCGGGGCTCTCCCCAGACATCTGCACCTTGGGACCAGCCCCACGCAGGTTGGTGTGAAACAGAAGCAGCACCTGAGGGCTGCTCTTGTCACTGGTGTGCTGGGAGGACATCAGGAGCCCAAGAAAGAGCGTGTAGGAGCTAAGGAAGTGACATCTCTCCTGTCCTCGTATCCCACTCCTGCTCTGCAGTGCCAAATATTCCCCCTCGAATGGCTGCATGGATTCAACACAACTAAGTCAATCTAAGGGCAACTGCTCAGTTTAGCTTGGAATTACGTTTGTTTCAGATCTGAGGAAGAGTTCACATGCCCAAAAGCACAGCTGTTCTTTCTCCCTTATCTAATCAGAAATATTCTCTCTCTGCAAAGACGGACAAACATGACAAGGTGGCCAAGCCCTGGAATTTTAATCCTTGTGTCCATCCAGCGCTGCTCAGAAGAATGTGGGGGCTGAAGATCATTTGTACCCACATATCTGCGACCACTGCTGTCCACAGGACCTGTCTGCAGTGGCAGAGGGGCAGGAGTGACAAACTGACAGGTCCTTCAAGCCAGAGATGATTGGGAATGCGGGCAGAGGGAAGTTCTCCTGGTTTCAGGAAGCCAATGCCTGGTTGTGTCAGTGGTGCCCACTGCCAGGTCCAGTCAGTGTGACAATTCCTTCTCATTTTGGATTGCACATGGATATTCCCTAATGAGTGATTCATCTGAGAAAAAGAAATTAGGTTTTTCATCCTGGCTAGCATTCCCAAGAGCCAAACACTTCCTCTTGATAGTTATGGCAATTGTCCTCCCACTAAAGTGGGCTTACAAAACCTTCAGGGCATGGCAATGCCTGTGCTGCCTCTTGGTGATAACAATGTTATTCTTACTAAGGGAAAACAAAGGCAAGGGTTAGAAAAACAAAAGGGTTTAGACTGGGTGTGGTTTGAAAAAGAATCTGCTCTTCCTCCTGAGCTCCTACAGGGTCCAACACACAGTGGGATCCTCTGGGTTTTTGGAAGGCACACAGTCCACAGCTTTAACTCTGACGTGTGTATTTCTGCATTTGGGATGAAAGAATGAATATATAATGCAAATGGCAGCAGATAATTCTAGCTGTATATTGTGCTGCTTACACTGGAGAAGAGAGAGGGGAAATAAATACAGCTGCAGAGGGAAAGTCTATGGGATTGTGTGGAAAAACCACAGTAAGGAAGGCTGGTTCTTAGGACACGTGGAAAAGTGCTTTTGAAGTGACCTCTGCTGAGCAGTGCCAGCTGCAGATCTCGTCTCCTTCCTTTCTTCAGAGTGATTTCATGGGCATTTTTTAAAAGCAAGCAGATTAGCATGGCACTACATGGCTTAAGCCTGTCCAAATGCTCATCCTTAAACAAGTTGCCAGGTCTTCTAAAGCACAAAAGGACAAAAGTCATGCTTTCTGCAGAGCTGCACTTCATGCAAGTCTTCACCAGCCCTCAGTGGAAGTAGCAGACACAAGCCCTGTGGAAATGGGCCAGGGGCTGATGGATTTCAGCACAGGTTCGGGATAGAGCAGACTTGCAGTCACTCAATTTCCTTTGCCCTGAACTTACACCCTCTCTGAGGTGCACAAGTGTTGCTGGATATAGTGGATAAAACGATTTGTGCCCTGCAAAATGCAGAAGTTTCTGGTTTACCTCCATCAAATGCTGTGTTTATCTGTTCTCCAGCATGGGTTTGCTGGTGGAAGCCTCCCAGGGGGGATCCCAGCCTTGGGTCTCCTGTTCTCTCCATGGGCTGGGTGGCCTGCAGTGGGAGGGTTTGCATGGTTCAGTTTGTGAGTATGCAAGCGTTTCAGCTCACTTAATCACAAAGAGATGCTTATCTGAGAGAAACGTGCAGCATTAAAAAGCACAGCGGGTTTACTGCACCAAGAAGGTCTTTCAAGAGGCTCACACAGATCTGGTTTCCCCCGGGGAAGGGCATCTGAGGGGCTCAAGTGAGCAGGTCTGACCTTTAGTGGGAAGAACTGGGTCTCTCTGGTTTAAGCACTAAAAATCTCACAAGGTGGGTTTCTGGTTTCAAGGGTATTTTGCTGCTGATTTCCAAAGCATTTAAAAATGTATTTGTAAACGTTCCTTGTTCTTGTGCTCTCCTTGCTCTGAGCCATCACCAGGACCCTGCAATGAATGGACCTACCCAAAATGACCACTTATGTGTTTTGACAAAACTTTATTGTTCATTTCACATGACATTTTTTGAGTTTTTTACAAAAGGGGAATAAACAGTCTGAATGTGGAAAAATGTTTTCCTCTGTACACTCCATTACTCTCAGGTCTTCTTTTGCACACAGCTTTTAGTAAACATTTACTTTAGAGGCTGAGCCTTTTACCCAAAAGCCAGTTTCCAAGAGCTGAGCCATTTTCAGACTTAGAAACATGGGGACATAAAGCAAACACACATTTCCGCTTGAATTTTCCCCCCCTACTGCTTCTGATGTAATTAGTTTCTTTTCAATACCAAATGCACGTGGCACTTGCAGCTCTGCTGTCCTTGCAAAGCTAACAGTGCCCTCCCTCTGCACAGCTTTCCAGGATGTCCATGTGATGATCTTTGTGGGCTTTGGCTTCCTCATGACCTTCCTCAAGCGCTATGGATTCGGAGCTGTGGGTTTCAATTTCCTCCTTGCTGCCTTTGGGATCCAGTGGGCTCTCCTGATGCAAGGCTGGTTCCACTCTTTCAAGGATGGGAAGATCCTCATTGGAGTGGAGAAGTAAGGAGGAGTTGGGCTCTGGGATGGCACCTCTTGCCTGGCCAGTGGAAGAGCTGGAATGAGAACCAAGCAGCTGGCAATGCCTGTCCTTCACTTAATGTCAGATATAAATCAGTCTCTAAACTGGTGTTTTCCCTCCACATACGTCCACTTGCTTTCCACCTGTTAGTCAGAGGTACCTGCCATGGTGGTGGTACTGCTCAAAGGGAAATTTGAGATGAGTGTCACCCCTTAGTGCCAAGCCAAGCACCACGGATGTCAGTGCTGAGAACACGTTATCATCCACGTTACCTAAAAAATATGGGTGTGTAAGGATGGGAGGAAGGGCAGTGGTAAATCCAGGGATGTCTTCAGGTGGGATCTCTAGAGCTGGGTGAAGGTGAGACTGATTCACAGAGGAGTATTTCCTTATTCAACCACAATTTTCCTTCCCCTTTTCCAGCCTGATCAATGCTGATTTCTGCGTGGGCTCTGTGTGCATCGCCTTTGGGGCAATCCTGGGCAAAACCAGCCCCATCCAGCTCCTTGTCATGACTTTGTTTCAAGTCACACTCTTTTCAGTGAACGAGTACATCCTCCTCAACCTTCTTCATGTAAGGCTTTAGGTAGTACCTGCTTTGTTCTGCTCCTTCCTCTCTGCACCTCTCCAAACTGTCTCCCTTTGCTATGGCTCCACCAAGGCACTGCAGTCTTTCATAAGTGTTTAAAACTCAAGAATTCAGGCATCAAAAGTAGACAGATTATGAAGAAGAGGGGCAGTGGGTCATGTTTCCCTGAGAAGGGAGATCTTCTGGGGTTTTATGAGTAAGCTTGGCAATTCAGGAGCACTGGGTCCCTCTGTTGAGTGCACAGACAAGCTGAGCACGATGCAAATCAAGCCTCAGCTCCAGAATGAGTGGTGATTGCAGAAGCAAAGCTCTGTTTTCCCTTGGCTGCAGGTAAAGGATGCAGGTGGCTCCATGACCATTCACACCTTCGGAGCCTACTTTGGCCTCACGGTGACACGGGTGCTGTACAGACCCAACCTGGAGCAGAGCAAGGACAAGCAGGGCTCCGTGTACCACTCTGACCTCTTTGCTATGATTGGTGAGTCAGCCCTCATCTCGGGGGTGCTGCTACCTGGGGGACCACTCAGCTGCACAGGGCTGGTTCCTCCTGTGTCTCTGGGAAAAACTGAACCCAGGATATGGAGTTGAGGAGCTCTGCATCCCAGAGGGATTTCACCTTTCGGAGTTACTCAGCTCCTTTCCTCAATGCCTGGTCTGAGGTGATGCCTGGGAAGACAAGGATGCATTTTGGTTCCCTTTTTCAGCCAGCCTTTCCCGATGCTGGTCTCATCATGTGGAGTGCAGCTCGGGGGAAGCGGGAGTATGGGATGTAATTTCCCCCTGTGCAAAAATATCTTCTTTAGAGGTTTTTTTTTCACTCCCCATATTCTCTCTTTTCCCTTTCTCTTCCTCATCCCATCTGCCCCATCCCACCACCAGGTACCCTGTACCTGTGGATGTACTGGCCCAGTTTTAACTCGGCCATTTCTGATCATGGGGATGCCCAGCATCGCTCTGCCATTAACACATACTGCTCACTGGCTGCCTGTGTCCTCACCACCATGGCCTTCTCCAGCATGCTGCAAAAGAAGGGCAAGCTTGACATGGTAAGATGGGAGCAGAGTTCTCTGCACTGCCCAGGGAACATATAATGAGGTTGATCAAGGGTCCAGGAAGCAATTGGCACTGGTGCTTTGCTGAACAGACACAGGGTTTCAGGACGTGATGGTGAAACCAGCATCCAGGCAGAAACTCTGAAATAAGAAAGTGGCAATGAGTCCTGCAGGGCTTGAAGTGTGGGGTGATGCCCTGCCTGTGGTGGACCCAGCTCACAGCAGGGACTGGACTCGCTCTGCTGGGCGTGTTGCAGAGCCGTGTTTGGCAGCGCTCCCCAGCACACCAGGCCTGCGCAGCAGCTCGTGAGCAATCGGGGGGCTGACTTTGTACGTGTTAGATGTGTGGGTGACATGTCTCTGTGACAGCAGAGCTTGCATGACACACGGGTGAGACATTTTCCATCTCATCACAACTCCCCATCCATATCTGTGGATGCAATGAACGTGTGTGGTACGGGGAGTGGGAGTCTATGTGCACCTGTGCTACAGACAGAAGACGCCTGTTCTTTTCTTGTTTTTCACCACCAAGCAGGAAAATGGGCCCTGATATTTCCTCTGGAAACATTTTCAGAGCTGATTCTCCCACTTTGCCATTTGCACCATCCCTGAGCAATTGCAATCTCCCTGAGATGCCAAGGCAGGGCGGTTGCTTCTGCAGGTGCACATCCAGAACGCCACACTGGCCGGCGGCGTGGCCGTGGGCACCAGCGCCGAGATGATGCTGACTCCTTACGGCTCCCTCATTGTCGGGTCCATCTCTGGCATCGTGTCCACGGTGGGGTATGTCTACTTCACGGTGAGTGCTGCTCGAGGGGTCTGCAGCCCTGGTCCTGCTGAGGAGACCAGAAATGGACTCGCTTCCTTTTGATGGTTTCTGCTTTCCAGAATCCCTCCTAAGGTGCACTTCTGACTCTTTTTGCTGCTCCAAAATGCTCAGGAAGTTTCATACTCCCAACAGGAGTGTATTTGGAGGATTTGTTATTATTTTGTCTTGAGCTTGATTCACATCTTTGTCTACAAGTTCTTTAATGGGACACAGTATCACTCCTCTTTCTTTGCTTATCCCAGTTGTCCATGGAAAGAACTACTCCTTTCCAGGGCCACACTCATCTCCCTGATCTCTACTTCCCTTCTCCTCAGCCTTTTTTGGAGTCCAGGTTGCACATTCAGGACACATGTGGCATCCACAACCTCCATGCCATGCCAGGCCTTATTGGAGGCATTGTGGGGGCCATCACAGCAGCCACAGCCACGGAGGATGTATATGGAAAGGAAGGGTAAGATGGCTTGAAATTCTTCCCTGAGAATAGATCTTACCTGAAACTCTGTAGGCTGGGAGTAGGGAGCAATTAAGAGCTTTTGTTAATAGTTCAGAGTTGCCCAGAGTTGTCCCTCAAAAACTGACTTTGTTTGGTTTGGTGAATTGTAGCCCATCTTATAGAGCAACATCTTATGCAGCTGACTCTTGGTAGCCTCTTAAAGTGAGCCACAGTCCTGCTGTTTGGCATTGTTCTGGGCCACAGTGGGTAGGGAAGTGCTTCTCCCTCCCCCCTGCATCATTTTGTGGGGTCAGGTAAGGCTAAAAATCTGAATTACAAAGCAAATGTTTATATTTTGGGCTGCTCCTTGGTAAACCTTTGCCAGGGCCAGAGAAGGAAGTGAGCGGTGTTTTGGTCCTTGTAAAATTCTCCCAGTCCACTGTAGAAGAAGGATGGGGCTAGGGAAGGGTTCCCGGGAAATTTGGGCAGCCTGGTTCCTCTGGAGCCAGGGACTATCTCCTGCCAGGAGCTGTTGTCACCATTTCTGCCCTCGGCAGGTTCATCAAGGCGTTTGACTTCACCGGTGCGTACCAGACGCGGACACCCAGCATCCAGGGAGGCTTCCAGGCGGCCGGCATCGTGGTGTCCCTGCTGATGGCATTTGTTGGGGGGGCCATTGTGGGTAAGCCAGAGGGGAGCACGGAGACGGGAGGGTTGAGCCAGCCTGCAGCTGAAACAGAGGCATCCATGTGCTCATGGCCGGGGGGGATCACCCTGGGGGAACGGCACCGAGCACCGTGCCAGGGCTGCGTTGGGTGAACGGCCCGCATCCCTCGCGGCCCCGTGCCCACCGCCCTGCCCGCCTCCTTCCAGGGGGCATCCTGAAGCTGCCCATCTGGGGGGACGCCGCGGCCGAGAACTGCTTCGAGGACGAGGTGTACTGGGAGGTGAGCGGGGCGCGGGGCGGCGGCGGCGGCGGGGCGGGGGGCACGAGATGGCGCTGTCGGTCCGCAGTCCGGCCCGGGGGGCTCAGGGGGCTCTGCCGCAGGTGCCGGAGGACGAGGAGAGCGACGCGTACCACATGCACAACCCCGACAAGCCCGCCTCGCCCTGAGCCGCGCCCCGCCGCCCGCCCGCCCGCCTTCCCCGCCGCAGGACCTCGCCCCGCTGTGCCGGGGCCGAAGGATCGCCTTCTTCTCCCCGTGACGACAAGGGCTCTGCCCTACTCTGCCGCTTTTGTAACGAGCTGCTGTGGATATAATAAAGACGTGTTCTTCTTTCCCGGCCTGTGCTGCCGTGTGTCAGCGGCCGAGCGGGATGGGATGCCGCCCAGACCCGTCTCTCCCGGGGCAGCTGCCAGGAGAGCTCTTGGCTGCCCGGGGCAAAGCAGAGGCACTGGGACACTCCTGATGCCTCGGGGACATGAATGGTGGCAATACAGGCTGGGTGTATTGGTTAGATACTGTATTGGATAGTGCAGGCAGGGGAGACGCTTGGTTTGGGAGCTGGCACCTTGAGATGACAATCGAGAAGGTGATGAGCCCCCAGTGCGTGCTGAGCCCAGGGAAGCACAGGCCAGGCTGGTTCTTTTTGAGAAGGGGATGCTGAGGTGCAGCAGCTGTCCCTGCACTCATCCTGCCATCCACAGTGGGGGTGAGGGCCAGTTGTGAGTCCAGCTACACTCCTACATGGTGACCTCTGCCATCACCTTCCCTTGAACTGCCCTGCTGAAACCTCCATCAGCTTCTTGGGAACCTTGTTTGCACGTACAGCACAGGCTGACAAGATCCTTTCCTCTTTTTTGGCTTCAGCCATTTGTACCAGTGTCATCAGATGGCTCCTTCCACTTACTGGTTCTATTCTAGTCGAAAGAGGACAGTCCCTTTCTCTTAGCTGGACCATCAGGCTTCAGCCAGAGTTGGAGGAAACAAGGATGAAAACCAGGCCTAAAATCCTACATGTTTTCCAGGGTGATATAATGTGAGGAGCAGAAAAGGAAAAGAGGTGGGGGGAAGGAGGTAGGAGAGCTGATAGGTCTCTTCTCTGCGTCTAGCTGTAATTCTTACACCTGAGGGGGGGAGTCAAAAGTAGCTATTCACATCCCCTTGGGATATGACACCCTCATTTTCCATGCTGGGTAAAGACAAAAACCCTTTACAACATGTTTCTGGAATTTGTCAGCGGCTGCCAGCAGCAGCGTGTTAATTAAATGTCGGCAAAGATGGAAGCAAGAGGCTCTGCTCTAATTGGACACTTTGCTTGGTGGAGCTGAAAAACATTGTGACAGAGGAGGAGGTGCCGAAACACTGTGTTCCCCTGCCATGGCGCGGGGATGGGGACAGCCAGGCACGGGAGACTCTCTCTCCTCTACACACATTGCCTCCATTTGGCCTGAAACAACCTCACCATTGAAAAAAAGAAGAGTAATAAAAGGCCTAAAATCCTCCAAAGGATTGGTCTCCAGCACGGCAGCAGTGTGTGATGCAGGGAAAGGGCTGGTTGGCTAAGGAGAAATTCAGAAATATCATAGCTGGGCCATCAGGAGCTCCAGCCCTCTTGCCAGCAAATGGTGTATTGTATATTTATTTTGTGGTGGCAAAGGCAGGTCTGACAGGGGTTAGAAACGGTCTCTGGAGAATGACCCCTGCACAGGCTGTAGCTGCATCCTTTCTCCAGGACAGGGATGGGAAAATGTAGGGCAGTTTTCCCTGTTCAGGGATCTGCTGAAGGAGGGAGATCTCCCAGCTCCTCTGCACTGGGAAAGGGATGTAGCAGACATTTTCTGCTCGCAGCTTCATCCAGAGAGTGCATCAGAAAGCACCACGGGGATGTTTACTGACAGGCACTGTAGACGCCGTCATTTCAAAAAGGGAATCCTAAACTTTTCCCCACAAGTTTGCAAAACCTGAAAGGAGCAGCAGACCTTTTGGGCACTGCATTTCCTACTGTGTCACCAGACTGGTGTCCCTCAGTCTCACACCATTTGAGTTCTGCTTGTGTCCCAGATAATATGCGTGTCCAGCCTTCGTGGCCTCTGATCTTTCCTCCCAGCACCTTGCAAGGGGTTCATTAATGGCAAAGACTGGGTGACCCTCTTTGCTTCAGCGAGGTGGCCAGCCCACAACTCTTGTGGGACAGGTCTGTGAGCCCTGGGTGCCAGTCCTGTCACATGTGCACGTGCTGGAAGAAGAAGCCCTGACCCACTTCCCTGGCCCTCTGGGCTCTGCCTCCTCCTCGTGGGAAGACACCTAAATTGGCCGGGCTGCTGGGCAGCGAAGCGTTTTATTGCCCGTGCTCTTGCGGGGCTCAGTCTGGTCTCAGTACCTAAATCACTCTCTGGGGCTGGCCGTGCAGTTTTAATTCCCTGGCGAACAATGCCGGGATCGGGCTGGCGCGTTTGAAGTGTGGTCGCGGCCCCAGCGGTGGACGGAGGGTTTCTCAACGGGGGAGCGTGGAGAGCAGAGGATTGGGCTGCTCCGGCGGGGCAGGCGGGAGAACGTGTGAGAAAGGGGCTGTAGATACTCGTGGGGATTAGGTGGTACAAATTGGCTGGGAAGCACCAGAGGCATTGACCAAAGTTGTCCTGGGGCAGGTTCCCATGGGGGGGGTTGGCTGAAACAACCTGCCTTCGAGAAGGCTGGAAAGCCCAGCCTGGCTGCTAATCCTCTAGGATCTATGTGGCACGGAGCAGAAAAGAGGTGGGGAAAAAAAGGGAAAATCTTATGTAAAGGTGGTGGTTTCCCCAAGGGGATGGTGTTAGAGAGAGCAGGGAGGAGGTAGGGGGAGAACAGCATAGTTTAATCCCTCTTTCAATAGGCAGGTGGTAGGCTTTGCTCGCACTCCTGCTCCTGTAAGCTGCTGCAGAGATTTTGGCAGAAGGCATTTGCTCACCTCTGCTGTCCCCCATCCTCGGTGGAGAGGGGCCCCATCTGTGGATCTGCCCGGGACAAGGTGGGATTGCCTGCTTCCTACATCCATGCCCATGTGTGTGTTGGTGTGCATGAGTGCAGCAACACGGTGCCAACCCCAGATTTGGGCTGAAATGGACCCATTGCACACCCCAGCCAGCCAGTGGCCACTGCGTATCAGCTGCTGGCAGTGTGCCCCACAGCCGTGCTCTCAGCCTTCTTGACCTCGCACAAGTAGCACGCTGAAAACCACGCTGTGGGTGCTGCTGGTGATGTCCACACGCTGTTGGCCGTGGTGACACTGTGCACATCCTTCCACCTCGGCGACATCCACCCACCTTTGGGCCGGAGCGAGGGCGTGTGCGTGTCCGGCCCGGCGTGTCCACGCCTTCGTGAGCAGCGCTCCGGCCCCTTCTGAAGGAGCACTGTAAATTGTAATCAGATTAGGGCAGCCGGTCGCTTAGGGCCCTTGAAAAGGGCATACGTCCCCTCATCAGTACCTAGCATTGAGTCGCACAAAGGGTCTAAGTAACTCGGCAGGGGTCGGGCCCTCTGGAGCGCAGGGGAGGGGGCTCGCCTTTCTTTTCTCTCTGTCCCTTGTAATTATGTCAATTTGCTAGCCAAATTGTTTGCTTGAGTGGACAGTGGGGGCTTGCCCCCCTTCACACCTCCTCCCCCCCCACCCCTAACCCCATTCATGTGCTAATGTGGGAAGGAGCACGGCCTCCTGACTTCGGGAGGTGGAGGTGGCCATCGAGGAGCGGAGCACAGGGGGACATGGGCCAGGAGCCCCCCGTTTAGGTGCCCATGGATGGCTTGGCCTTGCAGCCCTGATGAACGGGGTTCTCTTGCCCACGGCAGGGTGTGCAATGGCCAAGCCGCCCCAGACAGCCCCGGTTTTCTCTGGCCGCCCTTCACCTGTACCACAAGCCCGCTCGGGCCGCGGCATGCCCGGGGCCAGGAGCCGTACCCTCCGCACAGCGGTTTTCCCGGCACACCTCCCCACCCGCGCACCTCCCGGCATTTGCATATATTCTGCCCGCAAATCCTTGTCAAGGGGACCCTCTTTATTGCCTGTATAGATCACAGGGTGTTAGTTAAGGGGCTTCTTTGTATTGCCTCAGACAGCTGGGGTCATCAAAAGTCCTGTGGTGGGAAGGAGAGACAGGAGGAGGGGGGAAGCTCTGACAATACAGACTGAAGGATTAAAGGAGCATATAAAGTTCCTATTGAGTGAGACAAGAGGCTGTTCACTCCCAAGATTGACAGCAACCAGGAGGCGATTCCCAACACAATGTCCAATTAATTCTCTACCCTCTTCGCTGCCGTCTCCTCCTCCCTCCTCTCCTGGGCTGGGGCATGAGCAGGGAAGGGCTGAAGCTAAGATCCTCGAGAAGGTAATTAATTATTCCTGACTAAGAGGAGCTTGCCGAGGTGCAGGCCAGTCCCCAGGCTTGCTGGGCATCCATCCCCCTCCCACAGGCTACCAACACTTTGGGCCACTTCAGGGTGGTTTTCCTCTCTATCACAGAGCTGTCTCACCAAAGGTCCATCTTCATGGCATTAACTGGACAATAGCCCAGGTTACTGCTCAGCCCAGAAGAGGCAGATTTAGGGCTAAAGCCAAGTTGACCATGGAATGCAGCAGCACAAGGCAGCAGCAGAAAAGCCAGGGAACAGAGCAAGGTGCGTGACCGAGATGTATGGGCATGCAGAGTGTCTGGGGAGAGACAGAGCAGTGTACACCAGGCCTGGGGACCAGATTTTACCTGTGGCATTGGTTAAAGCAGCTCCACCTACCCTGGTTTTGTAGGGAGAGTGGGTTTCTGGCAGTGAGGATGCATTGCCACTGTTCCCTGGGATGGCCACCCACACTGGGGTGCTGGGCATAGCAGGACTTGTAGGAGATATTGTAGGATACTGCATCTCTCTGATGTACCTTCATGTACGGGAGCAGAATCTGGGCCACCATGTGAATTTTCTGCAAAGAACTGAGTACTCAAATTGTCTGACTTGTCTGGTCTGGTTTTTTTTCCTTACAAACATCTCAGCCCAGAAGGAGGAAAGCACCTTTCTCTGAGCTGGCCATCTTTTTCTGGTAATCTGCAGCAGTGAGGCTCCCAGAAATGCATGTCAAATGTCCTTCAACAGTGACAAACATTTTCAAACCACCTCATTTGGAAGAAAAAAATGCAACCAGGACAGCCTGCTCTCACCACAGGGACGTTTTGGCCAGCCCATCTTCTACTGCTCAGCACTAGCCCCTTCCCCTCTGCTGCCCCTGCACTGAGGATGCTCTGGTCAGCACGGGCTGGGGGACCAGTGCTTCCCTGCACACCTCACGAGCAGAGGATGCCCTCAGGATGCCGGCATGGGGCTGCCAGTGGCTCGGCACCTCCTGCCCGCTCCCTCCCGCCGCACACGCTCCCAGTGAAGTTGTTTGAAAGTCTTCCGGCAGTTTTCACGGCCAGGAATAACAGATTAGCCATGATCTGATCAGCCTAGTATCTAAGCTGTATTCTCCCTGCTGACAAGTATTTGAAAGAGGGGAGGGGCCACTTTCAGCCCAACGATGAATCTTTCACCGACAAGAAAAGACCCTTTTTTCTCCCTGCCAGCCACGGGCTGCTCCGTGCCCTGTTGCTAAGCGAGACCCGGGGCTGCTGCTTGCACGCGGCCGGCTCCAGCCGAGCCCTCGGGTTAGCAGGATCAGGATATTCACACCAGACATCTTGTATTTTAGGGAGGCTGTTTCTTTTCTTACCCACCTCTGGCTGGCAAATAACAGCTCGCCGGCGAGGCTCGGGGATGCCCCTGCTGGGGCAGCTTGCCCTGGGAGGAAAGGGAAAATGCAGAGAAGCCTTTGGAGGGCAGACTGGGGCATTGGGGTCAGGAGCTCGGCCCTGAAGGTCTGGGGTTTGCTACCACACATAGGGGTGTCCCTATCTGGGTGGTGGAAGCCCCCATGTCCTGGTGGGCTTGGGCACAGCAGGAGCCTGGGGATGTAGCCTTGGAGGATGCTTGGTGCTTGTGTCCAAGAAAAACCTGGCTCAGCCTCATGCAGAGGTGGCTCTGGGCACGGTATTGCAGGAGAACGTGTGCCAGAGGAAACAGGAGGATGGTCTCCAGGTTTGGGATGCTTTTGTAGTCCCCACAGCTTCACTCTGCTCCAGAGCATCCTCTTACCCAGCCAGCACCAGCCGTGCGACCCTGAGAGAAAGAAGGGAGATCAGTAAAACAAAGGCTTGCAGGCTATTTCTGGAGCTGCCAGCATGAGGTGCCCTCGCCTAAGACATGGTGCTCGCATCTCCCTCCTCTCCTGCAAGGCAGCGGTGCACGCAGGACTGCAGGCTGCCAGGGCCTGGGCTGGCACCGTCACGGAGCCCTGCCTGCCCTGCCCGCCCCCGCTCGCAGGCAGAGTGCTGGGGGCAGAAAGGAAGCTCTCCTTGGTTCAGGAACCCCTCCAGTGACTGTCTAGTGCTGCTGCCGAGCCTCCCTTGCCAGCCCTGAGCAAAGGCATCCCTGAGTGTTACTGATGCACGGCGGCTCAGGCTCTTTGTGAGCAGCCCTGTGCAGGAAATCTCCCTCTCCACTGCTGTAGGAAGCCTGGAGAAACCTGCCCACTCCTACCTCAGCCCAGGAAGCCGTGCTTGACCTCAGACTCCTGCAAGCCCTTGATCTCCTGATAGAGGTGACCAGGGTTCATTCCACTGACGTGCAGGACTGTGGAAGAGACATGCAGAGAGGCTGTTTCCTCTTCCACGGGAAAGATAAACTGCTCTGGCACAGCATCACAAGCTGCTCCCTCTCCTCAGGCCATGCCCTGTGCCCAGCTGGTGCAAAAAAAACCCAGGGAAAGATGCCAGAGGGGATGCAGAAGTTACTGCTGCTTTGAGCAGCACAGAAAGGAAAGAAACCCTAAGCCTCCTGGTTTGAAACACAAAATGCTGGATGCATGGCTGTGATACAGCCCCTTTCTGGATCCTTAGCAGCACAAAGCCACTGAAAAGCTGTCCTCTCTGGCCCCCCCAGTGAGCTCCCTTCCGGTGTGTGGAGGGTCACTCGCTGACTGAAGGGGCAGCACCAGTGCTGATGTCACCGCCACCTCCAGTGGGCAATGGGACGGGTTTCCCAGTGCCCAGAGGTTGTCCTAGGTCACACTGGAGGCATGATGACTTTCTTCAGTCTTCCTGGGAACAGAAGTACCTACGGTTGGCATTCTGGGGGCAGGTGGAGTTATGGTGCAGGTGCTCTATCAGTCTGTGCTTGCCACGCAGTGATGGCTGTGTGGGCTGTTTTCCATTCCTGGCAGAGGGCACCCACCCCAAATAAATCCCTCCTACCCAGCAGCTTCTGAAGGACATGCTCACATCTCTCTAGGCTTGAGCCAGCAAAGCACAGGCAAGGTCTGCTGACTTTTGAGGCTCTCACACCGTCCTACCTAACTCTCTGTTATGCTTTTTCCTGGCTTTTGGCCATTCTGGCACGGGCAAGCTCTCAGCTTTGGGACCTTAGCGCTCCTCTGGTACTTCAGGCCAGATTTCTCACTCTTTTTGTGTGTCTCTGCCAGCCATGAGTCATGTTCTCCACTGCACAGACAGGTCTCCTGCAGCCAGGAATCACCTGTGTGAAAGAGCACCAAGAGAGCTGGGGCGGAGGGGGGGCTGGAGCACAACTGCCTTCATCCTCTCCCAGGGAGGCTGAATGACTTTTGACATACATCTTAAAGCTTCCTGGCCCATTGCTTGGTTAAACCTGCAAATGGCCTCTGTTCCTCATGGATGAACTCTCTGACTCATTGACTTCTTCATCTGCAATACGATGACCTGATGCTCATGCCACGGACACGAAGACCCATGTTTGACTGCCCCTGACTTGCACACTGCTGTGGCACTGACCAGGCTTTTAGGAGCTCCATGTGCTACACACAGCAAGTCCACAGCATCAAATAACTGCTCCTGACTTTATTCTTTTTGTCTCGATTGTGTCTGCTGGCTTCGCTTCCAAGCTTTGGCTTTGCCTTGGATTGTGCTTGGCAGGTGCTGGGAGGTGCTTTGTGGATGAGAGCATGAGCATCCCATATGGCTTCACTTTTCTCTGGGGAATCCTGAACCTCTGAAACCAATTTATTCTGTAACTCTGGGTAGTCTCTACATTGGAAATGCTCTATAAAACCCTTATTTGAGAAGGATGTGGTCTGCAGAGAGATTTGACTGTCCTCCTGATGGTCTGATCATCTGCAGGAGTGCATGAGGGCTTTTCCATGGCCAGGGCTGAGCAGCCCCATGTCTTCCTGAGGAAGAAAGGAAAATTTGCCTTCAAGAACTAGCAGGTAAAACCTGATCTGAGAATTCATGTCCCAGTGCTGAAATAAACCATTGTGCGGCGAAGAATAGTACACAATGTAAGCACTCAGGAAAGAAGAAAATAATTTTATCCTGATTTCTAGTGTCTTCCTGACTTGTGAGCACCCTTCCGTACTCACACATGTCAGCAGAACACCATGGAGATATATTTATATGAAAATCCATTTGTCTCCACAGCTATCTATAGCATTTCTTTCCATGCCCTTAGCTCCTGTGGCTGTGGGCTCGGTTTGCCTGCTTGGTTCCAGCGCCTGGAACATCCCTGTGCAAAGGGACGGCATCAGCACCCCGTGTCCAAAGGAAAGCAAAATAAAGAGCCACCGTGGGATCAGAATGGGAGCTTGGATGGCCTGGGAGCACATGGGGAGCCTCGAGCATGGCAGCATCCTTTTCTGGGGCGCTGCCGGCGGGGAAGGGGGTCCCCCCACGGGCCTCCCTGCAGCCGAGGGCCCCCGCTCAGAAAGAAGAGGAGGCACATCAGTATGCAGAAGTGGTCGCTGCTCGCCAATAAATTAGCATAAACCACTCTAGGAGGTAAATAGACATACAAGGCGCCAGTGTGTGCAGCGTGGGCTGCGGCTTTGTCTCAGCCCCACTATTGTCACGGCCCCTGCTGCACACTGACCGAGTGGGGCCGGTGTGGTGGGCTCTTACACTTTTGACTGCTGGATAAAAGGGGGGAACATAAAGAGAGGGGAGAACTTTTTTTCGGGTTTTTTTATAAGTCCAGACGAAGTTACAGACGTCTGTTAAACGTCAATTACAGCTGAATAAAGACGTCTGCTTGAGGCTTAGTTATGGCTCCTTTCAGCCACCGAGATTTTTCCAGGGCTGGTCCGGGATGCCTTCGGCAACCTAATTTGGAGATTGTAACTCTATAAACAGGCTCTGGCATTAATCAAGGCTGGTGGAAATGCAAATGACGGCATGGAAGGGGCTTGGGGACAGGACGGGGTCCTGCGCCTTGAAACTCAGGGCAGGGAGTAAAAAGAGGAAAGCAAAGGGGAGGAAGAAAGGGGCCATGCAGAAGAGTGGGGACCCATAAATAGAGAGCTTCGTGGGGTTTGCTGACTTTCCTCATGGTGCTCTGGGAATCTGGTCCCATCAAGACTCATCTGTATCCCAATCTGCTTCCCACTGGTTAACCCTTGTGGTGCTCCTGGCCATACAAGCCTGGTTGCCTATGTTTTTCCCCAGCAAGACCAAAGCCAAACCAGCAAAAAACCAGGCATTCAATACTTTAAAATCTTGGAGGATCACTGGCTGTTTTGGAGCATCCAGACTACATGAGAGAGGGTGTCGGGACAGTTTGGAGGCTGCAGGGAATGATTCCTTTTGGAAGGGCAGCTCATGCTCTGCGTGTCTCCCTGTTGCTTATGTGGCTTGTTGATATTTCCATTTTGCCATGGGAAAAAGGCCTCTGAGCATTAGCTGGGTGAGGGGGGAATGAAGCCCCTGGTCAATGTTGTCCATGCCATTAAAAGACATGCTGGTGACCACAGAGACCAAAACACCCTTCAGAAAAGGGTGCATAAGGACCTTCTTCCCTCTTGGATACACCCATGTCAAGATGCCAAGGGTGGAGGGGTGGAGCTCCCCTTGGCCTCATTGGCAATATTGTCTTGTGCACTCAGTACCTGGTGGGGACAGCCATGCCCTGCTGTACAGCCATGTCCTAGCCAGATGTCGCGACCCAGAATATGAGGAATAAGCCTGAAAATCAGAGTGGAAGCAGTGCAGCGAGGCTGAGGGCTCGCTGCCTGATGTGTAGTATGCAGGAGGCTCACTGCTCACTCCCCCCAGACCGTGGAGCATCCTTCCCATGCTCTGCCCTGGGGCTCAGTGCTGCGCTGGCCCAGTGCATTGGCTGTGGGATGGATGGTCCAGAGGAGCTCCAATCTCCCTCCTTTCCCCAGATCTTCTGGGAATCTTCTGTTTTGGAAACATTTGAGAGGAGAGGAGAGTATTTTAGAGGTAACAGTAGCACGAGAACCCCCTTTCCATTCCTCTCCCTTGGGAAAGTGTGTTCTCTTCTCGTTTCCATTCTTTGGAGATTATTCTCTCCCCATCCTAACCCCTCTTCTTTTATTCTCTCTCACTTGCTCTCCACCATCTCACATGAATACACACTCTCCTGTGTCCTCTGTTTCCATATCAGAAAAATCCAACTGGCAGAGAGACACAGAAACTCCAGAGTCCCTTCTCTGATTTCCTGAAGAACCCCTTGTCCATTTTTAACAGATCCAGAGTACCAGGTTCTTCCTTGGCCCATGGGAATAGAGGTTGCACTCCCATCCATCTCACAGACCTGCCATGGGACTCACTTGAGGGGTTGACAGGAAGGGGGATTTATTTCAGAGCGCTGAAACAGAAACGCACATCCCCTTTGGGTGATGATTAGGAAGGAGCCTGCCCCTCCCAAGCCATTAACCTGACACTGCTGGGGACTGAAACCTGATGTATTTTACCCATTTTTTTTTCCATCCACCCATGGCTTCACAGAAATGGGCTAAAAAACCAAGAGCATGCTTCTGGAAAACACCTGAAGGATACCCTCCAACCCGGGGAGAATCTACAGGATGGATTCAGGACAGAAGAAGTTCTTTTGATTATGGTTTATACAAAGCAGACCTGATGAAGCATCCTGAGAAATCTCTAGTTGGTCCTGGGGAAGTGTGAATGAGGTGCTGTGCCAAGGCTGTGGAAACCCCTTGCAGGGAGGTGGCACATGTTCATGGGTGTCTTGTGCAGGATTTGGGTTTTTTGCAGCAGGATGCTGTTCAGAGGAAAGCCGAGGGAAGGACAGGAGGGTGCAGCCTCCTAGGGCTGCAAAGACTGGCTTAGGCAGAGATGCAGAGCAGTACCTGAAGAGGAATCTGGTTGCTCTGGGCTGAACTGGGAATGCTGGTTCTCCAAGGCCTCTGCCTGCTGTTACCATGCATTCACATCCTTTCCCCTTTCACCTGGGAAGAGGGGGTACAGGCAGATTTTTGGGGAGCTGACAGCACTTCCAAGGAAAGGAAGGTCAGACCTTGCAGTGAAAAAGTGTCATTGAGCCCAGAAACCAAGAGACAACAGAAAAAGAAGGGGTGGAGGGGGGAAGGAGGATGAAGATGAGAGGATGATAAAGGGGGATGTGAATCAGGGCACAGAGCCAGCCCGGCGGACAACGCCCAGGGCTTCCCGAAAAAAAATGGAGGATGGGGTGGACCAGCGACAGCTGGAAGATTTAATTGCTCCTCTCCACAGACCTGTTCGGCTCCCTCCCTCTCAGATCTGCATTTCAATATGAGAGCAGCAGTAAGTGGGATGCCGCTGGAAGGGGTTAGAATGATTAATCATTTAAAAAGCAAGATCTTAATTACAGGGTGCAATTTTTGCTATTTAAGGAGTCCATTAGTTTCCAGAAAGGAAAAAAAAAAATACATATATATATATATATTGCAGGTTATTCTCTTTTTGAAGAAAATGGGAGGGGGGGGAAACCGGGGGGCCGCAGCACCCAGCCTGGCGTGGCCGCCCCTGCCTGGGCGAGGGCGTTGGTGTGCGAGGATGGCGAGGGGGAGGTGGTGTCATTTGTTCCCCGAGTGATATTTTTGAAGGGTGCTGGCTGCGAGCGTTCGCCGCACTCAACCACGCGTTGGCACAATCTGTGCCGGAGCAGGCAGACGGCTTGTGCTCAGCCTCCCCCGGCACGGCTCCTCCTCCGCCGGGAGCACGGGGAGCATTCGGCCGCTGTCAGCACCACTGACCCCTCGGCCAGAATAGCTCCCAAAGGATGTTTTGGGGGGTAATTGCCGTGATAACATCTTGTCTGCTGGGAGCCGGGCTGAGACCTCGGACGGCTCATCTCGCCCGCGGCTGAGGCGGCTCCGATCAGGCTGGGGGGCTACAGAGCGCCATGGGCCGCAGTGCTACCCCTGATGGGTGACAAGGGACATCGGGGCACAAGGGGACACCAGCTCAACTGATGCCAGGACCGGCGGCTGCGGGCTCGGCCCCGTCTCACCCCGCGCGGCAGCCTGGAGGGAGGTGACGGGGGTTAATCGCCCACCGCCTCCCCTCTGACCCCTCTGTGGGTTTTTCTCTTGTATGGTCATTTAGCCGTCCCCTGACACAAAAGGGAGCGATTAAACACAGCTCAGGCCCTTCATGCTTTAGTGGATTAATTTGCTGATCCCCCACGGATTAAAGGTCTCGACAGGATCAGCGGGAGCAGCGGGGCAGACCCCGGCGGGAGGAGGCCAGTGATAGTCCCGGGCAAGCTCCAGCCCGCAGCAATCCCCCTCTCCGGGGACCTCGCGGTGTCACCGAGCCATGTCAGGGTTCAAGGCATCGGAAGCTCGCCTAAATACCGCATCCCCAGCCCTCCTGCTCGCTTCGCCGACAGCCGAGCGATACAGAGCCGCTGTCGCCCCGCTCGCTCCGGGGAGCACAGCCTGTTCCTGTGCACCCAGCAAAGGCGAATGGGGCAAGCGTGACCGGCTGTTCCAAAGGAGAGCGAAGGGGAGGAAAGGGGGAGCAGTGGTGATTTTGGGGGGCTGCACCCCAAGGAGGGGGGAGTGAGGTGTACCCTCCCCAGGCCTGCGGGAAGCAGAGATTGCATCTGCCTTTAATTACTCCCTCTCTACATATCAGATGCTCGTGCACCTTCTGCACATGAATGCTGATTAATTGCAGGGTTAGGCTCCGAGGCAGGCCGGACCACATTATTTCTGATGTTTGCTCTTTTCACGAGGAGAATAAATGCCATGAATCCACAGTAATCAGTGGCTTTTAGCTTGTCACTCTTATGACACTCTTTACTTAGACCAGGAAATGGCAAATGTGGTGGAAATAAGAACTTTATTATCTTTTTTTTTTTTTCCTTTTCTCCCAAAAGGGAGGTGTATGGTGAGGAGGGGGAAGAAAGTGGCAGGGGCATCTCATGGGAGAGGGAGAAAGCGACTCCATTTTCCCTGTGCCTGAGGAGCTGAGCTTCACCCTCTTCAGCGAGGGAGAGAGGAAAAGCAGCAGCATCTTTGTGAAAGGAGACCCGGGTGGCACGTCAGACTGAGGCTGTCCTGGAGCAGTGGTGGCACCCTGGGGACAGCAGAGCTGGAGGGCAGTGGGATCTCTGCTACCCTCCATAGCATCTGCGGCCTCGCCTGAAATGCTGAGCTTGGGCATGCACCGTACCGCCACATCCGGGCACGGATACCCACGTGTGCTGCATTCAGCCCGGGAGACATCCCATAGCCTAACCAGAAAGGAACAAGGCTGGGGGGAAACCCACAAGGATCATCACAGAAAAGTTTGGGTTGGAAGGGGCCTTACAGATCGTGTAGTTCCAAGCGGCACATTCCGAGGATGCCTAGTCTCCCGACAGGGATGAGCTCTGGGGGCCAACCAGCAGCACCCACGGCATCTCCCAACCCTCACCCTTGGCCCTCCCTCGCCGGCAAGCCCCGTTCTCTTCCCAGCAGAGCCCCATCGGCTCAGGTGGGAAACCCTTTCACCGCCTCCCTCAATGCCCTGCTACCGATCTCATTGCCACCGCTTAGCTCAGTGCGAGGGCAGCCCTCGCCTTTTCAGCAGCGAACATCTGGCGTGCGGCGGGCGCTTGGCCACGGCCGCCCCGGGCCCCCTCCCCGCGCCGCCCCGCCGGGGTTGCCCGCAATTAGGCAGCCCTGAGCCCCTGGCCGTGGCCCCGCTCAGGTGAGCACCCGGTTCCGAGGATGGAGGTGTAATTAAGGTTAATCAGGGGGCCGGGGATCAGGGCGGTGGTGGGGAGACCCAGTGAGCCTAATGGCGGCCGTAATTAGGCAGCTGTGGAGAAGCGGTTAATGAAGACGGCAACCGTTAATAAAGCTCTTCCTGAGCAGCCTTCTGGCCCGGGTAATTGAGGGATTTGCAAGTGCCATCTCCCCCTTAACCCTGTAATGAGCAGACCCGTGGCAGCCCGCGTTAACCCTTCCGGGGACGGAGGCGGTGGCAGCGGGGCCGTTTGCCGCTCTGCGGGGACGTGCCAGCAGGGCCGTGGTCGTGGGATGTGGGTCTGAGCATCTCCCCTGGCCACCGGGTCCCCAGGGCTCCCTCTGCCCCGTGGCTTCCCCGGGAGCCCTTTGAGCCACGCTCAAAGCGGCTGGCAGAGACTTTTCTCGCAGATGCTGTGGTTTCCCACGCCTGCCTCGGCATTATGCAATCCCCCCCCAGCCCTCACCGCCCCCCCGGCCCCACCACCCACCAGCGCCGGGATGTCATCATCAGCCCAGGCCCTGGGAACCCACATTGTTAGCTTAGTAAATAGAGAAATCCCCACTCAAGCATTGCAAATGAGGGCAGAGGGGGAGCCGGGGAACCGCGCCGGCGGGCCGCAGGGTCTCTCCCCTCTCTCTCTCTCTCTCTCTTTGAGTTGTCAGATGAATTCAGTGGTTAACAAAGAGCAAGGGAGGGAGCTGAGCTGCTGTCGCAGCTGGGCAGGGCGGTAAGAGGAGGCAGGACTGCAATGCCACCACTCCAGCGAGCAGCTTCGGCCCTGCTATACCCGCTGCAGGTGGGCAGGAGCCCGGCGTGCCCCCAGAGCACGTACCTGACCATCAGTAACTCTGCACCCTGAAGCTCGTACTGCAACAGGAGGTGACGGCCAGGGAAAAGCAGGGGGGCTGGGGACACATCCCATCCTTGCTTTGCCTCTCTGCTGCTGGTTGTACTTGCATGGATGCGATTCCCCAGGGAATCTTGGGACCTTGCTGAGATATGGGAACCCACCATACCCAAATGCTTGTGAGCATCCTGAATGTGTCAGTAAGGAAGTGAAGCAGATCAAAAGACACAGAAATGCTTTTATTTTCATCTGAAATTAAAAAAGAAGCACAAAAGATATGCTTTTTCAGAGTTGATGGTTCTGCTTTTTTGAGTGGGGTACAAAACTCACTTGGTGAGTGGAGTGCCCAGTGCCAGCTCTGGCAGCAGTGATGTTACTTGGTCTGCAGCACAGCAAAGCCTCTCTTGGCCCTACCAGGGGTTTTCCTTCGCCTCTCACCGGGGATTCTCCTGTTTCCCCCGTGCTCTGGGTCTCTGTATGGGGAGGGAGGCGCCGAGAAGGGTTCACACCCCCTTTGCAAGGTGCACAAGGGCTGAGAGCTGCTGAGTGAGGACATCCCCCTTGGCACGAGTGTCTGGAGCCAGACTCCGTGCTGAAACTGCTGCCTATTGACTCTGCCCTACAGCAGCAGACAGGGCAACTGGGAGACTTTAAAATCTTTATTAAGGTGTGGAGGTGTGGGTGCCCTGCTCTGCCTTTTGCCTTAGTCCAGAGTCAGACAAGATCATGGTGATGAGGTGAGAGCTTTGTGGACTTTCTGGCACTGTGAGCAGCGATGCTGTTCCAGATGTGAGCAGTGCATGAAGTCTCAGTTCTTTACCCAGTGCCCACAGAGCTGCTGTCCCCAGGAATCCCAAGGGTGGGCACAGCCAGAGGGTCAGGAGGAGCCATGAACCCCTGGCTGGGAGTGGGCACCCAGAGATGGGAGCGCAGATTCAGGGCTGTTCTCTCTCCTAATAAAAAGCTTTTGCTTTTTTTTTTTTGCATCCACCACTGGATAGTCAGAGAAATCTGCCTGGAGGGCACATTTTCCCAGGCCATGGTGATTTACAAGGGTTTGAAAGATCTCAGTCTTTGATTTCTAATGCTAACCTAGCTTTGTTGAAATGTTTTGTTAAACTCTTCAAATTGTGTGTTTCTATTATAATAACATGTTTGGTTTAAGATAAAAAAGACCTTTTTAAGATAATAGCAAAAATGTTTCACTCTGTGTCTTTGCCTCTGGTTTCAGCTGCTGCATTAGCAGTGGATGCAGGAGGCTTGGGGAGCCCCTGATTTCCTGCCAGGGGGTTCATCAGAGCACTGGCAGCTTGGCCACTCTGGTAATTTGTGCCATCAAGTGCCTGTCAGGACCAAATCCTCACCCCAGCACAAGCAGGGCAATTGCTATTGCAATCAGGCAGCCAGAGGCAGAGCTGCTCAGATCCTGTACTGGGACTGAACCTGGAATTCTACCCCGTTTTGGGGTACAACTGGCATCTGGCACCTCTGTGCTGTGGATGCCAACCCTGTGTCTGTCCCCAGGTAGGGCCAGTCTAGTGTGGAACACCAGCCCTTACCTCCAGGCTGTCCAGTACGTCCCGTGGTGCTGCAGCCTGAGACTTTCCACAGCATTGCATTCTGACCTCTCCCCAAATCCCGTGGACTTGCCTCAGGTCATTGTCATAACCAGATTTACTGCTGGTTATACTGGGGAGATTGGAAGGAGCCAAAACTCACCCCTGTGAGACAAACCCAAAGAGTGGACAGATGTTTGTCCTGCCTCCTACAACGGTGTGTATGGAGGGCAGGGAAAGAAGATGCTGGGATGAGAAAGCAGCTTGGAGCAGCGGTTGTATTTGAAGAATGATGACACCTCTCCCTGCAGTTTCAGAGGCTCCAGGTGCTTCACACCCATACCAGCAAGCAACTGTGCTGCAGGGACAGGTGAGCCCCCAGGATTTTCCAGCCACACACCCATGTACCTTGGGAAATCAGTGGTGGCTCAGCCTGCGTCCCTCCATCTCTCCCTGGTCCCACGGGCTGACCCTGCCGGGACCACTCCCAGCCAAGCACTGCAATTCATCAGCTCCTACAATGCAAGCTGGGAGTCACAGGTGAAAAGTCTCTTCCAGGTATTTAGGGTGGCTTTTTCTTTTAAAAGCCTATTAAATCATAGATAAATAAAGGGAAGAAAAAGTCTCAGCAGAGACCAAGTGGTCTTCAGTAGCTGGTGGCTGCTGGTGTTGAGCATCTCCAGAACAACCTGATAACAAATATATCCTCTCACCAGCAAACCTGCTTTGGCAGATCCCACATCAAACAAAATATGTAGATTTTTCATGAGAAGGTTTATTTTTTTTTTTTTTGGCTCGTCGCTCCATAAAACACATTTACTCAGTCACATACAAAATACATTGATCCAGTTTCTTTAAAACAAACAAAATAACCTCTCCTCTCCATCTGGCCCCTCTCTCTGCTCCTTTCTAGCCTGGTCTGCTTCCCTATTCCTCGCAATATGGAACATGACAGGGTATTTTCAATGCTATTTTTGTCCGTTGTGTCATAGCTTATATTTAAAATAGCATTTAAATCTGCCAAGTAGTGCGGTGTTTTAAACTGCTGTCAGACTGAATTTCTCCTCCTACATACCGCAGATTTCAGCTACGACTTAAAGACAGCTGAGGGAAGCTTTTGAGGAAGGGGGGAGGTGGAGGTGGTTTGGGACCAGATTGTCTGCAGGTGTGAGGACAGTCAAAGGATATTAATAAGGTAAAGGGATGCTGGAGGGGGGATACAGACCCAAAGAAAACCAGGGAAGGTGCATATGGGAATGAAATTGCCTTCCCAAAGGAAGCTCTTGCTTGGGACAAAAGGCTGTGATGGTGGGACCAGGAGGCTGCACCCAGCTGTGGAAATGAGGGCATCTCTGGTCTAAGGGTGAAATGAGAGACCCCCATAAAGTCATATTTGCTCTGCATTTGGGGTTCACCTTTCAGGTCCCAAAAATAGGGTCAGTTGAGCCTTTAGTAAGGACAGCCCCTAAGGCAGGGGACGAGGTTGTGCTGCCTTGCCTCCATTGGGGTTTATTCCCTCTTTCTTCATTGTTTAATTTCTGGGATGTGCTTGACGTCTCAAATGCCCCGAGGTGAAGTAGTACAATCATTGTCCATGGTCATGGGAAAGGGCTCATTCCCCCTCTTCATGCTTTTGGGGATCTAAAAGTCAGCTGTTCCCTTCCTTGCCCACCATGAATAAACATCGCTGCCACCCCCAGCAGAGCTGGCTTGGCTGCAATCACACTAGAAACATCAGCCTAACCTTTCCTAGGCAAACCCTCAGCCACTTCAAACCTTCATGACCCCTCTGAAATCATCTCCCACTGAAGGAGATGCTCCAAACATAGATTTTCTCTCCCATCTGAGCCCAAACCACCTTTGTTCAGCCTTCAGCCCTTTACTTTAGGTGTCCCTTTCACATTTCCCCATCTATCCGTGGGCACATCCCAGCAGCGTGATGGGTCCCGAGTGGCACCTCCCACCCTCTCCCCCATTGCTCTGCTCTGCTCCAGGAGCACTCTGCCTTGCACGTCCGTGTCATAAGAAGATGCACCACGTCACTGCTCCCAGTCGCTGGCACACGAACAGCATGGGGATGCCCAGTCTGTGGTCCCTGTCACTTCGGCTGGCCCCGCTTTCCTTCCTTCCTTCCCTTTCTGGCTGCTCATGTCTCTGCCGGGCTCGGCTCGGCAGCCTGCATGGGAACTGTGGGTACCACAGGGAGAGCCAGTGGAGCTGGGAGTGTCCCCACACCGAGCCTGGCAGGCACCGGCAGCCCCACCCCGCCGCACAGGAGTTTGGTGTCTGTTCTTCCCCGTATCGTTTTTGGCTGCAGTGGAGGTCTGGGACAGCCGCCCCGAGCAGCTGATGTTCAGGAGGGGTCTCCTCCTGCACCTGTCTCTGCTCTAAGAGCTCCACAGACAAGGGGTGCAGGGTCCCCCCCCGCCCCTCGCTCAGCCCTGCACCTTCCCCAGTGCCAGATCCTGATGGCTGCTTGATTCTCCGGGATGTCTGGAGGGATGGGTATTCCACAGAGTGCCCCCAGCCTGCAGGTGACCCCATTTTCCAAAGAAGGTTTGTGTTTCTCTCCTGCAGCTGTCCAAGGTTCATTTCTTGCTCCATCTCTGTTGGTGTCTCACCCTCTCCTGGGACACATGTGCCTGCCATTGAAATCTCCTACGATCCTCTTCTGTCAACACCACCTAAGGAAGGGACAGATTGAAAATTTAGCAACGTGTCCTCTGTGTCAATAACTCCCCCTCGTCATCTCCTGGGCGGCACAGAGATCTGCTCACCCATCTTCTCCCTGCTCCGCAGGCAGACTTCCTCTCCCCCCTCTCTCCCTTCACCGTTTCCCCTTCTGCCTGCAGTTTTCCATTGCTCACCCTTGATCCCAGAGAGAGAGGTGACCCTTCCCACAACTCCTTGTGGTGTCATGCAGTGCCACAACCCTTGACACATCCCTGTGCCGGCCCCAAAACCAGCTGTGCCACCCGAGGGCCAGGGTGTCAGAGGCGTCTCTGTTACACCCCTCAGCTTTCTGGGTTGAGACAGGACCAGCATCAGGATCTCTTCCTTGGGGATCACCTCCTGCCTCCAGTCCTGTCCCATTCTCTAGCTCAGCTCAGCACAGGTTGAGGCACCGTGGGTGGGGGTGCCTGGCTGGGTTTGGTTATTTATTCCCCCCAAAAGGCAAGGCTAGGGAAGGGGTACGGCTGGCTCCACAATTACATCGCGGCGCGTTAATCAGCCGCATTAAAATTCCGAGACAGCTCCTGCCAAAGTGGCTGCGCGCCGTGCAAGGTGGCTGGGAAACGCCGGGAGCCGTGACAGGCAGGCGCAGGCAGACAAAGAGCTCGCTCCGTCACTCCGGGTCTGCTCTGGGAGGAGAAAACCAACACACGCACACACCCCGCTCCTCGCCACCACTCAGCCCACGCCGCCCGGCTACACGGATGCCACCAGCAAGCCCTAAGCGAGCGAGCGTGCAGTGGCCAGCGAGCCTGCCAGCATCCCTGCATCATCCCAGGGGATGTCTAGGCTCGGTGAGCATCCTGCCTGACCCCATGGAGATGGGTGGTACCCGCCACGGGGGACTGGGATGTCACGATGGAGGGGATCACTCGCTGCTCAGTCCCCGGCATCCCATCCCTGCATGCGTGGGGAACGAGTGTCCCCGCAGGGTGTGAGCCCCCAGGGCGAGGGCCCCCCGGGCCGTGTCCCCCCTCCGGAGCCCCTGCCAGCTGTAGTAATGCGTTTTGCCACAGGGTGCCACTATGGCAAAGCTGTAAGGCTGCCGGGCCCTCAGCCCCGTTGTGTAAGGATACCTGGCGTTACCCACGTTACTCGTGGTTTCCTTCTTCCCCTCCGCTCCCATCTCATCCACCCCGCAGGGAAACTGCTGCAAGAGCCCCCCCCCCAGAGATTCATCCGAAGGGGACAGTGCTGCCGGCTGACCACTGCACTGCCGGGCAGAGGAAAGGATGCTGCCACCTGCTCTGAGGTGTCCTGAGAGTGACACAGAGGAGACTGACATGTCAACACTGGGATGGCATTGCTCTGTCTCCCCCAGATCTGGCCGGGAGGAGAGATTCTGGGGGTTTTGTGGGACCTTGTGCCGTGACAGTGTGTGAGTGGGATGCTGTGTAACGCAGATTGTCCAGGAACAATACTCCAGCCATGCTCCTCTCCTGCATTTGGTGTGCTATGCTCTGGGGATGCAACTCCCTGACAAAGGGGGTCCGGTTCCATTGCTGGGGAGCAAGCAAAGGACCTGGCAAGGCTACAGCCACTCATCACCTCCAGCTTTTCTCCAAGGAAGGATCTGGCCAGCCCTGTCCTCCTGCAGCTGAGCCTGTGAAGTGCCTGAGAGAAACGGCATGCTGCAGCTGGGGCACCCCATCCCATCCCATCCCGACACAATGTAGGAGTGAGCAGGTCCCACGCCCTGAGTTTCCCTCCTCCTGGCACACTCCAGTCCCTTCCCTGCCTCTCCCCAGAGAAGAGGAGATGCCACGGGGCAGCTCAGACCTGCACCCACAGCAGCATCCCGGCAGACCCATGCGAGGGGAATGGCATGGCTCACCTAGGAAACGGAGCTGATGAGGCCACGAACCTGAGATTTTTTAGGGTGAAAAGTGCTCTGCAAATGGCAGGCAGTGGGATCCTGCGTGCTGCATCCGCCACGGGCGGAGACAGAAAGAAGATTCTCTTCTTCCCTCGCTAATAAAGTCTGGCTGAAATGACACAGTATAATCAGTGTTTACCTGGGAGTTTACATATGGTTTGTTGTAATTATAGTTTCAATTCCTGCTTTTGCTTTTTTTTTTTATTTTTTTTTTTCCTAACATCTATTTTTCAATCAGTAAAAGTAAATACTATTTTCAGCCCAATGTAATTCTTCCACTCCCGTGGCCACAAACACAGCGAGGAGAGCGATTCCATTTGCGCGCTGTGCAATTGAGCAGAGAGAGGAGCCCGGCGGCTGCAGAGCATCAGCGAAGCCACGGCCGAGCAGGGACCTGGGGACATGGGGACGAGCCTCCCCTCCCCACCACAACTCCCCCAGGGCCTCCACCCCACCTGGCAGGGCTACCTTTGCTGGTAAAGATCAGCACCAGGCCCAGACGCTGCTTCTCATCAAGTCGGCATCGTTAAAACCCCAAAGCTGCCTGGTCGGAGGCAGCGGGGAAGGGATAAGAGCCATTAGGTGAAGCATCATTTATTTCAGGGCTGGCAAAGCTTTGTTCCAGCTTGGGGATTGGGTTGGCACTAAAAGCACTGTGATCCCCAAGATTTAATTTCCACACCCCCCCCCTCCCCATTTTTATGTGTGTGATTTATAACAAATCAAGGATGCTGGTGTCAGGTCCCCTTCTTCACCCAACTATTGTCACACACACATGCTGATTAAAACCACCCGGCCCCCGCCGGTTCCTCCTTGTCCATCCATCAGCTGCTCCCGGGGACAAACTTAGACATCCCACTCCTGGCCCACACCTCCATCCGTGCGTGTTCTGACACCCTGGGTTTTAAACCAATATTGGGTATTAATTTAGCATGCACATACCCACATTTAAATATATAAAAAGAGGTGTATTTATTTATGCCATGCACCTAAATCCCTGTAAAAATAATTGGGAGCTTTGTCTCAAGGAGGAATCGGGTGTTATTGGGATGCAGAACAAACACGTTGCCCTAGAGACACACACAGTGTTTCTGCCTCGGCCACTCCAGTTGAATATTTGCCCGTTCAGACACGGTTTGAACTCGGTGCCAAGGCAGAGCCGCTGCCGGAGGCCAGTGGGCAACTGGGCAGTGCTGTCCAGAAGGGGATTGAGAAGGGACCCTTCTCCTGCCCAGATGGCCTCAGCCCCTCAGCAGAGGCCAGAAGCCTTAGCTGCACCTCAGAATCCTCATCATCTTCATTCTGGGGTTAAAAAATAGGTGATAAGGATGCTCCTCCTAGAGCTCTGTCTTTGGCCTCCACTCTCCCACACACCCTGCTCCCCACCAGGTGAATTACTGGGGTTTTTTACCGCCTTGAAAAAGGGCTGTTTTCCCCCCAGATGCACATGCTACCCCTCTGAATATCCTTGGCAGCAAAGGGAAATGTTTCAGAGATGGTTTTGGGAGGGGGCCCTTGCCCCCAAGGCCCCAGCACGGCAGGCAGGGAGTTGGGAGCAAAGTCACCCCACAGCACCCAGGGCTCCCCGGGGCCTTTGGAGTGTGGCTGCACCAAAAAATTCCCATCCCAAAGCATGGGCGGCTTTGGATGACTAATTCAAGGGGTACTGAGTTTGGGTTTTCCAAAACAGGAGGAAGGAAGGGATATATTCACCAGGTCAAGAAAAGCATCCTTCTCCCGCCCCTGCCTGACACACTGAAAAGAAAATTAAAACCCAAGCAGGTTTTTTTAAAAAATACAATAAAATAAAATTGTTTTATTTCTCACTTCCACCAAAAAAAAAAGCTGTTCTCACCAGTCCCAAGCACAAATATATTTCTTAGTATGTTTCTTAAAAGTCTACCACACTCAACCTTTTTCCCCCAAATTAAGAATGAGCTGGTTTAAACTCTCACCCAAAATATTTATTGCAAGGAACAAAGATATTGGAATCATCTCCAGCGTTGGATTTCAATTCTCCCTTTCAGGCTTTTATCTTTTCAATCCAAATTTCAGTGACAATAATCCGATTTTGATTGACATTAAAATTATTTATTGTCACATTGTGGCTGTTTAATAAATTGTGCCTGCTTTATTTTTTGGCTTATAAATACTGTATCTTTACTACCTTGGTACTTAATTCAGGGAAGAAACCACTTCTGAAGGCAGGCAGCAATAGTCTTAGCTCAGGCAAGATATAAAAATGTCTTTTTAAACACACGAACCTGAGGAAAGAGCTGATTCCACCTTTTTACTAATTTATATATTTTAAGTCTCTCTGGTTTATACAATTTTGCTTTATTTTCCAATGGTAAAATATGCTTCTGTGAGCTACGTGCAAAACGAAGATTATTTTAATCTCCTTTCAGATACAGAATAATTATTTGTCAGTAACATGTTAAAAAAATCAGGAAAACAATTCATGACACTTTCATGATCTAGATTTGAGAGATTTTTCACCATTCTGAGAGTGAGTTCATAAAAAAAAAAAAAAAGAAAGAAAAAAAAACAAAGCCGGGCGACATCCATTTCAGAGTGCCATTTAAATCTGGGTCGCGTTGCAAATGATTTTCTTTTTTTTTTTTTAATTTCCACAAATTACTGAAAGTTAAAAGAACCATCAGCCCATTTTACTATTAAAAAAAAAAAAGAGAGAGATAGAGAGAGAGAGAGAATTAAAAAATAACATGGAAAAATGTAGCCCTTGTAGAATAAACCTAAAGCGGCTCCTTTGCAGAAATATTTCCCTGGGTGAAAGATTTCAAGCCTTTGTCCCACAGATTTTTTTTTAGCATGGGGGGTCCTGCCTTTTTGTGCTGGATACCAGGGGGGTGCCGAGGGGTGCTGGAGGACACCAGTGCTCCAGAGATGTTCTAGGGACACAACATCTCATTCTTCTGCCTGCAGTGGGCAGAGGAGGCTGTTTGCCCACTGTCTGAAGCCTTTTCTGGGGGGAGATAAAGGAGGTATCAGCCAGGGGAGAGCGGGTTTGTTCCCTGTGCCTGTGACTGTGCAAGTGGGGGTGGAGGGGCCAGGACCCCAGCTGGGCTCGCGGGACCAAGGGAGGGATGCAAGGCAAGGCAGGGAGCAAGGATGCTCTGCAGGATTCATTCTTGGGCACTCCCTGCGCCCACTTCCCAATGCACAGACCCAGTGCCACCCCACAAAACTACCCCAAAGCCCAAATCTGCACCTTAAATCTGTGTGGGTTTTGTCCCAGCTCCATTGCTGATGCTGCTGTTTCAGGGCAGTGTTAGGGTCCCGTGGAGAGCCCCCAGGGAAAGGCAAGGCCTTTACTGCAGGGACACGGGGTGGCCTCGGGGACACAGACTCTCACCCAGTGCCAGAAGGACAGTGGGTCTGCCCTGGGTCTCCCTGCTGATCTTCCGTGCTGCCTCTCCCGGTGCCAGGCGGCCGCAATGGCTCTGGCAGCCACATTTGTTTACGGGCTGATTTTGTATTAAAACGGTTCATTATTTCCCTGACTGGCAGGTTTCCAGGGTCCGTGCTAGCTAATAATTGCTGNCGCGAGGATTTCTGCCGAGCCCACGGATGGCTCATGCTGCCGTGGAGGAGCCCCGTGGCGGCTTGGGGATGCCGTGCTCCATCACTGCTCGCTGGGGGAACCTGCCGGGGATGGGGCAGCTGAGCCTCCTGAGACAGGGATCCTTGCAGGGCTGCCGATGAAAAGGGGTTTGTCCTTTTTTTGGGGGGGCAAAATTTGCAGCTGGTGGAGGGAACAGAGTGGGATCGATCCCCCTTGACCTGGCAGGAAGCAGCTTGCCCATCCCGAGCCCCGACCTGCCCGCTCACCCTGTGGATGGGTGTTCCCAGGGTGGGCAGCCGGGGCTCGGGACATTGCCGCAACCCCGGGCATCCCACTGCAGCTTCCAGAAGGTTTCTTTTCAAAGAACAGCCTCCTCTTTTCCTGCCTTTCCACTTGTTCCCTTCCGCTGCTGGAACACCCTCTGTCTCCGCAGGCCAGCAGAGCGTCGCCTCTGAATTCCACCCCGATCCCGCTCCAAACCCAGCTCCAGGCACAGCCTGGAAATAAAGGTTTTCTCAGGGGTGAAGCACAAGCAAACCCCCATAGTCCAAAACCCACCTGGGTCTGCCCAGCTCCTTCCACCTGTGACCTCGAGTGTCTTTTACAAGCCATAAAGACGTGAGTACATTTCCCGACCACCGCTTGAAAAGCAGCCAAAGAACAGGAATAAAGAATCATTATTTAGCGAACGCTCGCCCCACTCTTTGAAGCTGGGAAGCTCGGCAGAAAGGCTGGGTGTTCAGGCGGGCTGTGGCTATGGGAAGGCTGGGGGGAATGTTTCTCGGATGCTAAAACCGCTCGGAGAGATGCAGGAGTGGGATTGCGTTCGTGGGAAGGACGGCTGACGGGGAACCGCTGCCTTTCAGAAAGGCAAATAATCGCAGCCTAGGTTAGCTCTTCTGTCGAGAGAATAATTGTGCTTCTAAAGGCTCTGATATGATGAGCAGCACTGCTTTGAAATCGAAATAAATACATAAATAAATCAGGGATCTTGGACTGATTAAGGCAATTGCTTCCCTTGCTTTTGCAACCCCTTTGGGTCCTGGTTCCCAGAGCCAATTACATATTTAAAAAGTTTCTCTCTGGAAAAAAAAAAAAAAAAGAGGACTTGCAACTCCAAAATAAAGTTTCTTTGTGGTTGCCTAATGAACAGCAAGGGCCAGGGCAGTTTACAGTTATTAATTGGTTTTAAATGGCTCCAGCTCTGTCTTGAAGCATCTTTTTGAGCTGGCCACAATATGTCTGTGCCCTCCTGACTGCCCCACACAGGGTCAGGGCATGCTGGGCACCGCTGGCCCAGGCCCCTTTGTGTGGCTGAGCAGCCAGCCTGCCTCCCCCGTGGCCTCTCCTCCTCCTCCACCCCATGGTCAGTCCTACAAAGCCCCCCATGATCTGCCAAGCTCCCCCTGCCTCAGACAGGGTACGGATGCAGCCGATGGGGAGATGAGCCAGGAAGACGCTGAGGGTGCTCAGCCATTGCTTTTCCAAATGAATTCACAATTTCTCCAGCTCTCTGCTCCCTCCTGTATAACTATGGGGGAGATTTGCTTTGCCACCCACTCCCCACTTTATCCCCCACCTTGGCACACTGCAAGCCCCTCCTTGCCACCCAAACCTCAGCTTATTTCTAGGCTCCACATGGCCACGACATGTGGGAGCTCAGCAGCCGGCACGAGCCCAGGGACTGCCTAAGCTTCTCTTGGCACACCACACCTCACACCACTGTGCACCTCCAGGCACTGAGCAGGCAGAGAAAAGGCTGTATTCCTCACCCAAAAAACTCCCAGGGGGGTTAATTCAGCAAACAGCCTCCTTGCCATGAGGATAGGTGAAATAAATCTTTCTCCCAGCCCAGGGAAATGCAGAAATGTCACCCCTAAAGGGAGGCAGGGCTCGAGCCATGGGCCTCTTTGAATGTCTTCTCCCTGTAAACATGCATTATTGATAGCAGAAATTATGTTGGATTGGGTTTGGTATGTAAGGAAACGCTGGAGAATATTGATATTTTCCCGAGTTGCTTCCAAACCTATTCTTGGGCTTGAACGCGTTGAGTGTGTCATCTCCAATGAACAGTTTAGAGCTTTAATTCAAAAAATAGCGTGATGTTTATAATACTATATAAGGTTTTCTCCTGGCTGTACGCACGGGATTATATATGTGTCGGTGTGTGGGTGCGGATGTGTGTGCAGGGATGTAATGAGACAAACAGCTCGATCTGGAGCCGGTGGGGAGGAGGAGCTGCACACGCAGCCCCGAGCAGCGGCTGGTTCCCTTTGGTACCAACTCGGTTTCTTTTCTAGCAGCCGTCAGAGTTGTCTGAACAAACACGTTATCATCGGGACCGATCCGTAGATAAACAGGCGGTGCTGTTGTAGGTGCAGCAATACACCTGGGGGTGCGTGGGGAGGTTTATTCTCCAGCTGTTGAATGCTGGAGATGGGCTGGAGCATGACAAGATGCCAGACGCTTTTCAGCACATCAAATCCGAGTCTCAGCACTTTTCACGGTGCGGAGAGGAAACAGTAATTAAGCAACAGGACTTACACCACTTCTGCGCCGGAGCCTCGCTGCATCCCTTTCAGCCCCGTGCACGTGTGTGCCAGCGGGCCCCGCTGTTCCAGGTGCAGCCTTGCCCCTTCCTAAGCACGCTCCTGATGGGGTTTTTTTTATAAGAGATAAATTATTCAGCAGAAAAAGTGTTTTCCCCATTCCGGGATTTTCCTGCTAACACCTTATTGGTCATTTCTGTTGGTCCCTGCCCAGCTGTACTGGTTTTATAAAATGCTCTAGAATAATACTGGGAATAGCAGCGTGTGGGAAGGAGAAAGGTTTTTATCTGCATGGGGTCTTCCATCTCCAGCTCTGTTTCTATGGATATCTGAATGGAGTTTATATTTATCTCTCCTGATTTAGCCATGTGTGCAACTTTGGAGGAGAAGGAGGAGGCCAAGAGCAGAACTGCCCTGCTGCTGGCCTTGCTGAACCCTGACTACTTTTAGTCAGCAGTGAAAGCATCACGCAGGTGATCAAAATCAGCCAAAATGTCACTAAGGCAAGCGGAAGCTGCAGAAATACTTGAGCTGGAGCTTAACACAGCAGCAGGCACTCTGTCCAGCAGGGAAGTGGCCCCTCTGCCACCCCCCAGACACCGGTCAGGGATGGCAGGGCAGGAGCATCACTCCTGGTCCCCAGTTGCTGGTCCCCAGTCCCTCATGCAGCTGCCCTGTAAATGGCCAAATTTCCTGGGAGCGAGGGGATTTTCCATCTGTCACAGTGTCCTTTGCTGTCAGGAGAGAAGTCGGCACAGCCCTGGTGCCGGGGGGAGCGTGCCGGGTGCCGGAGCAGGTAGGAGTGGGAAGGCGAGCACATGACTCGGCCTGGCCCCGGCGCACCAGCTCCCAGAGCATTACCATGATGGCTCCATCATTAATTGATCAATCACTGGATGACAGTTAATTAAGTAGAAAATAAAGCTGCTCTGCCCAGCCTGGCATTAGTAGGCAGCGGCATTAAGATTTCTGGAGTACAAGGGGGAAATTAAAAAACAAAGGCACAGCTGGAGGAATAACCCCGTCGCTGGTGGCTGGGGGTGGCAGGCAGGCACAATGTTCCCCAGGTCGGGATGTGCAGGCAGCCCCTGCAGGGCATCGGTGGCCGGTTCTTGGCTTCTCCCCTTCCCAAGAAACTGGATCTCACCTGCTGCCCTCCAGGCATAACCCCCATTATCCATGTGCCCCCTTCTCGACAGCTCTGCTACTGCTGCCCGGCCACTGGCCACTGGACACCAGACCCTCGCCAGCACACAGATCTGCAAAGGGGCTTTTCCTTTCAATCCTGTTTTCCCATCTCTCAGGCCTGCCTTGTGAGCTAACCCACAGACAGGGTGGGGAAAGAGAGAAAGCCTCATAGAAAGCATCCTCCTGGCCCCCGTCTCATGTGCCCAGGATTGTCTTGATATGAAAAATTATGGTTTTTGTTAAAAACTATTACTAATGAGGCGTCTTTCCTGCCCTTAATTGTTGCCAAGGCGATGACCCCAGCCAGCCATCTTTAATTAACTTAGACTAGATCTCCTGAAATGAGTTCCTCGGGTAAATTGCTCACCACAGCTTTCAGGCACGGAGCCGTGTTTGCCAGGGCCACCCTCCCCGGCACGCTGCCACAGCCACCGGCAGAGGTGATGGCACAGGCTGGTGTCCCCACCGCTGCCTTCCCTTGCCACCACCGTTCAGCAATCCCGAGGCCACTTGGTAGAAACTCAGAGTAATATGGGGATGAGGATGGAGTGAGTGATGCCTGACCAGAGGGAAGGGGATGAATGCAGGTTTCTCCATGAAATCAGAATTCACCCTGGCTGCTGCCTTCTCCCATCGCAGGGGCTGTGGGACCGGCCGCACGGTGGCTGGCACCTCTCCAAGCGAAAATCACATTTCCTGCCTGACAGATAACGTCGGTCAAGAGAATGCCAAGGACGATTCCTGAAAATGCCATAATTGTTTTAATCTGATGGCGGATAAAAGATAATGATGCTAACAATATTTAAACGTAATTATAGTTTCCTGCGGCTGTTGGGCTCTCCGAATCCTCTCCACTCAAGTGGCTTTGTTTACGAGCGGCTCCAACAAGGCAGGGCCCATTTCGCTCCTCTATCACCTTCACACCTGCACCTCCATCAAGGCAGGGGGTGGACACATGCCCGGGGACTGGATTTCCTCAGGGACCAGTGCTGGCCAACTCTGCAACCCCTCCAGGTTCTCCTGCTTTGGGCCCACCATCATCCATCGTCTGTCTCCTGGGATGTGATGCCTGTCTTGGAAAAGGGACTGGGATGCTTAGACCGTGGCAACCGCCAGAAGAGAGGGATCTGTTTGGGGAGTTTTAGGGACAGGTGGTAGAAGTAAATGCCCCCCACCAGGGTGGGGTAGGCATATGGTGGCTTGTTTCTACCAGTCACTCATGGCCCCCTATAGTCCTCAGATCGCATCCTCAGTTCCCCTCCAAGGTGAACTCCCCAGCATCAACATAAAACAAAAAAGCAGGACAAAGGAAATTTTTAGGAATCATTTGCTGATGATAAACCACTAAAAAGCACCAGTGGTGGATGTCTGGGAGCTTGCAATCCACAGGAGAAGAAAATGGAGGAAGAGGAAAATGGGATGAATCCTATATGGAAGACTCTCCCATACTGGATACTGTTACCACCACCTCAAAGAAAATCCCCCAATCTTTGGGGGGCCTGGATGCCCTGATGGCCCCGATAGCAGGAGGAGAGGTTGCAAAACAGCTTGATCAAGTGCACAGAAAAAAGTAGTGGGAAAAGATGGCATTTAGGCGAGGCTTTTAGAAGTTAAATATGAAATGGCTATTTCAGTAGCTGCAGTTTAGCCTCCTGTGTGAATCGGTCTTTGTAAATAGGAATGGAGGATAGCCAACTTCCCCAAAAGGGCTCTACGGGGGGTCCGGAAAACCACAACGTCCTGAGTTTAATGGGGAAAACAGATAGAAATGGTAACAAAGAATGGGGAGAAACAGCAATAAACCTGATTGTTTGGTAAATAAGACCGAGCCTGTTGCCGAGAAGGGAAGTTTGAAAAGCAGCTGGGGAATGAATAACCGGTTAAAAGTTAGGAGACAAAGTGGCATAACAAACCCAAGGGGTTCCCAGCTCAGAGCGGTCAGTGCCGGAGCCCCCGCAGCCGGCAGGAGTGCGAGCCTTCAGAAGTGCCAGGGAGGAGGGAGGAAGTAGCAACAGGACAATATCCACTGCTGCCCCAACATGATAAAATCAGGCACTGTGTAGAGGGATGTGGGAGGGTCTCATCGTGGTAATGAACCTGGCCTTCAAATGAAGGAGGAATTCAATGTTGAGCACAGAGAAAATAAATCCATTGCCTATGTGGCAATGAAACAGCTACATCCATGGAGGAAGAGTGCTCCAAGACATGGATATCAAAAAGATTAGCCTGGTCACTGGCAAGAGTCAAGAGGCACATGGCATGTCAGGAATGACTCAGGATAGACCAGAGAAGAGGGCAGAGATAGGTGAGGAGCAGGCTCACCCTGTGCCATGTGGGTCCCTGCCTCACTGAGGGCACCCCACGAGGACTGGGGGAGGCAGCAGGGCAGGGTGAGGAGGCATCTTGGAGTTGTGCAATAGATGCTGCCTGAGGAGGAATTAAATAGAGTCCAGCCTGCGGAAAGAGGGGCTCGGATGCTCCAGCTGGATGCCTGGCACAGGAAGCTGCTTAGACAGCAAAGACAGCAAAAGTTTGGAGGGGTTGGAAAAGTAATTGGGGAGAGCAGAGAGGTGCCTGGCTGCTGGAAAGGCAATGAACGAGCTGGGGCTGAGGGCTCCGCAGAAAGTAGGGCAAGAGCAGGCGGGAGAGTGCCCCTTCCTGTTACTGTCCTGTACCCTGGCCTGGCCTGGGACACCTCTGGGACGGAATGAGTCTTCTCCGGAGCTGACACGGGTTTGAGCGTGGTCCGGGATCGCCCACTTGTCCCTGGAGCATCTCTGCCCTCCAGAATCAGGCGTGAACCTCGGTAGGGGACTGGTTTGCTATAGCACCAGGAAGGATATCCTCGCTCCCAAAACGCACCTCCAGGTTTTCCAGCGTCTAGCCCCCACCCCGCCGGGACGGATCCTCACCAGTTACCCCGTTCTCCGTGGAAATGCATGCGAGACACAACAGGGACAGCTCTTTACAGGACACACATCACAGCGAGGAGTGCCCACCCGTTTCGCCCATGCAGTCCCGAGACGCGAATGGCGGGGGTGGGTCCCGGGGAAGTCCGGCCCCTGCCCTCTCCCGGCCCCGCAGCCCACGGCCACAGCCAGGAACCCGCGGCCGTGGCCACGCGTGGCCGGCGCAGCGCGTCTCCACGGGCTCGGCGCAGCCCCGATGGGGCGCGTTGACATCTGTAACCAACACGCCAGCTCCGGCAAAGGCAGGGCTGCCCGGCCAGGCGGAAAATTAACACTGACATTGAGTTTAATTAAACAAAACAACCAGACTGCGAGCTGGAGCGGGGACGTAGCGGCAGCTGGAGAAGCCGGGCTGGGCGCGGTTCGGGAGCGACACCCGCCGCCGCCCCGCCGGGACGAGTCCCCGTCGGCCGCTCGGAGCCCGGCGTGGCTCCGGGAGCCCCGGGCGGGTGGNNNNTCGGGAAGCCGAGGCTGGATGGGCGGCCCGGCTTCCCCGCCGACACTGCCGGCCAGGGCCGGGAAACAGCATTTTTCTTCCCCTTTTTGCCCGTCTCTTTACAAAAAGTTGCGCGGGGCACAGCACGGCGGCGGAGGCCCACGAATGTCCCTGCTCCGGCGTGGAGCAGGACGGGTGCCCGGAGGTCTGAGGCGCGGGGGGGAAGCGAGGGACACTCCAAGGGGCGGATTTCGTTGAGGGGGATTTGGGGAGATGCTGACCGACTGACAGCCACCCCCTCACCGGATGGGGCCCCGCACCTGTCCCCAGCTCTAAACACAAGAGGTGGGAAACGGTCTGATCCGAGCAGGGAAACCCCGGCAGAGCATTTCCCGGCCAGCTGCTCCCCGGCGGGCACCAGTCGCACCAGTAATACCAGTGGCACTGGCGCTTGCCTTGCCTGGGCAGCGGAGCTCCGGGCAGCGCCGGCAGAGGGAAGGCTGTGCCCGGAGGGACCGTGGTTTTACGCCGCTCGGCTCCGAGATTGGTCGTACGAGGCAGAGCCGCCNGTGTCCCCGCGCCCGGGGGAGCCCCGTCGAGCGGCCGTGACGACACCGAGCCCCAGTGCCCCGCCAGCCAATCCGCGAGGCCCGGCCGCGCCCGTCAGCCCGCNCTGCCCTCTGCCCGCTGCCCGCTGCCCTCCGCCCGCCGCTGCCCGCCGCTCGCACCGCAAGTTCCTCCGCGAAAGAGCTGAAAATAGCGCTCAGCCCAGCGCAAGGCGAGCATGGGGCGGCCTCCAATAGCCCCCGACAGCCGCAGCGCTGGTGTCGGGTGTTTGGGGCTGTTTTTGTCTGACCCCCCACAACCCTTTGCCCCCTCCGGCAGCTCCCTCCAAACATCAAAGATCCTCGTGTTCCATTCAGCCCACTGCTTTCGGGTCCTGGAAGCTAAGGGCTGAACCCTCTGCCGTCGGCCTCCTCCTCCCAGTACCCAGTCCATAGCTTTGGGGCTTTTAGGGGGGGGGGCGTGTGAAATGTCGGCTTTGAAGGATATTTGTAATAACATAACCAGCAAAATGAATGTCATATTTTTGCTCCAATGAATTGGATTTCCTGAAATATTGTCTCCGTAATGATGCCTTTAGGCTCCTCTGGATTAGATAACTCTCCAACCACATCAAGAAGGCTAATTATCCCAAAGCCACTTTCCCGGCGTTTCCACATCTATTTCACACACCTATGTGTATCTATATTCAGAGACACGGCGNCGCTCTGGGGTCGCATCCCCCGGCTAGGGGAGGGGGTGACACCCGCGGCGCGCGGGGACTGGGAAGGGCCGGGGCACCGCCGGGTGCTGGGGCTGCCCGGTAGGATTGGGTCACGCTGTCACAAGTGGGGGTGTGGGGAGGGGGCGAGACCCTCACAGAGCTGTGGAGGTGCGAGGAGCAGAGCCCCAAACAAAGGACGAGGGGTTGTCCCGGTCCCACCGAAACTCCAGCGTTCCGGGGATGGTGGGGGGATGCGGGCAAGGCCGCCCCTGCACACTTGCGGGCGGAGCCGAGGCAACCCACGCGTGGGTGTCCCCGCCATCAGCCACCCCCCCTCTGCTCCGCCCGGCACGGCTCTCTGTCCCGGCTCTTTACTTGGGCCGGGGAGTCTGTACTTCGGGATTATTCAGCTCCTGCAAGTTTTTTGTTAGGCGGCCCTGAAAGGCCTCAAAGGCTGGGAACACCATTCTAATTACGGGGAAGCACAGCTTATTTAGAAGATAAAAAGAGACTTGTAGTCTCATAACAGCTTCTTATATCCGTCAAATAAGGATCTCTAATGACGGGGTGAGAGCCAGTGAATGCCTAAAACAAACTAAAAAAAAAGGAGTGAAAATAAAGCAGCCAGGGGCTTAAGATATATTAAATTACCCTGATTAGGAATTTAGGCTGTGGCTCGAGTCTGCTGGAGAGGCTGGCGAGGGGGGGGGGACGGAAAGTGCTGCTATTCATTTCTGGGGAGAGGGGTCAGTAGGTCGGAGGAGTTCACAGGGCCTGGCTCTATTCTTATGCTAACAGAGAATACAAGCGCTGGCCTGGAAAATAGAAATGAATTTGCAATAATCCGAGCCCCTCTGTTTGCAAGGCGAGCGGCTCTATAGCTAATTGCAGCCCGGCCTCCCCCGCCTCGTTGCGGACAGTTGTAACGATGCATGGGAGATTAGAGCCCGAGGGGCTTGGGGGGGTGGATTTAAGCCGTCTCGCCCCCTCCCTTCCCTCTGCCCGACGGTGAAATATTCCGGGGCAGGCTCTGGTGTTTGGGCTGGCTCTGCTCGGAGGGAGCGGGGCCAGGCAACTTCTTGAACTTTCCCGAAGCCGCGCAGGGGAGCGGCCGCCGGGCAGAACGGTGTGCCGAGGGTGCGGGAGGGGGGGGGGTG
>VXAC01005610.1:4557-40669 GCA_013399225.1 Rhipidura dahli | reverse complement strand
TCAGGGCTGCACAGGGTAAGAGCACGCACAGCCCCCGGCCCCCCTGCTCCGCAGCCCCCACGCAGCCCCCATTAGCATCCCCGCGCGCCCGGCCCCCTGCCCAGCCTTGAACTTGGCCATGCCGGGCTGCGCTCCTTCTGCCTGCCTGGGCTCGCACAATGCCGGCCTTGACCCATTGTTTGCTTTTTTTCGGATTTCAGCTGGGAAAGCGGCCACCTCGCGCAGCCTGCCCCGAGCACGCCGGGAGCGGGGCACAATGGGGAACCCTGCTCTGCAGGCAGAAGGGCTCCAAATCATTTGAGAGACATATTCATTATATTCTTTCACGGGGGTCTGTTTGCATTGGGTTTAGCGGTTACTTCCCAGACGGGGTTCAGACCAAATAAAGATCATTGAGCGGCGAGGGATTCGCTCGGGCTTTCAGGGAAATATGCCTGATGCGGGGCACGGCGCAGCCCGGCTGCCTGGCTCTCAGCTGCTCCCGCTTCTCTGTTGATTTGCCTGCGTTTATTTTGTGCCCATTGCCTCCTCCATCTCGAGACTGCACCAAATCACACGCTCACTTTTGCAAAAGGGANGATTTGAATGGGAGGGAATTACAGGCAGTACGTTTCTCTTACAGGAACAGAGAGGGTGCAGTACAACAGCAGCAGGGCTGCCTGGCCTGGACAGCCTCATGGTCCTTTGAGCCCCAAGCACAGTGCCTTTGGGAAGGCTGCACTCCCACAGCTCCACAGACCCAGGGATCAAGAGCAGCAAGGGCTGAGCTCTGCTCCATGAGCAAAGCAGGGGGCTAAAATCTCCCTCCAAACTTCATACACCCAGTATTTCACCAGGTGAAACAGTGGCTGGCTCAGGTCTCTGCCTCAGCACTTTGGTCCTGCTCTGGGATATTAAGGGCACCAAAGGCAACATACAGGAGTGATGTGGGATGATGCCTTGGCTCCCTGTGTTGCCCCGGCTCCCTCCCCATGGCTGCACCATGTTGTGTTTTGAAGTGATGCAGAAATCCACTGTGTTCACGGGACAAAGCTGCCTCCTCTCTGGGCCCACGGAGAAGCAGGTTGGGACCCTTCTGGAGAAACTTGGAGAAGTCAGATGGCAAGTCTGGGCAGGTGGCAGCCAGCTGCAAGAAGGAACTCACAGGCTTCAAAAGTCCCTTGTCCACTCACTGGGATCTAGGAAGGAAAGAAAAAAGAAATGGAGTGGTTATGATCTCTGTCAGAGAAATGGTCCAGTAGTGCTTGGCTGAGAACAGACCAACTTGTCTCACTGAGGGAGCAGAACTCCAATCCTCTTCCCCTCCTCACCACACGTTTGTCATGGCTCTGGACCACCTTACCCTCTTCCTCACCGGGAAAACTGTGGTCCCCAAGATGCCAAGCTTCCCCTGCACCCTCCTCAATCCCTTACCTCTGCCTGCCCCGCTCACTGCCAGCCAGGGGAGGGCTCACCGCTTGTCCTTCCTCCCTAGGCTTTGGGGCATGGGATTACTCTGCATGTCAGAGCCACTAAAGGCACAGCCCTCTGATGTTTTAATCTTCGTGTTAACTTTCCCTGCCCTCGGCGCCCTTGCCTGGCTGGAGAAAGTGATACCAAGCCACTGAGCTGGAGACAAAGCTGTGACACTCACCAAAAGTCCCTTTCTCGGCTTTCCCCACGCCTCCCGTGCTTTGCCCCACACATCTTGCACCTTGCAGTGTGTTCTCCTCCCTTTTTCCTGATTTTTTCCCTCTATTTCCTTTACACTTTAACCATGTTGAATGTGTATTCCCTAGTCCCCAAACCAGTCCCATCCTTTTCCTTTCCTCCCTTTGCTCTGCCCATAAACTGTTACACTGGAAGGAGTGAAGACTAATACAAAAAATCCTTGAGTACACTTGGCAAAAGGAACCATCAGCTGGCTAATTTATTCTTTTTATTGCACCAAACTGTAATTTTATAAAATACTGCAAATTTTATAAAATATTTGCAAGCCCATTTTAAGAGATAAATCTTCTGTGTGGCTCTCTAATGAGCCGCCCTGGGAGTAGCCAGCATGTGATCTGCTGTAGGTCGCACCGCGACGTTCCCAGGCTGTGACTGGATGAACCACCGTAACTCTTTGAACTGTGCAAATACTCTACACTCTGGGGTCCAGGCTGCAATTTTCATGGGTATTTTTTTTCTCTCTTAAAAATAGATCTTCTGTAACCCCTTTCTTGCAATATTCATAAAGCACTTGATGGAAATCCAGGGAAAATCCCTCCCCTTCTGCAACTTTGAAGCAAGCCTAGAACTTAAGAGAGGCAGAGGCCAAACCCACCCAAGTGCATGGGTTTGGGGAAGGACCGTGGCCTGTGTCTGACTCTGGGTGCTGAGAGGACAGACACCATGCCGGCATGTGGGTAGGGACACCCAGGCTGCAAAAAGCCAAGGCTCAGCATTTCTTCATCCTGTGTGAGATTAGGAGTCAGCCTGAATGTTTCCCCAAGGCTGGCAAGGATGTTGAGTTCAGGACAGATGAGATCTGAATGGTGGTGGGTGTTTTCACAAGCCCAGGAGAGGATTGCACCCTCAGTGCAAGGCCTGAGGTACCAGACATCAACCCAGCCTGGAAATCACTCGCTGCCTGCATGGCGGGCTTGAAACTTCTGGCACTCAGTAACTGAGGACAGGAGTGGCTGGACCAACCTGACTGATTTGACGTAAGCCTCAGGAAAACTCAAATCTCCTGCATGCACTTTCTGTGCAGGCAGATTTCAGCCTTGCACTGAGGGTGCACTGCAAAAATAGGGCTCCACCAAGACCCAATCCCACCCCAACACTGCCTTCCCTCCCCAGCACCCTGCACAGGAAAAACATCCCTCTCTGTGTAGATTTACTGTCCGTATTTTTTTTTTTAAATGCATAAATAATTGAAATTATAGCTCAGCCTCTGCCCCAACACTTGCTCCTGTGCCTCCTCGTGCCCTTACAAAGCCAGCACTGAGGTTTATATGCTGATAAACTGCCCTGCCACAGCAATTCTGGGCAGTGGGAAGAGAAAAAAAAAAAACAACCCTCAAATAATGGTAAATGGATGCAGAACGCTCTGCCTAATCAGATTCCTGTCCCCTATTGAGGCCAGGAAGGAGGGACCCCGCTCCTCCCCTGCCCTCAGCCCAGCCTCCGCTTCACCGGCTCACACGGAGAAACTTTCTGGACAATTTAATCTCGACAGGGTGTTACTTAGAAAAACCTTTTTCACTGTCAATTTTTTTCCCCCCTCCCTTCCACCCCCCCTTCCTTTTTTTTTTCTTCCCTCCCAGCCCTGATTGAATTTTGCAAGCCCCTGATATCTTTCTTTTTTGTAGGGATGCACGCTGTTTATGCAAATACCAGCCTTTCATACCAGCCTCCCTGGCTCAAGCCCTCCAACTTGAATGTGACCAAAAGCTGTGCTCTCCCCTGCTAACTCCTTAGCACAATTACACCTCCATTCTGCTCCAGGGGCCCGGGGAGGGGGGGAAAAAAATCATTTTAAACTAATAACACGTGCTGTTTGCTTTGGATAATTACAAGGGAGCTTCGGCTTCTAAGAGCTATGAAATATTCTGTGCAGCGGGGCGGGAGGGAGGCTCCGTGTTACGCCTACGCCGCGAGTTTTATCTCCTGACGGAGATGCTCGCGCGGCCTCTCGAGGCTCCCTCCATCTCGTGCTCATCCTCTGCACCTGGGCAAGCATTTACATTTCCTACGGAGCAACTTCTCGGCGCTTTGGGCTACAGGAGAGAGGAGAAGGCGCCTGACATTTTCCTTATCTCAAGTTACAATTTCCTGCAAGCATCAAGATAATAAAACATCGGCGATGGGCAAGATGAGCGAAATGAATGCGTCGGCTGAGCCTCCCGCAGCAGCGCGGGAAGGGCCGGGGAGAAAGGACACCCGGGGGATGCGGCTGCTCCGCTGGCTCTCGTTTGCATCGTGGCCCTGACGTTATTGTCCTCCTGCCTTGTCTGCTGGGGAAGTTTATGTGGAGGGCTTTTGCTGGGGCGAGGAGGAGGAGGGGAGTTTTCCCCAAAAGCACCCAGGAATCTGTCAAAAGAGGGACAGAAAAGAGAAGAAGAAGAAGAAGGAGGGAGACAGAGAGTGGGAACGTCAAGGACCCCTGACTAATGAATAGCAAGTTTGCCCTTGAACCTCCCTGGGCTTTGCCATTCCCAGGCTCCAAACAAGGGCTGATGCATGCTTGGGCCCAGCTGCAGGGGGACCGGGCTATGGTTCATCTCAGACACTTTGACAGCCCGGGCCTTTTCCCCACATAGCTCAGACTCGCCTAACTACTCCCCTGGCAACAGCTCAGTGCAGGAACCTGCGCTGAGGCCCTGCCTGCTGCATACAGAAGTACGAGGAGGAGGAGGGGAGCCGCTGGGAGAAATTAGCTAGAGACTGGCTTAACCCATCAAATGCTGGGCAGGTGTTGCCAGCCCCAGCACCCTCTGCTCAGCCCCAGCACCCTCCAGGCATCCCTGGGTGCTCACTGGCCAGTATCTGCAGTGGAGCTGGAGAGGGGCAGGGGTGGGTTAGATGTGCAGAGTAGCTGTGTGTCACAAATCCCACGATCTGCTGCTTCACCACTACCCAGCGCCTTGGACCTCGTGAGTCTGGATGTCCTCGTGGTGCCAGGGATGTAGGAGGGAGCCAAAGCAGCCAGCTGGAAAAGGCCACCGGACACTGAGAGGAAAGGGCATGGCCTCTCCCTGGTGTGGTGGGACAGGGCATCCCTCCCTGCCAGCCAAAATGAGGGCAGGGGCTGGATGAGAGGCACGAACTTGCCCTGGATGCTCTTTCTGCATTGCAGATCAAAGGCTGGGGACAAGCTGGCCTTAGGGGTCTGCACTGAATGGCCCGAGAGAACAGGAACAAGCACCCGGCGGCTCTAAAATGCGACCCAGAAACGTTCCCACATCCCAGCCCCATATAAATCAAGGGGGAAAAAAGGGGGAGCTCCATCCCAGCCTCTGTTTTTACAGAGCATCTTTCATGTGCAGCCCCTGAGAGAGGGCTTTGCCGAGCTTGTTAAGGATGGCTCCTGCGCCAGGCAGAGAGGGGGACGCACCATATGGAGAGGAGAAAAAGAAAAGGGGACACTGAAAATGGAAAATTATGCAAAGCAGGAGGAGAGGCGCTGGGGGAAAGGGGGGAGGGAGGCAGCAAGGAGGTGGGGGATGGGGAGACAGGAGGCTGGAAGGGAGCCCTGACTTGGGGAACACCATGAGCTGGCACTGGGGCTGCATGAGGGACAGAAGTTGCCGGTGACCAGGTGCAGGACAGCCCTTTGTACCCTTGGGTGCTGTCACTGGAGGGCAGTTCTCCAGCCTGGCCTTCCCTGAGAGGGTCTGGGCTGTGCCAGGGCGATTCCCAGCTGGACTGTGGTGGGTGAATCCTGTTTCTGGAGTTGTGCTGCACTGGGAGACACAGAAAATGGGGTCCGTGGTGACCTACTTCAGAGGTGTCCTGAGGACCTCTGTTACTATAGCAATGAGGTTGCAAGCAAACATTATGGGCTTTTGGTCAAGAGTTTTGCTTTTCATCAATCACAAAAACCAGAGTCATGTAAGGAGGTGCCAGGGCATTGTAAGAAATGGCTCTGATCAACAGCAACAATAGCAAGGGCTCAAACTGCCCCTGGGTCTCAGCTGCCCATGCAGTGATGGTGGATGCTTGGGTGAGTAAAAGGAGAATCCAAATGCAACTGCCAGAGCTCTTCCCTTCCCCATGGGCCCTGCAGAGCCCTGGTGCTGCAGGGTGAGCTGCAGGTCCAGTGTGGCTCAAGGATGCTGTGCAGCCATTCCAGTCCAGGCTTGTGTTACTGTCCAGCTTGTGCTCCGACTCCAGCATCCGGCTTAACGTGGTGTTTGGAGAAATTACTTGACTCATCCCAACCCAGGTCTAGAGCTCCTTTTCCCTACCCTGGAAACACCAGCCACCTTTGGGGAAACCACCCACCCTGTCACTGTGACAGCTTCTTTGTCCCAAAGCCACTCTGCACCTCAAACTTGTGGCACTCTGCTGGCTCCCTGTCATGGGCCACAACCACCTTGCACATCCTCACTGGGTGCAAGACCCCTTTTCCAGGCCATCTTTCACCCAGCAAGGAAAGCCACTCACCCCCATGCTTGGTGCTTGGTGCTCTGGGACTCCTGCTCTGTTCCTTCCATGCCATTCCCATCTTCCCGTTCAGTGGCTTTTGTTCAGAGCAGCCAGTGTTTTTCCTTCACTCTCCTCAGCACTGCTCCACACCCAGGAACACAAACTGCTCCTGGCTCCCACCTCTCATCTCTCTTGGCCCTGTCACAGCCTTTGATCTCACACCCGTATCTACCACACTGCTCTTTTCCAGCTCCTTCTCCTGTTTGTTCCATCAGGAAACCTTCCCTTGCTGCATCCCAAAAGGATTTCTCCATTAACCCCATCTACTGTGCTTCCCTCCATTTACCACTGGTTAATTTTCCATCATCCCTATTGCCCCCAAACCCTCATTTCAGGGAAGTGTGGGGCAGATTCATGCGAGGGGCTGGTACGGAGACAGGCGTGGGACTGTGCCTGCAGAGATGGGCACGCTTGCCCTGGCATACACGTGTTCCTGCCTGCACATGCCAACACCTACATGCTCCTGCCCACGTTCCCGCTGCCAGATCCAAGGCTGTGGGATTTCAAAGGGAGTTCTTGTTCTCCAATGGGGCACGGGCATAATCTGAACAGCACGGCTGCAGGTTGGGATTTGGGCTGTTTGGTCCTACAGTCACTAGACTAAAAAGATGCTGTGTCCATTTAGTTTCTTCGAGAGCCATGCCCTGGAGTAAGGCTACATGTGTTGGCCAGATCCTAAGTAAAGCCCTGGAATAAGCTGTAGGCACTGAAGAGGATTCATCTAAGCAGCATACAAAGAAAAATAGCAAAAAATAAAGTTCACGGGGGCACAAGGAAAACAGAGCTTCCACCCACAGAGCAGCTGTGTGGGGCTCCTGAGACAGGCAGGCAACGTGGGAGATGTTTCAGAGCTTGCTCTCAAAATGATACATTTGCAACCGCTTCCCTTCTGCAACCACTGGAGGTACACCGAGCTACCTGCCCTGCAGAGACACATTTCAATCTTCAGGCACAGGAATTTGTCCTGGGCTGCTTTCAGTCTGGCTGGCCCCTGTGGCAGCATGATGCAAAAATGAGATGTGCCTTCCTGAGAGAGGAAGAAGCAGGATGTATTCTATCCCTTGGTATCCTGGCACAGGCAAGAAACTGCCCCTCCACCAACAAACCCAGGCAAAGGGGGGCTGTTTGGTGTTCTCACTGCAAATTCCCACCCACTAGGAATGGGTGGTGTGGGGGAAGCAGATGGGATTCAGGGTGTCCTTTGGATCAGGCTGGCCTCAGCTGCTGTGCTGGAAGCTGAAGCGTTTCCAAGGAGGATACGGCAAGAACAGCGAGTCCTGCCCAAGTGACGGTCCAAAGCGCTGGCACTTCGTCCTGATTCAACCTCGCCCCAGATTCCCGCCCTTGGCGTGCATCCAGGTTCCTTTCTCCTTGACCCATCTCCATCAAAAGAAGCGCTGTTACGAGGCTCTGCTCTGAGTTTCTAGGCTACAAATAGAAGCAAAGCAGCGCCTGCTCCAGAGCTGAACATTTCCACTAAACCCTATTTTGATGCCTGTCCCGGCCAAAGAAATCTTTTGGGACCTTGTCACTTGTATGAGATGTTAAATATTTCAACCTCCAGAAATACAAGACATTGATACGATACTGAACTATACAATTGCTGTATGTCCCTGCACTTCCACCTTGGCTGCAGAGATGCCCCACAAGGGCTCATCTCCAGCAAATATTTCTCTGGACAGGGACAGGGAGTTGGCTGCCTTGAGCACTGGGGCCGATGTGTTTATTGGCCCTGCCATCTCTCCCGGGGAAGCTGTGCCACAGGAGCTGCTAAAACAGCATTTCATTTCCAAACAGGGCCCCAGAGACCTCTTGTGTGAAGGATTCAACAGAGCGAGGCGGGGTAGCGCAGAACAAGGAGACACAACCCCAGGCTAAAAATAAGCCAGACCCCAGGTTTGATGGACCTTATTGCTCTGCACAAGGGTTCAGGCTGGCCTGTCCCCTTGAATCAGTGCCAATCTCTCCTATGCCACCACTGATAGGGAAACGGCGAATTGGGGTTTTTTTCACCTCCTTCTTCCCCCCTTTTCCCTCCCCTAACTCCTTTTCCGCATCATAAGCAAAGTCCTAATAAAGCTCCCATCCCCACTGCCAGCCCTGCACCATGCTCCCAGCAGAAAAGAGATGCAAAGCCACGCTTGGAATCTGATTCCCCGGCTTTAAACGCTGCTCTGCCAGCAAAGTGCGACTTGAAAGCTCCCCTGTCACAGTTACAAAGCTCCGAACAGCCCTTCCTCGGATAATCACGCTTATCTCCAGATTAAGAAAGAGAGACCTGCAGCTGAGGCTGGTCACATGGGCTGGGATGTGGGCAAATCTCTTTTAAACAATCCCCATATAGCTGTGACCTCCACCGCAGCCCAAATACACCATCCCTCGGTCCCACTCGAAAACCAGCTCTGGAGACATGACAGAGCATGTGAGAGGAGACTGGGCTGGTGATGGGGAGGGCAGGAGGGAAACCGGGGGGGAGGAGTGAGAAAGCAACGGAGAAGAGGAGGGTGAGAAAGACGGAAGAAGAAATAAGTAAAGGGAGGATGTGGGAGAGGGATAGGATGTGGTGGAGAGGGAGGAAAAGTGCATGAATGGAGGGGGAGGATGATGCAGGACAGGGAGGTCTCTGCTACTCTTCCTGTTGGGGATTAGTTGTCCTGCACTGTCCTCAGTTTAACTCTTCCCACTCTGTCCCCGGCTGGCAGCCTAGCCTGATTACGTGACTCCAGCTGTGCCAAGCAGCCTTGGCAGGGCGAGCACGTTACCTACTTTGCTGCCACGGATTCATTAAGAGGCTTTGCTTGTGTGGGAATAGTCATCCCAACGGGAAAAGGGAAAAAAACCCCTTCTGCAGATCAACCTGGTGAGGAGCTCTGACAAAGCGGTTTCCACAGCCCTGCCCAGAGTTTGGGAGCAGAATTAAGGAGAGATAGGGATGTGCAAACAGCAGAGGGGTGGGAGATCAGCTGGAAGGGGTCCCTAGCATGGCCACTGCTCGGAGATGAGGCACGAGACAGGGAGGAAACTGCAAGCCCTTTGCAGGATGCTGGTGCCTGGTTCTTCTTTGTGATTAAAGGCCACCTTGCATCTGGGTCAGGCATGGATGACACATTCACCCTCTGCGTAAATGAAAGGTCTGAGCAACCGCAGAGCGACTTTTTCCAACAGCAGGTTCCCCTCTTACATCCATGTGGGATTAACACAATTACCTTGCAGTGGAGGAGCCCAAACAGCTCTGAAACAGGCACAGAGTGCTGGGGCTGCACCTCTCTTAAGGATGCCCACTCTCTGCTGGCACTGACTTGGGGTTTCCAGCCGTGGCCACGGGCTGCAGCCCGCCGGAGGGACCACAGTGCTGCCTCTCCGGCTGCTCATTATTCACCCTGCGCAATTAGGCACCGCTGATAAGTCACACAAAATTGCCTTTGTTCTCCAACTGGAAGACCTGCATTTCATGGGAATCCCTTTTTTCCTGCACATTACTGACGAGCTGCCAGCTGCACCTACTGCTGGGAGCGGCAGTGAGGATTTTGGGGCACTCTTTGGGCTGGCCCTCATAGATGTCCCATGCAGGTCGGTGGGGAGGTGTAGCCTGGCCCTGCCTGTGGTCCTGGATTTCTCTGTGCACAAAGGAGACCTGCTCTTCCTGCAGTCCACTCTGCCCCACAATAGATTTGTCAGCTCTCCTCCAGGCTGGTGGCTTTGTTGCTTCCTGGCTACTCTACCATCTCTCCATGTCACCTCCCAGCTTCCCTCCCAGTAGCAGAGGAAAGCCCAATGCAGCTGCAAAGTCAGTGGGGGAAGAGGCATCAGCCCTACCCAGTCCAAACCCTGCTGATGCCAATGGCCACCTCATCTTGTTCATGACCTTCCCCCTCTCCCCAGCCAGCCCATCAGGAGTCAACCCCACGCTCTGATGCTGGGACCAAGCATCTCCCACTCAGGCTCCCTGCAGTGCCAGCCCTGCTCCATCATGTATCAGCTTCTGCTCTTCATTCCTTCACTGTACCAGGACCAAAGTATGGAAGAGAAGGTGTAGGCAAAGCAAATTGGAGCCAACACGAAGCTGGGTGCTACCAAACCCCACAGGAGGCAAGCTGCTCTCCAGTAAGACTTCCCAAAATGACCTTTGCTTCAGAGCAGCCTCGTGCCATGTAAATCCCTGCTCCTTCAGCATCCTGCAGCTGCTCACATGGGACCACAGGGAGAAAAGACATCTTGGCCCATTCAAGAGTTTTTCCCCATTCTGCTCAAGAAATTTATATGGGCTCTTAAGTCTTGTTGATTTAAGGGAAAGGATGCAAAATTAATTTAGGCAGGAAATTAATTAGATGTGAACTGATGTTTACATCCCTACACATACAATGAATTCTTGTGTGAACCTACAGAATGCAGATGGATGGATGGATGAATGATAACAGCAGCCTAGGAATGACATTATGTGCTGGTCCATACGCTGGGGATGTAGAAAGACTTTTCTCTGCATTGGTAATTAATAACTCTATCCTGAGCAAATGTTGATAAATCCTTTATAGAGCACGTTATCTCTGTCTCTCCAACTCCTTTCTGCATTTCCATTTGCCTGTTTCCACTGCTCCACCCCTGGCACCCACACGCTTCACTTCCCTCCCATATTTGTAACTGGTAGCAGATTTGACTCCCTTTCTGGAGAAGGAGGCGGAGGTTTTGTTACTGGGGCTTTGTGTGAGTGATTGCATGTGTATGTGTGTATACAAAGATGGATACAAATCCATTGGAAATAAACACCTTTTAAGGGACTCGAGAGAAAGACACACAGGGCAGAGGAGAAGAAAGAGCCTACAGACCCTCAGCCAGACAATCAGCCAAGATGAAGAGAAAGACCCAGTGAACCAAAAAAAGCCTCAGTTCTCTTTTAAACTCTCCATGATTTGCAACGAAAGCAGCAGATCCCATCGCTGGGAAGCCGAGCCCCGGCGATGCAACCCTCACCCCTTCTCCCAGCCCCGCACAGCTCAATTACCCCAGGCTGCCAGGCTGCACTGAGCACACCCCCACCACCCCGCATCTCCCCCGCCACCGAGACAGCTTTCGCCAATGGAAGGAGTACAAATATATTCATTGGCACCTTATCAGACATGCATGCAAAACTAATTAACATGGGGAGACATGCAAGCTGCCACCCAGCCACAAATACACACCCACGAGCATGCACACACACACGCACGCATGCACAAGGCAACCCTTGTCTAGGGGGGACATTCAAAAGGCTTTGTCACTAATTTAGGCATCTGTCTCAGTCTGGTCTGGTCCTCCTGGCTAGGCTGGAGTTGTGGTTTTTTTCCCACTCTGTTTGACAATGCTGGGAACATGCCCGGAGACCCCTCATTCAAATCACCCCTTGACAATGGTCTCATTGTGTGAGCATATAGAAAAGGGAAAGGATGGGGGAGAAGATGTGGAAGGGGGGTAAGGAATTAAAATGTGAACCCAAGGAAGTGTTTACTAACACAAGCCTCGCAGCTGCCCCGTCTCTCCTCCACCCCCTTCTTCCGCCCCCGGCCATTCCAATGGCCCAGCTTGTCCCCAGTTCGAAGCGGGCAGCAGGATGTCGGGACAGCAGAGTGGGAGCAGGGCTGTGCAGAGGTGCACAGAGAGCAGGCAGTCCGGATGGATAAAGCCTCAGGGCATTCAAGTCGTTGGCAGCAGGGGGGCAGGTACAGGTTAGAGAAGAGAAGATAGAGCCAGATATGCCTTGGAGAGGATTAGGGACTTAAAATGTCCTGGGAAGGACATCTTCATGGAGGAGCAAGAGATTTATTGGTATAACCACTCCAAGGCTTTTTCAGGCAGGAACAAAAAGTGCTTAAACCTGGCCTCGTGGATTTAGAGCAAGTGAGCAGCCTCACCGCTCGGTTTGGACTGCTCTCTTTGGTGCTGCTGCCAGCCACGCTACAGCACGAGAAGAAAGGGGGGAGCAGCAGGGTGTTGGAGCTGGGGGCTCAGAAGAGGGACCAGCCTCCCTTCAGGACCCCACTGACTGCCTATTGCCAGTTATTAAATACCAGGAGAAAAAAAAATTAAAGGGAAAAATGCCCCAATGCCCTGACCACCCCCTGGGCATGCCTGGGGAAGGAAATAGCAAAGGTGCAGATGGGGGGTGTTCGCCCCCAGCCCCACCGCGCTTGGCTGGCCTTGGCAGGCTCCGTTCAGCTGGAAATGCCCAAGAGCCAGCAGAGCAGAGGGAACGGGAGCTGGGGAGGGGGAGAAGATGATGACAACGTTTTCCATATATGCAAATGCATCCACAAGATACCCAGAGGGAGACAAAACAAAGAGACCTCAAAGAGGCTGGCTCTGAGACCCACACAAAGCCAGATACCTCTGCACACCTACGGTGTTTGCACGTGAGGACCTGTGCAATGTTGCCCAGAGGTTCCCCCCAATCTGAGCAGATATCAGCCCAAAGAAAGCCTGGTGGAGGAGCCCAGTGAAAGCTGCAAAGACAAATGCCACAATCCCACATCCTCCTACACAAACAGATGCACCTTAGGAGTACAAAACTATTCCTGTCCTTTAGCTTAGTCAGAGAAGAAAAAAGCTGTGATGCAAAACCCACACGAGCCCTGCCTTGGTGGGCAGAGGTAGCTCTGCTCCTGTGACACTGCTCCTGCAGTCAGATCCACCCCCTGCACCTTTGTGTGCTTTCCATAAGAGGAAAGCTAGGAGATTCCTGGACATTACTACAAACAAGGCTGGGCAAAATGTCACACAGAAACACAAGAAGGTGCACGAGGTTAAAAATTTCTTTCCCACAACCACTGCGACAAAACAGAAGTCACCTGAGCAAACATTTCTGCTTAAAAAAGGGAAACTACTGCCAAGTAAGCAAATCTGTCCTTTTTATCCAAACAAGTGGTTGTGAGCAGTTTTATTGCCACATTCCTTTGCCCCAATACACAGGGATAAGCACTCGACACACAGTGACACGCAGGGACTTGGGGACAGAGCTGTTGTTTTAATAGGGCAATGAAGACAGCGAATGAAATAAAACCCTACAGAGATCAGCTTGCAGAACTCAAGGCTGAGAAAATCTATTTGATGGTAAAAGGAAACAAGGACACTCGTGATTTCTGCTCTCATTTCCATGCTGTAAATTTGGGCAGCTTTTACTGAACGCAATTAAATCCTCACTTAGGATTTAACCTGGTGAAGCTGAGGGCAGACCTTGCTACAAGACCCACCTCTGAGCTCTACCCCTCAACTTGCTCTGCAGAGGCCAGCAGGAGCTGTGAGACAACTGAGTGAAAAAGCAAGGGAATTCACAGATCCCTGCCAATGTAGCCATTTCAAAGCCCCCTTCAGCTCTGTCTTGCCTGTTTTCTCCTTCCCCAGTGATTTGCCACTTTGCTCATGGAACTCTGGCTGCAGGGAACAGTCAGTACCAGCCTGGCAAGTGCAGAGACTCAACAGTATTTGGGCATCTCCTTCCCTTTGCCTCTAATGGGAACTGAAAACCTCAGCAAACCCCCAACACATCCATTCCCTGCCTCTGGTGGATGATCCTTCCTTTCCAATACTCTCAGGGTTCCAGTGGGGATCCCATGCAATGCTCCTGTAAGAAACCCTGCAAGACCCTCTGTTATTAACACCTCTTTGGCTATTCTTTACCTCTTCCTTTATTCTAAGGCAGAGCATTTCAAAGGCTTTTGCCCACCAGCACAGTTTAACACACTGAGTTTCCCAAGCAACAAGTGATAGAACTCCTCACCTACTTGTACCACACAGGTAAAGCCACCTCAGGGCTGTGACCTTAAATCCATACATGCTATTCCCCGTGGACGTTGAAAGGTGTAAATCTCAACATCTCATTAATCAGATCACTCAGAACAGATTGCCTCACAACACAACTTTTCAGCTGGCCACTACCCACAAGCGGATGATTTTACATGACATTTATTCATGCAAATTGCCGAGCCTGTAGTCTGGTTACCCAGCAAGAGCATAAAAAATTACAGTTTAGATGCATAAATGCTGGCACCATGAGAGAAGACACGATGAGACTGGAAACACATCCCTGGGTTTCACGTGGAGTGCAAGAAAACTTAGAGGGAGTCCTCATCAGATGGGGATTGATCAGGAATGACCCTCCCCAAAAATGATCCAGGGAGGCAGAGAAAGGCATGTGCAAGGCTGCAGGGGCTACAGAGAAATGAACTTCTCCTGCTGCATGTGCAGGAACCTGCCATGGGGAGAGCACACGCAACATTTTACGTCACTCACAAAGCCTACTCTGTCCAATAAAGTGGGGAGGTAAAACAAAGCATGAAATCCAGGCATAAATTAGCATCCCTCTAGTCTAGCTTTATTTGTGCTGCTGCTGCTGTGGATTAGCATCTAGCTGGCTGACAGGCTGATAGGCAGACAGAAACAGGGGGAAATTAAAAAAAAAAAAAATCAGTAGGTGTCTTTTTTTTCCTCTATGGTTCCTGGGATATCTGCCTTCAAAGTGCAGTGTTCATCCCTTTAGGACCCGAATTCTTCCATCTTCCTGTGAGAGCAATAGGCTCTGCAGGAAAGCAAATCCCCCTGAGATATTTGTGCCTGCACCCTGTGGAGCCGGCACCCGTCATCTACCGCAAGCCCAGTGCGAACCCGTCACATCCTCAGCCGGCATCCCTCCGGCATCCACAGCTCCACTCTGCAGAGAGCCACAGAGCCCCGGGAGCAGCTCTGGTGTGGGGCTGGGAGACCTTGAGGATAGCACCTCACCACAGGCACCCACAGGGAGCAGACGCCTCGAGATTAGCTCTGGATCATGTTCACTATCGCTTAGGGCAGCTGCTTCCCTCACTGCTTGCGGCCACGGCTGGGTTTGGTACCTGATCCCAGATGACATGACCGGGATCTCATGCCGACATCTCCTCTCAGTTTGTGTCAGAAATGTGTCACTGCCAGCTCCTCAGGCAGGAGGACCTGCAGAGAGCTTCCATCGGGCTGACACACAGCCTCCCGCTCCTCAGGGCTGCATGGCAAAATGAGTGGTCGTCACCGGAGCCATCCCTCCTCTCAGGGCTCGGTGGCCTCGTGCCCACCCACCCTTTCCAAGCACAGCCATGAAAACACAGCACTAAAGAGGTGACAGTCCTGACAGCCACCACTTTGGTCCTTCCCAAACCAGCCCTGGCAAAGGATGCATTTCTGCCCTAGCAACTTCGGGCAGCAAAGAGGAGCTGGGAAGCTCCTCAGTGTGGCACCTGTGCACAAACTGGGGGAATAACAGCAGTAAACCTGACCGTGTTCAAAGAAAATTGCAAAGCCCATTTCCACCCTCACTGAGCCATTCAGAGCTTGGCTGGGCTCTCAGGTCACAGGAGATTTCTAGTCCTTGCCTGTCTTTTAAGGAGCCAAACACAGAGCTCAGTTTTTAGGCTACAGAAATCAAATTTTCAGCCATTTTCAAAGGTGGCCTAGAAAACACAGACTAATTCTGCACAGCCATAAAGCGAGTCCCTCAGGAGTACAGCATGCAGTTCAAACACCCCCCTGTCCCTCTGCCTGCCACCTTGACTCTCACTGAGTGGGTCTGATCAGAGGATGCAGGTGTGAAAACTCCCCAGGATGCTGAGAATCCCTCCTCAGCAGAGCCCTTGCGGCTCTCAGCCAAGTGTACTGACCCCATTGATCACTGGTGCCACAATCCCAGTAGATTGGTACTGCCTTTGGAGCATGGAGCAGGCATCTGTGGCCAGTTCTGCTTGCTCTATGCCCAAATGGGTCAACAGAGGCAGGTTTTCCCCAAAGGAGGCAGAAGGGCACTCTGCAGGGCTTTGAGACAGCTGCAGCTAGAAGTAGCCCAAGCAGAAGAGATGCATCCCTGTTCCTCCAGCCACGCCTTCCCTAGAGTGTTCGATCCAAGTCTTGGAATAAAGCACACCATCACCACCCTCATCCCACTGCACCCAGCAAGACAGTCCCCTCCACATCCACGCACCCACAGAGGTATCTATGGAAACATCCCATGGTATCAGTAGGGCGGTTTCTTTTAGGGGCTAGGAAGGAAGGGAAGGAGGATGAAGAGAGCGTAGAAACCGGAGCCTTTGTTTCCCAGCACTCAGCCATGCTGTTAATTAGGTAGCAGAGACCAGCCACTTCCTACCACATCCTCAAGCTCTTGCAGCAAGAGCAGGCACTCCTTTAGTCTCCGTCCTTTGGGGATGAGAAGGAGGCAAGGAGGCAGAAGTCAGTCGGAGCCTACAGAAATGCAACAAGCTGCAGGAAGGATTTTTCCTTTGCAAGGGAACAGGCGCCTGATGGGCTCCCCAGCCAGCACTTATCTACGTGAACCATTTGTTTCCTCTCCAAGCTCTCAGCTTGCTCTGACACATCACCCATTCACCTGATTGCAAGCAAAATGAGTCAGATGGGTCCCAGCCTTGCACCCACTCACAAGCCCTCTATTTCTACCCTGCTCCTCATGCCATCAGAAAGCTCAGTCTGGGGACTGTGCAGGACCACAACTGCCTCAAAAGCTTGTACAAGTCCAGATTCACACATGCAGTTTGCCTTTCATTCCGGACAGCTCCAGTACACCTCTGCATAAGATGCATTAAAACTCACACTGGCAACAGCACATTCAGACAAGCGGCCGCTGGGACCAAGGCAATACCTAGGAAATGTATCACAAATGGACTGAAGGAGCACATTCCCTGGAGTCACTGGTCAAAGTGGCAACTTGGGACATGTCTGCAGCAGCCTGGGGAGATCCTGCACAGTCCCATGAGGACACCACAGAGACAGCATCTCCTCCTCTGCCTCTTAAGCAGAGTCTCCAGCAGCGCTGCACACAGCACGTGACCTCTCAGTTAAAGCAAGGACCAAATACATTTAAAAAAGCATTTTTTTCTGAGTCCTGGCAGCATGGAAGTCAAATATTCTTTCTCAGGCTCTTCCCAAACATGTCCACAGGCACAGCAGGTCTGTGTCTGTACAGCCTGGTTCCCACCACCTTCATTAGCACGTACAGAGATGTGCATCCCTCACTTGTAGAACAGGGTGCCAGGGACCATCATCACAAATTATTACCTTCCAGACCACAGACCTCTGTGTTGTTGTGTGGTCTCTGTGCCCAGGACCACACAACAACAATCTGAGACCACTCCTGAGAGTTCTCAGTACATCTAGGGGTTTAAATGAGGCCCAAACCAGCCACTATCCAACCCAGTGAGATCCATGACACTTGGAGTTGTCAGGCTCTCTTTTACTCCCTGTTCGGTGTTATGCAGCATCCTGCACTGTCAGCCTTGAGCTTGGAGACTCAACCCCCAAATTTGCTAAGACTCATTCCAAAAACCAACTATTCTGAGGTGGTTTTTTTTCAGACTGATAATGCCCAAGCCCTACAAGGTCTTTGATTTGTTTCCAGAGTTTTCCCTGCAATTAAGATGTCCCTAAATACATTTCTTGTTAGCATAATTCTATTAATTTTAAGTGAGAACTGAGACTTTTAAGCAGTCCTTGATTACAGTTGCCGGGGGTTTGCAACAGACACCCCAAATCCCAAGGTTTGCTCTAAAACCCCTGTGAGTTATTCTAGTCCAGCCTTGCCAGCTGCTCTTCTACCCAAAAGGCATCTTCCCTTGAGAGCAGGATAGTAGAAGAAGGGAAGAAAGCTGGAAAACAGCCATTTCTGGGACTACAAATGAAATCAGGAGGAACAGTCCCAAAAGCCTCTCTTAGCCTTGGCCACCAGCAGCAGCTACTTGGGAAGCTCCCACCAAGCGAGAGCCAAAGGAAGAGACACACTGATCTTGCCTTGCTAGATTTTATGCCAAGCTTGTCAGCAAGGCACGCTCAGCTTTGGCTGCCCAGGAAATGCAAACCTCTCCTTTGTGTGGCTTTCTGGACACTTCCCACTGCCCTCCCTAAATCCCAAAGCCAGCAGCATCCCTTGCAAGGTGCACACCATGCCAGAGGCAGCAAAGACGTGCTCCTCGCAGCCTCCTGGCTCCAGGCCTTCTGCCAACACCGTCCCAACATGGGGCACGCAGGCAAAAGAGCTGCCGGAGGAATCCACGCCAAGCGGCGCTGAGCACGACCTTTCTGCTTTACAATGGTAACCTGAATCCTAAATACTGGATTTCTAGGCACGCATTAAAGCCATGAGACAATGGAGACGGCGAGGCTGGGGCTGGCTGCCAGCCAGCTCCGTGCCGGCCCCGCCAGCGCCCGATGTTTCCCATTTCCTTCTTTTTTCGCCATGGCAGATAAGCCAAGTCCTCCCTAAGCCAGGAGGCAGGTGCATGCACAGGCTCACCCCTGACTTGGGGACCGTGTGTGACTCACCCCCCAGAGAAGGTGGATTCCCAAGAAGACCCAGAGAGGTGGTTGCCTTCCTCTCTCCCTCTCTCTCTCTCTCTCTCTCTCTCATATGAGCATTGCTTCTCCTTTAATTGGTTTCATTCATGGCGGCCCTTTGCTAAATGTAATTATGCCAGGCTCTCTCCATCTGTCTGCGTTCAGGAAGAGCCATCGCTCTCACTGGTTTTATCTTCAATCTTTATTTCTGCATTAATCCCCACTCTGCAGCTCACATGTACAACAATGTCCAGGACCTCCTGAGGACACACAGGCACAAAATGAAGAGCAGGATTTGTCCCTGGGTCTCTCCTGGCTGGAGGACATTTTTTCACAGGGAAAGCCCCATACCTCAGTCACTCTGTAACATCTACATCTCCCAGTGGTACCTGCACAAGCCGGTCCTTTTGCAAACACTCATGAGTTGTCTGGGAGCCCAGGCAAGAGGAGACAGCTTGATTTTGTCTGCATCACAGAGCTGTCTCTGCCCTGTCTTCCCAAGCTCGGTACATAAAGGTAGCAAGATGCCTGGTTAAGTTGACATGGACCGCTTTTCACATGGAGACAGCACTCAGTCCCAATCTACCACGCTCATTTTCCTTCCCAGGAACACAGACAGGGTGAACACGGCTGAGCACAGGGATTAACAAACCTCAGCTCTGCAAGGGCAGCTCCTAGCTGCATGGCTGAGGCTGCAATGTGCCCAATGCACCCAGAAGGATTTCACTCCTCGGGATTCATTACCCAAGGTCTTTACAGCTTCCTCAGCCAGGGTAGGTAGATCTTGGGGGAAAACACAATGCTAAAGGAGCTGTTGGTTTATCGAGAGACCAAACCTAGTGACAGAGACCCTGGGCAACCAAGCACCATCTGGTGACCGCCGGCTCCCGACACAATAGCCCACGTTGGCATGTTTATGATAGAGACCAGAGGCGGATTCCCATTACCCCCATCAGATCCTGTGATGTGGTGTCAGGAGAAGGACCATGAGAAGCAGATGGGATGGCAGAAGAGAAAAGAATGCAGCGAGACAGACAGACAGGAGAGATTTATATGAAGCTAAAGCGCATACCCATAAACATGGGATAAGTAAATAGCATGTAAGTATGAAATTAAATGCAGGGAATCCATGGCATCCAGTAATCAGTCAAATATCTCCTTCACCTCTTTTTCAGTTTATCATCGGCATTTTAAAATGAGATATTTATGCCAATAAGTAAGCCAGTTGTATATTGTAACCCTGCAAATATTGGCTTGGATCTGAGAGATTCGTCCCGACAGACAATTCATTTTTACAGTTATTTTTGGACTCCCAGCTTTCGTGGAACACCGTCTCTCTGTGTTGGATTTTATGCCCCTGAAATGTATTTACAATGCATGGCATCTGTATTGTGCATTACACACTTAAATCATTGCATATCATTCATTGCTTGTAAAAAAAAATATTGCAATATCCTGAAGCTCTGAATACTCAAATTCAAAATATAACTGCTGCATTTTTAGAGTAATGCTATAAAATAATGTTGTATTTTTAGAGAAAGGAGGGAAAATTGATCATGAGGAACATGGATTCCCAAGATCTGGGAAGAAGGGGAGTTTGGATTTCACACCACGATAAATGGGGAAAAAAATAAAACTAAGAGCTGAAAACCCCACAAAGGTTTATTTTCTAAACAAGAACATGGAAACATTTTGTCACTTAAACAAAGGGAGGAGGGCGGGGGAGGCTCCGCATCCTTGGCTTGCTCTCTGCAATGGACAAATACTATCAGAAACAAAAAGCATGGCATAGTTAGCAGGAGCTCAGGGCTTTAGAATTAATGGTATGTATTTAAGTTCTTTTTAGGGGAAGCCTTCTGCAATTGGGGGGAAAAAAAAAAATCATGGTTTTAAAGGCTTCTGTCATTGCTGCCTACAAGCAGAAGAGAAAGGCGCTTTCTTTGTCATCCGGGGGTTTATGGCAACACCTTAATATGTCCTTTTCATAGGTGAAGCAAGGCGCACAAAGCAGCCGCGTGCCAACGCGTCCCCCCCGCCACCAGCAAAATAAATAAATGGAGGAACGCGGGGACGGCGGCCGTCGTAATCCCTCGGCAAAGAGGCAGTGAGGATGGTCTGGTGGGGTAAATATCGCACGTCTCCTGCCAAACCCCGCGTGGGCTATTGTCCTGCCACCCCTTTTAGATGTCATTAAGGATTTTTCGCATACAACCAAACGAGCGGAGGGGATGAACGCGCTCGCTTCTTCCCCACCAGTTGGAGAAGCCATGACGAGGCGGCTGGGAGCCGGCGCAGGGAAAACACAGGGCAAATTAGGAAGTATGTTAATTCAGTTAATATCACAGAGGGGCTGGCGGGCGGTGGGGGGGAGGTGTGCGCGCAGATTTTCCGCCCGAGGAGGGAGGTGGCAGAGAAAGAACTGGGGCATGCCAGCTCCCGTTATTGTTCTGCCTTCATCGGTAATTAGCAAGATAAGGAGGGGACGGCGTGAGGGAGGCAGCGTGGCGAGGACAAGGCAGCGCTGCACCCCACCTCATGCCCATGCGGCCATCTTACAGGCGGCGCTCGCCTCCCGCAAAATGGCCGCCGGGGCCCACGCTGCCTCAGGCCCGCAGCTGGCCCGTCCCAGCGGGTTCCCTTCTGCCAGCCCCGAGGCAGTGGGCACCCGGGAGCAGCGGCAGCCGGGAAAGGGGGGCCCCAGGAGAAAAGGAGTTGCCATGGTGGGCCGGAGCGCGCTGGCGAGCGGCCATCTTAGCCCGGGCCCTGCTCGCGGTGCCAAGGCGCCGGGCACGCAGCACTCCCACAGCTCTTTCCCCAGCCCTCCCGGCTGGAACAATCTTGGTACATTTCTCCTTCAGCAGGCACCGCACCAGGGCTGGGCCCTGCTCGTGCCCGCGGAGGCGGCTGTGGCCTTGCCACGGCTTTCCCCTCGGGTTATCCCCACACGGGCGACCGCCCACCTCAGGGCGTGCCAGGGAGTTCTGAAGGCTGCCAGGCACTTGGCTGGCCCTGGAACACTCAGCCTGGACAGACAGAGCATTCCGAGAGCTGCAAGGTAAGATGTCACCTGTCCGGCCATCAGAGAGTGAGTTATGGGCAAATTATACCTTTCTGCTGGCCAAAACAAAATAAATTCCAAACCAAAACTGCAGAGATATCAGTAAAGAAGAAGTGAGCTTCCTAAACCTTAATTTAACACAAATTTAAAACAAGGTCAGTTATAAAACGCACGGTTACACAGACGAAACAGACAAAGCTACAGATATATTTCTCACTCCACGGGAGCTTTACAGTGGACATATCAGTGTTGCTCAGTTCTCCAAATGAGAAACACCAAATATCAACCAAGGAACCCTCATCTCTGGTCTCGGGCTGCCCTCAGGACAAGACCAGCAATTACTGACACTAAGGCAGTACTGGGGAAGCATTCCATGTGTCTTTAGCCATGATGGGACCATTTCACACGGTGCAACAGGCACACAAGGCACGCTGAAAATTCGGCATCTGCTCCAGCACTCTGTGGAGAACCAGAGGGTGATTGCAACCGCATGCAGGCAGGGCCATGTTATACATCTCAGCTAGACAGTGAAACATAAGGGATGGCAGGCTGGCTGCTCCGCTCCAGGGTTGTCTACATGGAAAACCACACCATTATGATGACAGCACTATAGGTCAACCACTGCTGCTCCTCGCCACGCTGGTGCACATCTCCACTCTCAAACTGGCTTTCTCCAGTTTAGCTTAAACTGCTCCCAGCGTGACATCACCGGCACACAGGAGAGTCCTGCCTTCTGCTGAACTAAATATCCACGGAGGTTGTACACGCACTGCTCCTCGCTTTAAAATCCACCCCCCGACCGTACGTCTGTAGCCAGACCTGCCCTTCGGCTAACCTTTCTGTACTCCACACACTCCTGGGCTGTTCACAGTGCCCGTGAAACACTATTACACCCTGCTTCCCTTGGGTGCTAATCCTGCTTGTCAACCCAAAGGCAGAAGAAGACGGTGGCTTGGCATTTTGATTATGTTGTGATCTGTTTGAACCTTCCAGACTCTTTTGATGTCTGTGCAAATTTGAAAGGGGGAGCCTTCATCCCCCACAATGAAACTCTGCTATCGCATGGTGAACCATCTCGGGACTCCTGTGTCCATAGCCATTGCTAGGCTTGAAGCAGGGAGGGGAGTTGCAGCTCCTCCAGGAAGAGTCTGAATTTCAGACTAACCAGTTCTGGCCCTGAGCGGAGAACACTACGGGGACAGCGCGGTGCTCTTCAAACAAATGCGTGCGTAGGGGAGTGTGCGCATGCACAGAGACACCAGATTTATACAAATAGATGCATTCATAGGAAAATGCAAATAGCATCCTCTTCCATCCTAGGCTCCCTTCAAGCTCCTGACATCCCAAGGTTTCAGAGGAGTACAACGGAGCCTCAGATCAAACATTAGCCCTGCGGGGGTTCCCTCAGGGAAGCAGCCATGCACTGGGGTCTTTTCCCCGCTTCCATGTGAGGTTTCCCGACCCGGCCTTCCGTGGGTGCTCAGTTCTGACACGCGTACAACACGCGCGCGCGCATGCAGAGCCTCGCTAAAAGGTGCTCTGGGAATTGAGCTCCACTTCCTCTTTCTCCTGAATCAATTGTCATAAACCAGCTTTTGTTTTATTTTTAACAAAGCGACAGAAATAATCTCCACACACAGCCCTTGCCACTCCCACGGACCTGTCCTTTAACAGAACAAGCCGTCCAGGGCCCCCGAGGACATGGACACGGGGAGACAGCAGGGTAAGAAAGACAAGGAGAGGCTGCTTTCTGGTGCACAGAAATCCACTGCTCCTCTCTTGAACCCACTGCTTGGCAGGCAGAGAGGCGGTGGGATGGGAAGGGGACTGGATGGTAGGCAAAGCACTCCCCACCTCCCCAACCCAATCTCCAGCTGCTCCCTTCATCCCCTGCCCACTGAAGTACCCACTTTCAACCTGCATTTTACCAAACACTCTGTTTCTCTTGCTCTTCAGTACCAGCAAGAGGTGATTCCTGCAGCACCATTGATGCAATCAGAGGGTTGACATGCAACCTGTGACAGCCCGAGCTCTGCCTGCCTATGGCGAACCCCCGTCTCCAGCATGGCCAAGGACTCATCCCTCCTCCTGCTCCTCCCATCCCACACACCCAGGTTCAGGACTCAGACACATATGGAGACATTTCCTGATGAAACCTATCAGTGGGTGAGTGGCAGCTGAGCAGGTACTGAGCAAGACGTGGGGCCAGACAGCAGCCAGGGGGGAAGGCAGTGGGTGGAGGGAACGTGCCTCGGGAGGAATACTCACAAAGGGCTGCTTTCATTAATAAAACATTCCCCCCTCGGTTGCCTTTTGATTTGGGTGTAAGAATTAACCCCATCTGCCCAACAGCACGCTACCTACCAAGTCATCTCTGCTGAGGAAGGCCGTCTGACGTGTCCACTCAATTGCCTCACTTCTCACTGCCCGTGCTCCTTGGCAGCCCAGACCCCTCCAAACAGCTCACCAGCCTCGCTGGGTCTGCCCTATGGAAGAGATCCTCTTCCCACAACACAGATTAGACCCAGTGAAAATAGGCTTAGTGAAAATACCATTTCACTATTAATGTCACCCATCCCACCCCCCCTCAGCTTCACACTCTCACACCCAGAAAGATTATAACAAATCCTGGTCACCTTTTGCCCCTGCTAACTACTGCTCCAGTCTTTGCACCGCATGCCTTCTACCACGAGTAAAGAGCTGGGCACAGGGAGTACTTACATACACACACACATCTATCTAGTCAGTACTGGAGGTGTTCAGCTGCACCACACACATCTCCTTGCACAGCATCTCGCCTTGTCACAACACCCCAACCCATCCCTCTCCGCTGTAATTGCAGTGCCTGGTCCTTGGGCATCAGCAGAAAGTTGCAGCAAATCCTGCGTTGGTTAAAGCACAATCTGTCCATTCAGAATTGGTGGGGGGTTGCTTTTAAATCACTGAGACGTTTCTATTCCCTTTCTGTTTCAAGTAAAACAGAGATGCAGACATGCCTTCGAACCGACAGCCCCTTCATTTTTCCAGAGGTGTGTTTTAATGAGTGACTCGCCTTCCAAAAAGGGGCCGGCAAAGGGGAAGGACGGCAGATTCTCCACACAAATTCAATAGCTGGTAGGTTGCCATGGGCTAAAGCATTTCTTTGCACACATGAAGGGAAGGGACTCCAGAGCACTAAGGGTTTTGCCTCCCATGAGTTATAGCTCTACCCTTCAAGAGCGGAATAAATGCTTTATCCCATTGCAGCCTGCGATGTATTCTACATAGATGGATTGATTTCCCCTATTGTTCTTAATAAATCCTGGCGCATGAAGAAACTCACTGCACAGCCATTTTTCCTGCCTTGTTCTACCTTGCAGAAGTAATAAGGGTCAGATGTGACTGCAGTGGGAAGCAAAGGCCATACGCAAGGCAGTGCTTTGCTGGATGCAGAGGGTGTGCTTGCAGGGGCTTGGTGGGTGCAGGCAAGCTACTCCCTTCTCCCTGTTTATTGCCCCTTCGAGTCGAAGCTGAGGAAAAGGGGAACCATGACTGGGTACTGCAGCATTGGTGTGGCTCTGACAGGAGCAGCTGCTCCACAAGCTGAGCCTGCACAAGCCTCCCAGATCTGCAGAGGGAAAGCCAAGGCTGTGGTCCTGACTGGAGCTCTCAAATGTGAGAGATAAATACATATTGTATTGTCTGATAAAGACAGGGCTGAGAAATGCACCGCTGTACCTGAGCACACCCAGCTCTCTGTCATGCCCAGTCCATAAGACCTGCCCCTGCCCATGTCCTAGGTGAGAGGAGGCCACACCAACAACACAGGGGCTCCTCTGGTTTTTTGTTTGTTTGGGGTTTTTTTAAATCAAAATGCCAAACCAGGCCCCTCTCAATGACTCCTAATGGCACAACTCAGACCCCCAGACTGTTGTTAAAAGGTTCTCTCCTTCTCTGCCATCTTTTCTACTCACAAGTTTGACAGCCATCCTCTTTTCCTGCTCCAGGAGGGTGTTTGCTGGACACAGCTTCGCTGGTGCCCAGCAAGGAGGCACTGCTGGGCTCCAAGAAGCAGGTGGTTCTGCACAATCCTGCCTTGGCCACCTGCCTCTGGTTCCATCCAGGCTCCCTGGATTATCGCTGCTGGTCTTCTCTAGCAGCAGCTAACAACTGGCCCTGTTTCAAAAGCCTGGCTGGGAATTTGGCTGTGGGAGGGGGGAGGGATCAGGTAAAAGAACTGGTCTCCCATGCATGAGTTGGACTCGATCCTTCAGCAAGACTTCCAGGGACTCACCTCTCCTTGCTCAGGTGGAGACTTCCCAGCCCTTCCCAAGGCATCCCACTCCACGAACTCTCAGTCAAGTCTGATTAAGGAAAAGAGAATTTGTCTCAATTAGAAAGAGGTTCCCATATGCATGGACGGACGTCAAGTAATTACTGTATGTCACTCACGTTTGGAAAAGAGACCTTAAATTTGGGGCCGTGCAAACTTGCACTCACAATTGCAAGTGAGTTACAGACCTTGGCATGCTCCAGAGCATACGTTGTGTGGATGCTTTCAAGCCCGTCCCTCGGCTGAAATACACCCAGCCACATAAAATACAGCCAGACACGACCCCATTCTCTAATAAGGAAATAAAGCCGAGTGGACCTGCATTGCCAGAGCCCAGAGAGCAACACTGTCTCTTTAATTTTCTCCCTGGCTATCTCATCCTTTGCACAAACTCTTTCCTCCCCGTGGCTTCTTCCAGCCTGGTGGGCAAAGTGGGAAAACATCATTAGGGAGGAAAAATAATTTAGTTTGTTAATCAGTATCCAGTGGTGGGAAACAAGAAAGACAGAGAGCTGGGCTGGCGGTTAGGGCTTAGGAAGGGCCAGCACAAAGCCCACCATTCATGACATCTGGGGCTGGGATTCTCATTGAATTAAACAGACACAAAGAGCAGAGGCATTTCATGCTCTCTTCACAAGAATTATCATATCTCCCTGGCACTAGGAAACCTTCAGCACGGGAGAGGGGGAGAGAGAGAGAGGGAGAGAGAGAGAGAGAGAGAGAGGGGAAAGCGGGCAGGCTGGGTAGAAATATGGGGCAGGGTAGAAGAGGCTTTGTTCCAGGGTTGGATTTATGGATGGGATGCGGCGCGTTGCTTTGCGGGGAGAGACAGGGCCCTGGTGCGCTGGGTCTAATAAGAATCAGCAAATGTGAAACAGGGGGCCCCTGTGTACCATGAAGCAGGGAAACCCGCGTTTGACAAGCCAACAGAATAACCGCTCGCGTCTCAAGGCTGTGGAAGGATGCTGACGTTCCTACGAGATGTGTCGTCTTGTGTGTGTGTCAGCGAGGAGGGGGAGAAGGGGAGAGGCAAGGAGTATAAACAAGAGACCAGGCAGCATCGTTCAGTCATGAAAATTAATTAGCTGATGTGCAAACCATGGCTGCCTCTTCCCACTGCCCTGCAAGCATTCCCCATAAAGCTATGGTGTGTGCGGAGCCTGTGACTGGGAATGACAGGGGCAGATTAGGCAGCTCCTTGGGACACAAGCCTGGCAGCAAGAAACCCACAGCCCATGCAAAAAAGGTGAGATGGGGATGATTAGTGTCCTTGGGGAAGGGGCAGAGCCCAGGGAGCAGAAGAAAGAGAAACAGGAGAGACTGGGCACCAAGCTGAGAGCAGGAATCATGTTGCTGCAGCAGTATAAATTGGGGTGGGTCTCAAAAACCAGCCATTAACAGGGGCTGGTGGACAGCAAAACCATTTAGGGTTTAGATCACAAACTCTCTGGGGCAGGACCTGTCATCTCCTGCAGGCTCACACCATGGAGGCCTGTCCTACTTGGTCTCTGGGCATTACCAGAAGATCTGCTTTAAATACTAATTGCTCCATGATCAAGACCTGTGAGCTGCTGGGAGGCTCCCCACAGCATTACCTGTGGGAAGAGGGGATAGATCTCTGACCTCACGTCCCCAGGGTAATTTGACCCCGTGCACTAGTGCCATAAGCAAATATTACTACCCAGTGATGAAGATGAGCAATTCCTGACCAACTTCACATATCCCATCCCCAAGCTTTCAGATCCTACTATAATATCACACTGATTCTTTGCCTGGAACAACCACAGGAGAATGAGGGTGCCAGGGAAAAGGGGCAAAAAAAGGGAATGGAGGGATGCAGAAAGTGATCGGTAGGGAAAAAATAAAGAGAGAAGACTCTTTGACATGGGATGTGCACAGTGAACACAGAACGTGCTGGAAACAAAGGGATGCAGGGAGAGAGGAGAGGCTGGGATGGGCATCTCGGCAGACATGTAGGTAAAAGTTGAAAAGGAAGCACTAATTAGCACCCAGACCATCACTTTCCATTAATAGCTTGTCACCATTTCCTTGATGTTGCTGAGAGCAGGGAAGTTGGTATGTGTGATGCTTACCTGTCTCTATCTCATTAACAGAAGTGAGGGTGAGAACAGATGTTTATTGCCTGCATTCAGATAGACAGGCCCTTTGCTGAACTGAGAGGCAGGAGAGAGGAGGAAAGTTATGAAAGAGATGCTCATGAAACACAAGCCAAACCCAAACAATGGAAACCCAAACGTGGGACATTTAGATACCCGTGCCCATCCAGAAACAGCCACAGGCAGGTATCAGGTTCCAGGAATTCTGGAAACACATAACTGCTAGGTCAAATAATTATAACCCAGGGCAAATATACTGCCAGCTTGGGGGGAGTGCTCTGGTATCAGCACAAGATATGTGCAAGGGGCTGTGACTGCATTATACCTGGGAAAGTAAAACAAAGGGCTGCTTACTTCCCAGGCTGATTTGCTCAAGGTGTCCACTCCACTCAAAAACAGACAGCCAAGCATCTTACTGAGAGCCAGAACGGAGATACCCACCAGTAAACAAAGGAAAAAAAGAAAACAAAAAAGTACTATTTCAGATAAAGATAAATGTGCTTTGCATATAATCACCTTTGGAGTAATTCTTCCAGCAGCTAAAAGAGAGATTACCCTTCCAGTGTAAAACACAAAGGCCTCTCCTTTCCCTCCAACATGTGGAATGGCTCCTGACAGTGACATGGGAAAGAGGGAGTGTGCAAGGCAAGGCAAAGCAAGGACGCCAATCAGCAAGTACCTGCGAGCTGGTAGCACACGTCTGCTGGCGCGATGACGGGAGCGTGCGTGTGTGCACATTCCTAGGGACAGCCTCACTTCCACCAGCACAGAAATTCACTGCCAAAGGTTCCTCAAGAGCAGGAGCCCAAAGCTCCTTAGGAGGGAATGAGGGAAAACCAAAGGCAAAGAAAACATCAAGGCAGGGACTGAAGGAACAAAGGCTTCCGCCCTCTCAGCTTGGAGACATCTTCTTGGCCATTTAGCTCAGATCAAGTGTAGGCTCTGTTGACTCCCCCATCTATTCAAATGAACACTTTCAATAGTCTGATGGGTCTTTTCTGCTCCACAGCTTCTCTGCCCCTGTGTTTGACATCCCCAGCCAAGGCAGTTAATGCCACATGCAGAAATACTGCCCTGAAGAGCCCTTGCTTAGATTGCGTGGTCAAGCACTTCAAAGTTAGGAAGTGTCCAATTTATGGCTGTCCATGGAACCTTAATTCCAACCTCGCTGTGCAGCTACTCTGGACAGGAAAAGAGGGAGTGAGCTAAAAATAGGCTGTGACCGTGTCGTCAGCCTCATAAGGGCATGGGCAGGGAAAAGCTGAATTAACATCTCATGGTCAAAATGAAATCAGGTACCCCCCGACTTGCCAGCTCTTGCTTTGGTGCCTTCAACCATGTACATTTTTAATATACAGAAATCACGTGCATTCTAAACATACAGAAAAATGCATTATTTATAGCTAATAAATAATAGATTGTTTATATAAGCAAAAAGAAAAACAATTGTAGGCAAGTGTAACAAATTCCCCCTCCTCCACCCCGCACCCATCCCTGCTTCATCCTGCACGGGCAGAGAGATTTCAAGCCCCAAGCCTCGGCACAGATTTCTGCCACTATGAAATACAGGACTAATGTTATCTGGCAGCGGCAGAAGGCTGCTCTCCTGAGGCTGGCAGAGAAGGGGACTGCTGGGGCTGGCAGTGCCCAGGCCAATGTACCCACACCCCCTACACTTTTTCCTCCTGGCACCAAAAGCTGGAGGAATTTTCTCCCAGGAGAAGCGGCTGTGCTGGAAGGATATGACCTAAAGGTGGAAAGGGGTGATGGAGTTGGCTGTGAATGCCCTCCCACCTTCCTTGGCTGGTCCAGAGCTCTGCAATAAAGTGGTGGGAGTCCATGGTTTCACCCTGCTCCTGATCTGTTGTTATTATTCCAGGGAAACAATAAATTTTAATTCCTCCCCCCGTCGCCCCCCCAAGAGGCAAGAGAAGGGAAATCGCTATTCTGAACAATTCATAATTCAGCTAAACCTGAAAGGACTTTAAGGGACAAAGAATAGGCATTTCTCGAGTCGAAGAGCTTCCCCCGGACGAATTTCAAGGGCCCACAGCAAACAATGGGAGTGTCAGAGGTTCTCAGAAAGAAAAAAAACTTCAAGAATCTTTACAATAAAAAGTGTTAGGCAACACAGAGGTCAGAGCCAGCTCCTCCTATAATAAATAGCACGACTACCCTACATTAACTATAGGAGACATTTTAATGCAGTGCCTCAGCTTCGTGCTAATTATACTTTTTCACCATATTTTGAACCTAAGAAAAAATGTCATCAGTTAATTATAACAGATGAGGGAGTGTGAAGACTTCCTCAATAAATAATGCCTTGATATCTCATATCCAACAAGCTGCGTGCTCTGCTCTGAAGGTGCCCAGAAATATGTCCTCTCAGGAAATATATCAAGAACTGATGGTCCCATAAGCTGGCTTTGTTTCCAAGCCTTGATTTTCAGCCCAATAATTAAGTGGTTTTTATGGATTGGGGAGAGTAAAGGTCGTGGGACTGCTGGAATGGTGCCAGAAAGAGTCAGTGTTTAAAAAGAAATAAATTCCTAAATCAAAATGAGATACAATAGACCTCAACAAATTCCCCTCATGGCTGCACAGGTGAGCAGACAGACACGATTTGTTTTCTGGACCCATGTCCCATCCTTCCTTCATTTGTGGCATCTCCATGGGAGTCTGGCACGCACTGAAAAAGCCTGGTTTTAATGAAACCAGGCCACTGCTGCCAGCGTGCCACCGGGAGCCAGCCACCGCTGTCCACCTGCCCCGAGGAGGAAGGACACCGTGCCCCTGCTGCTGTGCCACCCTGGGCACTGGCCCCCGCTGCACCCATCCCTGCTGAGGCTGCTGTGCGCCCGGCTCCTTACGAAGGTTCCTCAACTAAGCCATCTTTCTTTCAGCTCCCTTCTCCACCCAGCACCCCTCACTTCCCCCTCTGAAGAGCCGGGATTTGGCGTGGGAAAGATGTCTTTGGGCTTTTCACAAATCCAGTATCCCCTTGAACCAAAACCAATTAGCCTGGCCCAAGGTCCTGCCATTGAAGGACTGTCCCTTCTTTTCAAACCCCCGCGGGCTCAATTGCTCTAAGGAGCCTGGATGTGAATGAGCAAAGCCCGCTTAAAGTGGTACTTAAGGCTAGACCAGGGTGAAGGAAAAGAGAAAGCCTCTATAGGAACAGCAAGCTGAGTTTCCAAGAGACAGCTAACTGCCGGAGATTGTGTTCTTTTGCTCCCCCCATTTTCTTTTTTTTACCCCCACTCCTTAGCCTTCGAGGCAAACGCTCCTAACCAAACCTGAGCCCCTGAATAAATATTAGAAAACACGAAAGCCAGAAGCTCGTCCTGACTCTCTGTGGACACCGGGAGCCCAGCTGTGGGCAGTGTGATGGCCCAGCCTCACATGCAAGCTCTGGTCGCAAACATGTATGCCCAGAGGGACAGAGAGGTGGTGAGAAGCCCAAGATGATGTTTTTCCAGTTTGGGTCCTGTCAAACACCTTCCAAAGGTGACCAGGCTTGTGAGCACAAAACACCAAAATCCCCAACCTGTATCATGTCAAGGAAGCCAGTGTGGGCAGCCACATGTCCATCTGGGCTGGTGGCCCCTGGGGACATCCAGACACTCAAGGTGACGGAGGGGCTGCGATGTGGCAGCAGCAGTGTCGGGGTGACACACGGTACCCACACCATACTCGGCGTGTGTGCACCACCGCGTGCCAGGCACCTTGCTGCTGGCACCTGCAGATGCCAAATCAGCACCTTCCCTCCACCCAGACACGAGAGTGCTTCCAGCAGGCAGCTGTGATCCCTCCCTGCTGGACGAGCAGCACCCATCCATGGGCACAGCTTGGATGGACCCTCCAAGCTCCTGGCCTCTGCCCTTTCTCCAGCAGCATGGACAAAGCCAGGGCAGAGCAGCAGGTAAAGGGAGGCACCATCCATTTGCATTAAGGGTGCTGGGAGAGGGTGGGAAGCCAAGAGAGACAAAAGAAATGGCTGAGCCCAGCCTCAGGAGTGGAACTCGCCATTGCCAGGCAATTCCACAAAAATGCCCATTGATGGGATTTCATCCATAACCAAGAGTGCATGCTCACATGGCCTGGCTTCCAAGGCAGCTCCTTTAAAACAGCAAGGCCTGAACAGCCCCTTCTCCACCTGACCCCAAGCCCGGGTTAGTTTGGCTTCCCTAGGCATTTGGTGCAAGCCCCCTTCATCGCATGGCCCAAGCCAAACCCACTGCATGGGAGACAAGTTTTAGGAAAAGATGGGAAATCATGAGCTGGAGCACACGAGGTCCCAGAGCATCACTTCCCTGGGGTGAAACCTGCAAGCGATATTTTCCATTTATCCCCCGATGGCACATGCCGATCCTTCTGTTTCTGTCTCCCTCTGCCCATCCCCAGCTCTGCCTGAAGAACAAAGACATCACAGCCCAGCTCCAGGAACCTCACCCACGTTTGGCCTATGCTGTATCCTACTGCTCCATCAGGAGAGTCTCACTGAGAAGAGAATGAACCAGGAATGTTGGGACATGGGCGTTCATCTCAGCACAGCCGAAAAAGATGCCTTTCCTTCTGGGTTTTGCCTACACAGGGGGAAAGACCCATCCACAGCCAACAGCTACCCTAAAAGGGCAAAAGGCAAAGCCACAAAGGGAACCGTGTCTAGCCAAAATCCATCCCTGGCCCAAGGACAGACCCTTGGGGGGACCTTCCTTCCACTATGGCACTTAAAAAAAAAAAAACTGCAGAAAGCAGAGACCCCGTCGGGGGGCTGCCAGGGACTCTCTAAATGCAGCGGGTTTGTCACAAGCAGGGTTTTGCTGGGGGGCTTCATCCGCCGCCTCGCCCCCCACCCACGCATGCATGAGCTGGGGATTCTCATACCGCTGTCCCCCATCACTCACTGCCACCTCCCTTGTTAGCTGAGGAGGTGCTGCCTTCACACTTCCTCGAGACACCCATAGGTTCATGCCAACAATGAGGGCAAAAATGAAGAATTAAAGCACCAGAAAAAAATTCAACCGCAGTTTCTCTCTCCTGGACATTAAAGGCCAAATCGCTCAGTCCCTGTCTCAGTCCCCTTCGGGGGAACTGCTCTGGGGTAAGTGTACCAAGTACATGGCCTGAAAAAATACCTGAAAATACAGCTCAGGAGAGGTGATTTTGTGAAAAAAAAAAAATAGGAAAAAACAAGAGTGGTTTCTGACCAGCTGATTGAATAGCAAGGTGAAAAAGCTTGCATCGATCCTTTGTAAGAGTTCTCATGTAGACACAGATTTCCACATTTCCATTTTATTTCATAAAATTATATATATATGTATTTATATACACACACACAAAGACATTTATTATATGTGTGTATACTTCTTTTCCTCAGATCCTCTTTTTATATTTTCACCTTTTGCAATTACAAAAGCCAGGGACAGAAATACCTCCTGGGTTCTGCCAGTGCAGAACACTCCCACCAAACAGATTTTCTCTAACATGCTGGTTGAATGATTCCTCCTGAATTACATTCATTAGGAATTTGAATGTTTCTTTCCTCCATCCCCCATCAAATCATTACTCCGGAATAAATGCATTCATCAACCACCTTGCTCAGTTCCCTCCTGCTTTGTTCAGTCTAGTTTTAAAGCATCTCCACTGAAACCGTTTGCACCTGACTCGATGCTAGTGCACGAAAGAGGGAAAAAAATAAATAGGAGAAGAATTGAGCGCCACTCACAATATTGTGAAAATAATTGGAAAATTATTTCTTAAAAATAGCCAACATAATAAAGGAGGGGAAGGACTACATTCCTTCCTCCCCACCTCCGATCTCTTCCACAATTTCTGGGATTGCATCAAGTATACATATTCCAGATGGGCTGGAGAGAAGGAGGTTGGTTCTTAATGATACGTCTTTCGCTGCCTTTGGAATGAATGATTCATTCGGATCTTGCCGAGACTCGGTGCCACAGTTGAGTTACATTTCTAGAAAATCCGTATCTTTAATTCTGGCGCTGCGTGTGGGACCCAGCAAATCATGGAATTACTGCTGTAACTTCGGATTAGTAACGCTTTCTAAATGATAGTCTAATTCCAGGCCTTCATGCTTTTCAGCGTTCACACTCACACAGCCTTTTCCCTGGGAGGCTTCCTGCGGAATTAGTGCTGGCATCTTCGTCTTTCTCTGCCCTTTTTAATTTCTCCAATGACTTCTCATTAGAATATATAATAACAGCTCCTCAGAACTTTTCTTTCTCCCGGTATAGCCAAATTCAGGCTGAGATCCTTTTTCCTTACTGTGGTTATGGCGGTGCTTTGCTGGCCCTGGAAGGGTGCACAGGCAGATTTAGCTTTGCGGGCCTACGTGGCATCTGACGCCATTACCCCGTGCAAGGGAAGGTGGAAAACCTGCCTGCGAGGTGCGGGAGGCTCCCACCTCTCGCCGCCCCCGCACGCCACTGGGCACGGGCGGCTCGGCCCTGCGGTGCTCCCCTGTCCTTCGGCAAGGGATGCCCACTGCGGAGAAGAGGTTGGGGCAGGGTACCCACGCTCCACCTCGCCGAGTAGCGGGAATGCGGCAGCATCTCTCCCAGCCCTCCCCATCTCCAGCAGCATCTCCTGGGGGGCAGAGAGCCAGCTAACAGCCCACTCGCAACCCCAGCCATGGGAAGGTTTCGCTCTGCAGCCTTCCCAGAGCTGTCACGACCCGTGTGGGTTGGCGGCAGCGCGGGGATCTTCCCTGCGGGATGCGAGCAGCCAGCGCCGGGCTAGGGGCTGTTGGCGATGCTTCCAGCCTGCCCCAGGGTACCGGGGGGCCCGGGGGACTCCGGCCTCAGCCAGGGGCGCTCGCCCTACGCCAGCTGGGAAAACGTGCCGGGGAGGCTCCGCGGAGAGCACGGTGCTTTGTGTCGCCATGGGAACGGAATGCAGATGTGCCAATTGCTTTTCTTTTCTTTCTTTCTTTTTCCACCTTTTTTTTTTTTTTTTTTTTTTCCCCCTTTTTTTTTTTTTTTTTTTTTGCCAGACATAGTAATACATATTATGTTTCAACTTCTGGGGCTTGCAGGAGAGGTGAGGGAGGCTTTGTGCCTTGCCATGCACTCGGCTCCCAGAGAAGCCCCAGGGCCAGGCGGCTGCACGCTGGAGGGGTGCACCCAGCAGCGGGACCCCTTCCCTGGGCGTCCCCCCGCAGCTACGGACAAAAGCAACAGCCACTACGCAAGAAAAGTGATCACATTATCACCAACTTGACCTTCCAAAGGGAGGCCAGGATCAAATCCAAAGCCGAAAAAAATAGAGCGGGAGAGAGATAGAGAGAGAGAAGGAAAGATATCCAAAAGCTGGGGGGTTTCGTGGTCTGACCCGTAGGCTGGGACGGGGGGAAGATTAATTCGGGGAGGGCGCTCGCTCTATCCATCCTCCCAGAGCCGCGACACCCCGCAGACTCGGAGTGAATTTCGACGTGCGTTTAACCGATAATTAAACCCCGGATTTATTTGGCAAAGGAAGAATTGGCGCAGGGCTCGCCTCCCTGTCCCCGTCCCTCCCGCCTGGTGCCGTGGAGCCCCGGGCTGCCCGGAGCGGCCCGACGGGGAGGTCGCGGAACCGCAGCCCTTACCTGGAGCCCCCAGGGCGGCGAGTCGGGCCGTCTCTGCACTGCCGGTCCTGGTGCGGCCGCTTCCCCTGGGCGAGCAGGTCTGGAAGTCATTTCTACTTTCGGTTATCTAGCTTTATGAAGAATCGACACCACTCATACAGCTAGATAACCAAAGACAGAAACATCCCTCCGTCGGGGATGCCGGCCATCCGTCCGTCCATCCGTCCGTCCGCTCCAAGGTGCGGGCACGGCCGGGGCAGGGCGGCCAGGAGCTGCCACCGGGAACCACACACATATAAAAAAATTTAAAAAGAAAAAAAAAAAAGAAGAAAAAAAGAAAAAAAAAAGAAAAAAAAAGAAAAAAGAGAGAGAGAGAAAAAGATAAATACGAAGCGGAGAAGATGAGCCGGGGCAGAGAGCCACGGGCGCACGGTGGGCTGCCGCGGGGGCTCGGAGCCGAACCGCGCCGTACCGAGATAGGTCGGGCTGTGCCGAGCCGAGCCGAGCCGAGCCGAGCCGAGGCCGGCCGG